>MU865945.1:43992-458381 GCA_033296975.1 Podospora aff. communis PSN243 | reverse complement strand
CCACAGAAGGCTGTAGAGGCCTGTGGAAGCCCACAGGCTTCCAGAAGGTTCGGCGCCACTAAAGTGGCGCCTGTGGCTGCAGGGTACCTAAAGCTTTCTTTGCTCACTGTAAGCCCTGTAAATACAGGGCTTCTCTAGTGCTCTCAGAGGCTAGAATTTAACAGTTATTATTAATCCTCTTATAATCAATAGTTTCGATCGCTTATAATTACTTTTAATCGTTACTAGTTATCATTAATCTCCCTGTAAATAACTGCTTTAATCATCTGTTAGTACTAAAAAGGGGTAATCGTACAGTCTTTATCAGGCTTAATTATTAAGTATCCCGCTTACTAACTAATACGTTTAAAAATATAGGAATCGAAAAAGATTGGTTTTAATTAGTAATATTAGTTATTATCGTCGTCGTACGTCCCTGTATCTTAACTGCGATTAAAGGAAAAAAGGGATTTAGAGGCAATTAATGTCGATATCCCATCGACGTAATTAAAGGAAAAAGGTCGTTACCATCCTGTTAATAGGTACTATTATTAAAGCACTGCCTTACGGACTTATTAGTACGCTGTAGGTTATGTGCTCTCTGTGATGGTGGTTAATTAATGATGGTTAACAGCCATCAGCCGCTGTCGTCTGGGACGACAGTGGCCAATGCTGACTAATCGACAGATGACTAAGCTAGGCGAGGATGGCCATGGCCATCCTCCAGCAGCCACTCTTTTTTCACATTGCTGACTGGGCATTCAAGTGAATGGGGCAGCGCTGAATGGAGCAGAAACAAGGTGAATTCTTGTGGACTCACAAGCTTCCGATCGTCCTAGTCTTTGTCTATTCCTGATCCCGACATTCCTGGGCCGCCCTCTGGCATATTGAACCCGTTGACCAGCGTACATATTACTCGTCCAAAGCGAGTTCCATCCAACACACTAAGTATGCAGCGCTAGCTCACCCCCCCAAACATCCTCCAGATAAAATGTCAACGAAATTCCCACACCAAGTAGCATCACCTACGCCTTCCCCTCCAACTTCAAACTCCCCCTAAACTCCTCCAAACTCACCCCCCTCTCCCTCAACTCCGCCTTCTCCCCCTCCCCCCGCGGCAACCTCTCCCAAGTCCAAACCTCGCGCACCCCCAACCCCTCCAGATAGTCCAACCCCCTCTCATAGCACGTCGCCACTTGCTTCACCCCATGGCTATCATCCGAAAACGTAAACCTCCCCCCCATGGCCACCCACTCCACCGCGACCCCCCTCGCCGGATACGGCTCCGCCAACCCCTTCCTCAACGCGCTCGTATTACACTCTAGCCATCCCCCAACCCTCTTCACCTCCCTCAAATTCCTCACCATCTTCTCCCACACGTCCGGCCACTCGGCCTTGACATCCCTCGCCGGATTCTCACTCAACAACCTGATAAGATCAAAGTGCCCCACCACCTTGGGCTCCAGCGCCCGCAGCATGTCAAACTGCTCATCATAATACCTCGCCCACAACCCCCTCTCCGTCCCGCCGCAGGCCGCAACCGCAGAAGCGTACATGGCCTTGTCGTAATCGATCGGAATCCCAGCCACATGATGCAGCGAACCCATAAAGTAGTCCACGCGCGGATCGGAAGCAAGCGACTGTATGAGAGGCGTGTACTCGTCCGGACGGAGCCACTCGGACTCGAAGCCGACGAGGATGTGGATCTGGGAGGCGTATTTGGCCTGGAGATGGACGGCGTGGGATAAAAAGGCGGCGTGGCGCGGTGACAGGGCGGAGAGGGATTCCTCGGGGGAGGGGACGAGTTCCTCGGGGTAGAGATCCGCGACGGAGAGGCGCGGCATGTGCTCGGTGAGGCCCATGGTGCGGTAGCCGAGTTGGATGGCGTGCTGGATGATGGTTTCGAGGGCGTCGACGGCGTGGCCGGGGCAGAATTGCCCCGAGTGGGAGTGCATTGTGAAGGCCATTTTCACTGGGTTGATGATTGTCGTGGAAAGGGTGAGGAATGGTGAGAGAAAGATAAATCCGACAAGAATATTATGTGCGATTCTGTGAGCTCGCCATGCTTTTGGGTTCTTGGCAAGGTTGTGAGGCGCGCGAGTGAGTTTATCTCACCGAGTGAATCGAGGGGAAAAGTGGGTGCGATGTCGGGAGCACCAGTGAAGCTTCAGCCCCCAGCAACGTGCAGCTCGACATTTTTTATTTTGACAATGGACGACCCCCTATCATGCTGCCACGGGCCGAAAACCATGATCGTTCTCCGCTGTGGCAATCTCGGTGTGAGTCGTCTGCTGTAAAAAATTGATCAAACTTAGCTAAACGGTCAAGTATGACCAAGTTGCTCCTTCCGGGAAACCAAGCTCATGTGGGGTCGTTGTGAAAGACGTCCCATGTGCTTCCTGCTGCGAGATACTGCCAAAACGTAGGCCAAGGACGAATGAGATTCGAGAACAGCGATGTGATACTTGGGAATGGAGCTCTTCGACGCCGTCGCATCATCGAGCTCCATTGAGAGTATAGTGAGGCGAGCCAGCCATGAAGCGGCTGCGCTGTTGCTGTGGGAATGAGGTGACAAGCTCACCGCACGCTGAACAAGCCAACAGATCGGCAAAGCGCCAAAGGGTATTGACCGAGGTTGACGGTCTACCGCCGACGATGGCCTTGCAACTCCGTCCAAGCCGCACCACGGCCACGACGTTCGGTTACAGATGACGGGTGACAACGACGATATGACCAACGTGGTATCGGTGCTGGTATTGCAGGTGCTCTCAATTACCTCATCCCGGGTAATCCGTAGAAAGAACCCAACCCTTCGTCTCCCCCATGTCAATGACGGGACCGCTTACATCCACCGCGCAACGCCGTCCTTGCCTGCGAATATCCTCACCGACACGCCCTGCGGCACCCGGATGCGCCCGCTCCCCTTAATGACCAAACACGGATACGAATCGCCGGGCCCAAAGAACTCCACCTGCTGGCAGTTGCGGCAGTACAGCATCTCGCCCTCGGGCGCCGAGAACTCGTACATGGAGCTCCGCCGCGCATTCTCGAAGAAGTTCTCTGGTGCATCCAGAGATTCCCACCCCTCCGTCTGCAGTGCATGTAAAGTCAGTCAGTCAGCAAATCCACATTGCACCACAGCCGGAGCCGGGGGATTCGGAGAAGTCCCCACAGTGGTTACGAGAGAGTAAAGAGAACCCTACCAATTTCTCGGCCAACATCGCGCGCGCCGGATCCGCCATAAACTCGGCGATGCTCGCCTGTCGCTGCGAGTCTGCAGCCGCCATCTCGCGTTCGAGGGTCCGTGTGCAGTGGAGAGCGGGGTGCAGTAGAAAATGCGGTTGTAGTGTATGTACTGTCAATAGTTCGATAGTTGATGACGCCGGCGAGCTTCTCGAGATAACTTCTTTTTATCCCGCCAAAGCTTCAAAGAAAAAGCTGCAAGGAAATTGAAACGTCCAAAGACGCGGCGACGACCCAGCTCCTCGGGAGCTTTATCTGCACACTTATAGGCGCGTGATCACGGTGGACCTCAAGTAAATTAGGTTTCGCGGGGGAGGGGGGTGACTCGGGAGGAGGAAAAAAGCGAATGAGATCTTCATGCAAGAACCATCAAGAGAAATCTTGGTATGCAGACCAAAAAAAGAGCAAAAAGAATCGATGGAGATGGGACTCGAACCCACAACCTCAGTCTGGACCCATTTTTTATAGGAGGACCACACGCTACCATTGCGCCACTCCACCCGATGTTTGCTTTGGGCACGAAAAGCAGTTCAAGTGCTGTGCGCAAAGGCCGCATGATTGTGAAACTTGGGATCCATGGTTGACGACCCTATTTTTACGCAATTGCTGCGTTTGGCTTGCAGCGCCAGGTTGTTTCTGGTCTAGCTTGTTGGGCCGAAACATGCGAATCTCTTATGTACATTATTATACATGGGAATAATACAAACAGATATAATACAGGCCCAAGTATGGGATGCCAACTTGAACTCGGTGCAATGCCTCGGTTCCCTATAGAGGCCGGACAGGCTCATGAATATGCAGCTCATGGCGCTCAATCGCCATCTGCCTATGGGGTGTGCACCAAACGACCCCGGCGGAACCTCTAGCGGCCCGGCGGAACCTCAACTCCCATGCAAACCGCCGTGGCATAGTCCCCGTCGTGACTGATGCTCACCCTCACCTCCTGATACGGCTGCCCCTCTTTGTCGCCCTTAACGTATACTCTTGGTGGACCGCTGCCCAGCCTCTCCATCCTGTCACTCACAACTCCATTACCCGCGCTGCCAAGGGGGACGGGGCTCTTGTCGTTGAACACCAATATGTCATGGAACGTCAGCCTCCTATGCGGATGCGCCTTCATGACCGCCTCTTTGACCGCAAACCTGCTCTTGTTAGCCTTGCGTCCAACAGCCCCGCCACCAAAACAGCAAAACTCACCTTCCGGCTATCCTTTCCGCTTTCTTCCACTTGACCATTTCCCACCAGAACAACGTCCACTCATTCTGCCTCATGGTGGTGACAGTCGCTCCATCCGTCCACATGGCCAACGCCTCCTCCTTGGTCAACAACTTCTTCAGAAACCTCCGCCCCAGCTTATCCTTCATAATCTGCTCTATCCTCGAGATCCTCACGATATCCGTCCCGACGTGAAGTATCGGAAACGGGAACGGCAGCGGCTCCACATATTTCTCCTCCTCCGTCTCGGAATGCGCCTCCTTTACAAACCCCTCCGCTTCCGCTTCCGCCCGCGGCCCCGGCATCATCGCTCCAACCCGTCCCAACAGCGGGAACCTCACCAGGCCATCTCCCAACCGACCTCTTCCCTCTCTTCTCCTCTTGACAACCGGCAACCCATCCAAGAACCTCACCTTCTCCCCTCCATCCCCCTCCTTCGCCGACCTCGCCGGCGGCTCCTTCGAAAACCCCATCTCCTCAAGCTCCTTCCACGCCTCCTCCCACCCCTTCCTCTCCTTCTCCTCAACAACCCGCAACTTATCCATATACCTAACCTTCACCTCATTCCTATCCCCCATCTCACCCGCTCCCACCGCCGGAAACTCACCCTCCTTCTCATCCACTCCCACCGCCGGAACCTCCCCCTTCCCACCCCTCTGCCCCCCCCTCCGCATCAGTTTCTCCATCTCCTTCCTCTTCCTCCCCGGCGCCATTTTCTCCCAATTCTTAATCCCCGCCCCCTCGATAGCCTTCCCCTCCAACACCTGCGTCACCCGACACCTCTTCGTTGGCGCCGGGAGCCAGTCGAAACCTCGCCGGAGACATGTCGTTGTTCGGAGCATGGTAGCGGTTTATTGTATAATGATTTTGACGCGCAGCGAGAGGCGGCAAGCGCGAGGAAAAGAAAGGAAATATCAGTTGTCTGTGTGCCGGCGGGCTTGTTGCATCTTTCGAGGCAGTTGCTTCTTGTCGTGCTGGTGTTCGTGCCGGGGTTGGGTTCGTGGTGCGGTACCGGTACCGGTGTTAGGATCAGTGGGAGGCGTAGCTAGCGTAGCTGAATAGCGAAGGTCGGCAGTTGCCCTCGAGAGACGCGGCGCGCCGCGTGTAGATTTTCTCTCGGGGAATTTAGCTCCGGTTGTTGCTGTCGTGGCGCACGCAGATCGTCGAGGTTTGGGTCGCAAAAAAAAGTGGTTTGCGATTGCAGCGATAAGATTCGCCAATCGGCGGGTGCCAGCGGGCGCTAGGGCAATGCGAATTGACATCCATGAGCTTAGGATGCTAAACAGAGAGTCCAAGAGAATGAAAAGGCATCAAATTTGAAAATTGTTCACTGACTTCGAATGGCTGGATCTCTCATTATGAAGCTTCAGATCTCGAAAGGCTACGTCGGCGAGGCATTGGAATCGAAGAATTAAGCACCGCGAGAGGCTGTCGTAGCTCACGCCAAGAAACCCCAACTCCAACATCTACGTTTAACGAAAGCCAAGCATCACGACGTCATTGGTTCCAGAGCTCCATCACCAGAAGTTTTGCATCATTAAAACAAACCGTTATTTTCAATGCATCAGCAAGCCCAACTAACAGTTTGATGAATCGAGGCCAATCACTCCAGCTCCAGCATTACACCACCGCCAAATAAAAGAAACGAGCAACGAACCGTGCCACCACATCAATGCTGCGAAACGAAGAAATGCTTTTCGTTACAGGCAATAAGCAATGCGCAGCACCAGCTAAATTCCTGTCCGCCCTCGCTCCCCCCTGAGCGATCGCCGACCACAACCCCGCATCTCATATCAGTGCTTGTTGCTTCCCTTGGTTGCATGAGGAACACCACATCTCCTCAAGGGTCCGCGAGCAACGGAGCACGCTCGGTATCATTAGTCGTCGTGCGCCGGCCAAACGGGACATCCTTACCAGTCCACGCAGGGATGGCCACAAGGATGCTGAAGACGAAGAGTACCGCCATGATGGTGAACGCGAAGATCCACTGGAAGGCAATGACCTGCCTCTCAAACTGGGCGACACCCAGTGAAGCTGACAAGACGCTCAGGGAGAATCCCATGGTGTAGTCCTTGTAGAGGATGATAAAGAACATGCCGTAGCCGAGAATCGACCAAATGGCAATGTTGGCAAAGATGCGAGCAACCAGGCTCGTGTGGTGCGGCACCATGGCGGCTCCGTTCGTGTAGATCGCCACAAAGGTCCATGCCAGCGGGCCCGACACAGCAGGCAGGTGGATAAAACGGGGATAATTATTGTGGCGGAAGTAGAGGGAGGTGAGGTTGACGAAGTTGAGGATCAGGATGATCTCCGACCACACAGTGTGACCGTGAACGAAGAGGAGCACCCAAGCGAAGTGAAGCAAGTTGTTGACGATGAAATGGCTCCCGACAGCGCACGCCGCATTGACAGTTTCGACGGACGATGAGAAGAGGTGAGCAATGTAGCCAAGCTGGAGGATGAAGAGGGCGAGCCTGAAGAGACGTGTCAGCGTGAATTGGCAGGACGAAGGCATCCATCTTACCAGAAGAGAGACGTCATCAAGTAGTGCTGGGTGAAACCAGAGGGGTGGTAGAAGTCGGCATCCCAAAGCGAGCCTGGGTAGTAGCGGTGGTTCCATTCGCCTTTCGGGAATGTGTAGTAGACGGAGACAATGAGCGACAGCAGCCAGGAGACCACCGTGAGGACCTTGTATGTGACCACAGAGCCCGTGCTGTGCGAATCCCGCTTCGCAAACGGGTTGATGTTGTTTAGTCGATCCATGTTGCGAGATGAGCTGTTTTCGGTGCTGGAATGGCGAAATCTCAGCGGTGTTGCTCTGTTCTCCAAATGGGGCGAGATCCTTCGGGGAAGATGTTGGGTGGAAGTGCGAGCCGGACTGGAGTGGTTTTAAGAGCTCAGGGAAGACGGCAAAACAAGGTCAAACGATCGCGATTTGCGGGGAAGATGCGAGCGCCACATCGACGCTTGTACGCTATTCGAAAGCAAAGGTAGGGCACATGCACACTTGTGCAGCGGAGCAGGCACGGCAGGGTACGAGAGTGGTCAAAGGAAGGGTCGATCCCCTCTGCGCGGGGATGGATCGGATGAAATGCCTGCTTCAGACAAGAAGAGGCATCAATGGTATCACGAAAGCCTCAATCGTGTTGCAAGAGGGCTCAATTAGGCTGTGAAGCGTCAGCTACATTGTACTACGATGTCGAGGACCTCGCCAAAGTGCAATCGGTACGGCACGTCTCTCTGGGGCATTTGCTACATAGCACTCGCAGCAGCCCCGCGTTTAAACCATTTGAGAGGAGACAGCAAGCAGGACCATGGTCGTTGGCCAGCCAGGTTAAGCATAGGAAGGAGCGTCGTCGGTGATGTGGGTCTCGGCTCATCTTTGTTTGCAGCTCCTGCCTCTACGTCATCGAGCCATCAAGGTGTCGGCAACTTGCCATTCTGTCCTTCTGCCCGCAGCTTGGGGGCCGCATTTTCATCAGTGCCCCGAGGTATGCTGTCGATGGGTATGACAGATTGTCTAGAATGGATTCCATTGGGAATACCCGCCCGTCCTTCTGTCAAGCATTGCTCGTCTACAGCCCTTCAACGAGAGCTTGATGTTGGAGCTCTGCCATTTGTCTTGGCTCCGCTCCCAGCCTCTGTGATTGGTGAACGTCGGTTTTGATTGCGTCACTGGCAGTAGGGTGGGACCACAGAGTGGAAGCCCGGCAACGTAACGGCGCGCCCCCTCAGAGCATCGTGCTTCATGCAAGCTATCACGCTCTGCCGGTCAGCCAGTCAGTTTCATCCTATTCGTGCAGGAAGACTCAATCACAGCATCCAGACCCCAATGGGCCAGAGGGTGAGTCAACTGCGTGATGCGAGGCAGATTAAATCAGGACTGCTGAACCAGAATTACAATTGCCCAAGTCCGACGGGCAGGGACGACGCGGCTGTCAATCCGGAAACTCGAAATCACGAAAAAGGTCCCAATGAATTTCCAATTCGCCCAGCAGATCATCAGCCGGGTCATATTGTTCATCTGCTTAGCTGCAGCACCACGGGCATGACAGGCCGTGAGGCCGGGCTCAAACGGTTTTTCGCGGGTCAAGACGGCCCTACGAACAACAAGCAACAGAAGTGCGGACTCTGGAAAAGGGTTGCTTGTGCGTGCGTCTGCATTTTGCAGAACATTAAATCCAGCCCTCCCTTCCCACCCTTCCAATGATCAAATAGCTAATAGATGGTAGTATCCACAGCATCGTACCGACGCCGCCCAAGAGGCTGTCGTCGAATTCGACGCAAGCTGCCAGTGCTCGCTGCCACGGGGCAGAGTCATAGTGCATCATGCAGCCGCCGCGGTCCAAGAGCGCCACATCGCATCCTTCGCATCCAGCTCCATGGGTCTCACCGATAAAATCCTCGACGACCAACCCAAGCATGGCGCATCGGCTCGCTAGCTTCTTTCCTTCCATCGTCTGCCGAAATCCAGGTGGGCTCTGCCCCTTGATGCCGCTGTCTGGCGACTGTCCGACCGGTTGCCTTGGGCTCCAATTCTGCACACGATGATCTGCGTACACCGAAGACTGCGCCTTCTCCTGTGTTGTGTCTGTGGCTGGTTGGACTTCTGGGGGCACTATCTCCACATCTGGCGGCTCATGCTGTATCGCTGGCGCGTTGACCGAGAATTTGGTTTCCGACTGCTGTGGCTGTTGTCGTTTCTGCCTTGAAGCCTGCGGCAGTGAACCCGAGCTAGGGGAGTCGTCCAGTTCGACGAGGCTCCCGACGTCTT
Organism: Podospora aff. communis PSN243; assembly: GCA_033296975.1. NCBI lineage: Eukaryota > Fungi > Ascomycota > Sordariomycetes > Sordariales > Podosporaceae > Podospora > Podospora aff. communis PSN243. The sequence continues at coordinate 449,170 of MU865945.1, read as the reverse complement.
GGGGAAGGTCCAGAACTGTGTTGCTGATCCAGCCTCCAACTCCCAAAAGAAGTTCGTCGGAGCATCGGGATTGCGGTCCCATGGTTGCAGAAAGATTAGGTATTCTCATGTTCTCCCTTTGCAACGAGCCTTGGACGGGACCGAGCTATATAGGGTATCTCTTCACTTCTCCAGCGGGCAAGTGGCAAGCGTCACCGGAATCGCGTCTCGGAAGGCAGCAGGCGTGTTCAAACCCAAGTTGTTTTACTTTTCCAATTTGCAAGACCGAATACACCAAGGCACCGAGGCCCCGGTCCTTGCCCCTTGCCCACCGCCCACTCGTGATGCACTGGCATCAAAAATGACGTCTGGATCCCCTCAACAGAAATTTCCAATATCTGAATCGAGAATTTCCACACCGTCGTCGGTGGACTGCAGAGGCTGTGGCCTGCAGTAGTAGCGCGTGCCACGTTAGCTGCGGGGGACGGCGGTAGTTGCCATTGGTTTAGGTCGTCCCTTGCGACGGTTTTTGAGCCGTTTTATTCTATCGCGAAATTCCATCTACCGGATCTGGGCTGCCGCCTGCATAAGGCAGTCAGTGAGGCGACTCTAAGCCGCGGCCCATGGAACGGCGGAACTGGCTTTTACATGCCCGACATGACTTTTGCCCAGTGTCATCTTGCTGCTGCTGATAATAAAAGCAGCAGCCATGGGCCGCCGCAGATCAGGGGTAACGAACAAAGATACCCTCAACCACGAAGCCGCCATGACCGACTCAACGGTTCGTTTCCGACATTCCGATGGCAGCGGTAGAAGCACGAACCGCATACCCGAAGAGAAGTGGGAGGAATACAAGGATATCATCCTCGAGAAGTACAAAAAGGGTACTCTGCAGCTGGTCAGAGAAGAGATGAAAGCGGAATACGACTTTGATGCTACGTATGTACTACAGTCCACGCAGTGCAACTGATACTGACACGTGCTTGTAGTACCAGACAACTGGTACACCACATCGGGACAGTATGGAGGGTCAAAAAATACAACACGAGGAGGAATAATGCTTCTTCGTCCTCACAGCCCAACGAGACGACTCCTCAAGCAAATAGTGAGAGCATCTCGACAACAAGCATGCCGGACACTGGACCTGACAACTCCTTACCCAAGCTGCAGCCGCCCAGTGAATACGGCAGCCCTCAGCACCGTCTCTTGGCCAGCATCCTCTTTGCCACAGGCGACCCGGCCGCATTTCATCTATACAACGACCTGTGCCAACTGGGACCCTCAGATGAGCTGTTGTCAGACCTGATAGCTTGCACCCGAGCTGCCCAGACGACGGATGCTGTGAAGGCGCGAGAGACATTACAAATGCACGTCGACGATATCCTCAACGGCCATGACGACGACTCGTCATTGGCTACCTTGGTTGACTTCCAGGCCGCTCGCACCTACGATTTTGCCAGTGATAAAAACAATGCTCTCGGCCAGATTGAACAGCGCATCTTGTCTATCACTATAGATGTCGACAGCCAGGCACAACTCAAATCTCTACCTCGTCGTGACCGTCTTCGTCTGGATATCCCGCTCTACGATTACCTCTGTTACGCCCTGAAGCGCTGGAATGAACCAAAAATCGGTCCTCATGGTGCTATGATCCTGGAGTCTATGAACGAAGAAGCCATCCTGGCCCAGCTCGTGTCCTACCAGCTAGGTTCAGACAAGAAGCTCAGCTGCCTCGACTTGTGTCTCGAATGGTGCATCAACATCCTTGAGAACAACCCGCCCATTCCCCAGGCTCTCGTTGACCCCAAGGTTTCCCATATCGACCCCGTCGAAGCAGCATACCAAGTCGTGGGCACACTCTGGGAATACGTTCCCAAAAGCAGCACTTCCGACACCCACCTCCCAGCCTGGATTGAGCTAACCAAAACCGAGCTGGGCATCCCACCCGCCGAGCTCTTCGTCAACATTATCTGCATGGCCATGCCCCGGAACCCCACCGTTTCCATCCCTTCCAACACCGTCATCAAGACCACTCGCCACAGCCTCACAAGCCTCACCAGATTGAAGAGCAAAGACCTTTTGGATCGCTTCCTCCAGCAAGTTCGCCTGAACAACGACAGCCGCATGTTCTCCACTGGAGTATTCGACGCCACACATCTAGCATCTCCCACACCATCCATCTACCAGCGCTTCCGCCACTTCGTGTTCAACTCGTTCAATCTTGAACCAAGCGTCGATTACCCCAATGCCTATTTTCACCCTCCAGTGTTGGGTGGTATTAAACCAAGCCAAGATTACGCCAATGCCCATTTCCTTCCTCCTGCGTTGGGTGCTGCGGGAACTTTTGGTTATGAACCCCGCCCAGATCACCCCAATACCCAGTTTCAACCTGCTGCGTATGCTGCTGCGGGGGGTTATGTTGATGATGGTGGCGAGTTTATGGATGTTGAAGAGGCGCAGGATGGGCAGCCAGGTCCATCGGGGTGGAGATGACTTTTATGGCGCAGTAGAGTTTGGGAGTGTTCTGGATGTTGAGTATTTCATATGTCGGGAGTTTCTTGCGTTAGACGGAGCTGGCTTGGAGTTGTTGTATTTTTCCTCCTTTCCTTGCCCTTCTCAGTTTTCCTTTTCTATTCTTTTGCATTTGCATTTTTCCTTTTTATTCCCTTTTTTTCTTTTTTCTTTTCCTTCTCCTTTTCCTCCTCATTCTATATAAGGAGTGGGCGTTATTTGTCTTTCGGTTCCTTTGGGACGAATTGGGATCTTCAACAACAGAGAATGATACCTTAGGAATACAGTAAAGTGGCAGCACAGATACCCCAGGGGCATCAGGATACACGAGGGCCCCTTTACACGACTCGACGCGAAGGATATATACCCTATGAGAGAATGATTTTGTACTTTCATTTGGCGTCATTTTCGTTCACCTTCTGCTGGCCTTTGCGATGTCCGAGAGTATATCATTTTCTGTCACAACGGACGTCTCATTCAGGTAGACAAAAACAATCTCAAGACAAAAGAAGAATCGAATGAATCAGTAATTACAATCTTTGAAACACAAGAAAAGTCGGGGGTATCAGAGTGATCCATCCACCAAGCCCAACCAACCCAACCATGAATCTACAAAAGCAAAACCCATCTGCCTCCTGTAATAACCATGCGCCGCCACCATGTTTCTTTCCGTAATAGTATGATAGATAAAACAGCCATGAAGAGACACAAAAGAATACAATCCTCCCTCATTCCTTCCCTTTATACATCATCCCCCTCCACCCCCCTCCTTTCGAGCTTTACTCAAGCCTCCGCCATCAACGCCTCCCCCTCGTCAAGCAAGTCCGTCACCTTCTTGACATTACCAATCAGGCTCCTTCCGAGCCCAACGAGCAGCAGCTTCTCCGCGTTGGCAGGCAAGCCGAGATAAGTAGGCGGCTCGCGCTCAGGCAGCTTCTGGATCCAGCCCATAAACTCCTGCAGAGACGTGCCACCGGGGACAGCGAGATCTCCTTCGCCGCCACCATCTTCGACAAGCTTGTGACCAATGTCAAAGGCAGACGGGGTAAGGAAGGTGCGCACGAGCTGTGCCAACATGTTAAAGTCGCCTTCGTCGTCAATCTTGCCACCGTAGGTTTCGGTGATGAGGTAGCGGATCATATCCCATGGGATGTTGGACGGCGCAATATTGGTGCGGTTTTGCGCGGCGGTCTCGACCCATGTATCGATGACAAAGGCAGAGCATTCATACTGCAACTTATTAGCATTTGCACTCTGGAAGAAACAAGAAGGAAACTTACATCGGCATCGTTGAACTCCCAGAAGCCCTTCCATCCAAGGTTGGGCGCATATCGCAACCTCTCTTGCACAACAGCATGCAAGAAGGAGAGGAGTAGGTACAAGCGTGTGCGTTCGACCGGGCTCTTGGTCGAGCGAGTCGAGAGCGAGGACATGGAATCCTTCATGTTTGCGCGCACACCTGCCGGCTGCTCGTACATCAGAACGCGAGAGGCACGCAGCAGGTTGACGGGGATCTTGGGACTGGACTCCATCGACAGGAAGAGCCTGAACTCCGGGTTGGGGTTGAGCGACTCCATGCGCTTCTCGAGACTCTGCAACCAGGTCGGCGCGAGATGGACGTTCTTGATGAGAACCCATGAACCTGTCTGAGCGGCGTTGGCAATGGCCTTGTCAGCGCTGGCGAGACCTTCGTTGGAACCCATGGCGATGTTTGTGCAGCGGACGCGCATGCGCTCAACGAGGCTGTCGACCTTGTACGAAGCGTCGAAGCCAGGGCTAGAAACCAGAGCGACAGGTCGCGTGGCGGAAACCTGGTCAACAGTCTGCTTGAGATCCTCGACAATATCGAAGAGGTCGGAGCCGAACACTAAAGTCACAAAGCGCTCGGCGGCCGGAACGAATCTGTCGAGGCGGAACAACTTGACAAGGAGCAAGGCCATCAGCGCTTGGTCGTTTGGCTCCACGTTGGCATCCCAGATCTTGGGAACGAAATTCTCAGCAAGCTCTTCGGTGAAGAACTTGTCCCAATCGGCCTGCGAGACGCTGTCTAGCTTCTCCTTCAGAGCAGCAATGCGCCTTGCGCGCGTAAAGACCTCGTCCTTGGCACCTGGATCCGAAGACAGGTCCTTGCCTTCAATCTTCTCGTCCAAGATGACGTCAAGAAGGCCCTTATCCATCTTGTACGGCGAGGCCTGGGCGAGAAGCATAGCAAGCGTAATGCGATCCTTCTGCAGCAACCCAAGCGCTGTCCTCTGGCACGTTGTCACGAACAGGTCCTTGACGATGATATCGCGTCGGACATTGTGGTTCTGCTCGTTGGCTAGTCGTGGGTTGCCATGGAGGACAGAGTGGAAGATGTCCAGGAAGTACTGCAGCGAGAATTGGTAAAAGTGGTTGAGATAGTGCAGCTGCTCCAGAACCGCGAAGATGGCACTGCAGGACCTGGCAATGATGTTGTATTGGAGAGTGATCTCTTCCACCTCGGCCATGACACCTTCGGTGTTGCTCATCTTGGCTGAAATCTCGGCAGCCTCAGTCTTGAGAGTCTCCAGGGTCTCAATGACATTGTCATCATCGAGGATATTGCCACGAGACTCGTTGAGCGCCTGGAGCAGCCTCTTCTCGAGCTGGCGCAGATGAACCTTGAACTCGCCCTGCAGCTTGATGAGGTTTGAACGTCTCTCATCAACGTCCGGTCTCTCGGATTTGAGGACCTCCGCCAACGATTGGGTCTGCAAACTGCTCTGTGTGACGGTAAAGTTGACAAAGGTGGTACGACTGCAGATGTCGGGTGCGAAAGTGGCAGAGGGATCCCGCGTAGATAGGTAGATCTTGAATGAAGGCGAGAAATCGATCTGCTGCTTGCCAAGCTGTATCAACACACGACCGCCAGTCTTTTGGTACTCCTTGTTGAGCACGTGGTTGAGAATAGGGTCGAGATGCTCTGCATCCTGGATGAGAATCGGGTTGCCGAAACGCAGCGAGCTCTCGAGCTGCTTGGTGAACGAGTCGTCCAAGAAGCTCGTGACTGTGAGGCGGCGATCCTTGCACTCTTTCTGGAGGAACTCGGTAACACGTCCAGAGGGGTCGATGATGAGCGGGTACCGGTTGAAGCGCTTGAGAATGATTGCGTTTTCGGTGCAGAGATCGTCCACTGGCAGTGTGTGCTCCTGCCAGCCGAGGCGCTCGTCCGCAGTTGACAGATACTCGGTGACCGGGTTGTGCTGCTTGAAGTGAATGCCCGACAGGTGCAGCTGATGAAGCCAGTCTTCCATCATCGACTTGCGGAAAGTCTGATCATAGAGACCGCTGTACGCCAGGAACGCGGCAGCAACCAGGACATCACCAACGAGGGTGCTGATTTGAGTCTCGAAAGACTTGCTACCCTCCTCCCAACGGGTTCTCTCCGACGAAAGACTGTCGAGAAGCTTCACGCTGCGGTCGACCTTGAACTGGACGCGCGACATCTCGGCCTTGATAGCTTGCGTCTCACTGATAAGAGCAGCGTACTCCGTCTTGTACGTGGCGATACTCTTCTCGAGATTGTCAATCGTCATCTCGACGGCCTTCGCCTCGGCCTTGGTCTGCAGCGCCTGCTCCTCGAGCTGGTTCACTTCCTCCCTCAAGGGACCGACGCGGTCCAGGATCTCAGCATAGTTGACTTGGGCTTCGACCCACTGGACGAGCGGACCGCAAGCTCTGCTGGCACGGTTGACCTTCTCAAAGGTGAACTCTGGGTTGGCCAAGAACTCGTTGCGCATCTTGACACGCAGCGCCTTGGTCATCTGCTTCTCGTTGTCGAAGTTGATAATGTTGGCAATGAAGTCATCTTTTCGAACAATAGCCTGGATCTGCTTCCAGTCGCTGACCCTGTTGCCCAGGAGGGTGCAAACCGAGTCCAGGGCAAGACGCACACCCTGCGGGGGCGTAGGCATGGAACGGACTTCGGTAAGATGCTGCCTCTTGATGTTGCTGACGGAAGCCTTTGCCTCCTCAACAGCCGGCTCCGCCTTGGCGAGATCCTCAAGCACAATCTTCCTCCGCGACGCAACCTCCGCCTCTTGCTTCTCCAACGCCACCTGAATCTCAAGCGAGGTTGTTTTCCTCTGCTCAGCCTCTCGCTGATCAGCCACCATGCGCTGCAGCTTCTCGTTTGCCTCAGCATCCTTCTGCTCGAGTTGCGCCTTCTTCTCCGCGAGACTGACACGGAGATCCCGCACTTTGTCGACTGTGTCTCGCAGCTTCTCGAGACCAACGTTGAGATGGCGCTGCTGTTCCTCGAGATCCTCCCGCTTTTCGTTGTAGAGCTTGACGTATTGCGCAACAAAGTCCAAGAAGTGACGCGGCGTGAGGAATGTGACCTTTCCTTGCTGCTTGTGGAGCTTCTCGTTGAAGCGCTGCAGGGAATAGTGGATATAGACCATGGAGTTAACGACAGCCTCCCTGTGCGAAGGCGGAAGGTTGAGGCCGCGGTACGCGACGGGGATAGAGTCGGGCGCGGCAAAGTTGGGCCTGTCGAGATCGACCGAGTGCGTGAGCTCGTGTGCCACTTGGAAGAGAGCCTGATCGGACCAGTCTCCGAACCAGTTAAGCACGCAACGGTTGAAGAGGGCGGGAGATGTGGCAGCCTTGGAGGAGAGGCCGTCTTCGGGAGGATTCATGGTGAAGACGACGTGCAAGTTCTTGACAATCTGTCCGGTGAACCACTTGTAGAGCTCTTCCTGGGAGTCGAGAAGCAGGCCTTGCCGCTGAGCGCCTTCCTTGCAAGCAGTCATGAGGGCCGCAAGTTCGTCGCCCTCAAACAGACCGGGAACCTCAGCATTGGCGAGCAGCGTGTTCATGCGCTCCAGGAAACCAGAATCCAAGACGTTGGACTCATCCATAATGAAGCAAATCTTCTCTCCCTTGCAGCCACAGCGGCGGAGGACCTCTCGGAGATCTTCATCAAAGTCCTCGGCCGAGTACTTGCCGTGCACCTTGATCTGGAACACCTTGAGACCGTTCATCCAGGCGACAAAGCGTGACAGAGTCGTCTTGCCACTGCCGCTGACACCAATCAAGATCAAATGACCCTGAGGCTGGCGGAAGACACGATCGATGCGAAGAACGTGCTCCAAGACGTCGTTAAAGAGAATGAGCGGCACATCGACTTCTTCCTCACAGAAGGTTCGGAGTCTGGCCTTGACGAAGTCGCGAAGCTGCTCACGATCAACCGGGACGTAGTGCTTGGACAGCCAGTTGGAGAACAGGATCGGACCGACGAGAGCCTTTTGCTCGTCAATGGTAGGGAAGTACTCCATGGCAATTCTCCGCACCGCATCGTCCGTCCACTTGCGCTCGTCTTCGGCAACAAGACGGTCTTGGAAGAGGCGAAGGGCCTCGTGCGCCCAGATGCGGATGAGACCCTCAACGGACAAGGTCTCCAGGGGCCGGATAGCCTCGTAAACACCACGCACCCATCTCGTCAACTCACGAGGACTGTAGACGTAGTGGGGTTGAATCTTTGGTGTGAACCGCTGCTGCGACTCGAGGTAGAAGCGAACCATGGCTTGAGTAAGCGGTTCAGCGTAGCCGCGAAGCGAGGGAATAATCTTGAGCACCGCAGAGTTGAAGGTGCCATAAATCTGCATGAGCGACTGCTCACCGGGGTAGTCAACCATGACAAGAGGCGCGTGCCTGAGGAATCGGGGGCCCATGGGTGTACGGCCTGCGTCGGTTGGGGGATTGCAAGCACCGACAAACTGGATCCTGTCGAGAGTGACCCATGACTTGTCCGACGTCCGCCAGAAGCCATTGTGCTCAACAAGCTGTCTGAGGAAGGAGATGGCTCGCTGCGTGCCATACTTGTCGGGAGCAGGCAAGTTGATTTCGTCGCAGAAGATGACCAACCAGCGCCCAATCTGAGTGGGCGAGAGCATGACTCCGTTGAGCGTCTTCTTGTACTCGCAGTACTGCTCGAAGGTCTTGATGAGCAAGTCGGGGGTTGTGGCGCTGGAGAAGTTGAGGCCCACAACCTCCATGTTGGGAAGCTTGCGAAGCGCGCTGAACAGAGTCATGGTCTTTCCGGAACCTGGAGGACCGCACAGCAGGAGCGGCTTATGTTCCGCAAGCCACGAGTACAAGACATCTTCGTGACGAACAGTATCCAGGGTCGGGATGACCACATCCGTCTGCGTGACCGAATGCGTGTTGACTTCGATAGTCGGGACCTGGTTCTGCCAGGGAGCCCATTCCGCCTTGGGGAGCGTGACATCGAAGTCGATGAGCGAGCTTGAGCCGTCTAGCGGTGGTGAGCCAAAACTGGCCAGCCCTGCAACCTTGTCGCCGAAGGCCTTGCGGTCCATCAAGGGGCAGTCACCAGTCAAAGCCCAGACCAAAGCAAGAAGAAGCTTCTTGGCGATGTACGCCTCAACCTGCTCCGGCTCCAGTGGGAAGTCCGTGTGCTGGCCATTGTACTCGATAATGTCGCGGACAGCCTTGTTCAGCAGGGAGAATAGAGTGTTGAGAACCCGGGCAACTGTGAACTCCATGATGTGGCTGTACTCCTCCGCCTGCTTCAATGCCGCGAGAATGAAGCCATCCGTAGTAAGGAAAGCATTGAGGAGATCGGCAGCTTGGCCCTGCGTAGCCAGTGCTTTTGCCGAGCTCTGGCCAGTCGAGATGGAATCCTCGTCGAGGTCCTCAAAGGCGACGGTGCGGAGAGTCTCAAGATAGTTGGTAACCATCATGCTAGGCGTAACGGTATCTTCGCTGAACCACACCATACCGCAGCGACTGACAGTGGCAAGAGTGGCGTACTTGAGGTTTTCCACCTCGAACATGATGCGCACGTTCGGAGGAAGGTTGAGACGTTCACCGTTGGGCAATGTCAAGAGTTTGTTGTCGTCGAGAACAGAGTTCAAGTTCTCTACCCATTCGGGGTCGACATCTCCGTCAAAGACAATCCAGTGGCGTTTGGTATCCTCACCACGCAGGTTGTCGACGATCTTGCGGAGAATGCTGGTGAACAAACCGTCGGTCCATTCTCTTGTCGTGGAATCCAGATTTCCGTAGAGAGCTTCCTTGGACATGACCTTGCTGTCAATAACATGCGAGACACCCTCGACATTCTCTACCTGCTGGAGTGCATCCAGGAGCAGCCTCCACGCCGCCGACTTTCCAGAACCTGAGTTGCCCACCATCATCACACCGTGATGGATCTTCTGGATCTGGTACAGCTGGAGAATCTTGGTCATCCAAGTGTCGTTGACAACCAGCTGCCTCTCATCTGCGAGACGGCGAATAGCATTCTCGAGCTCCACCAGATTGGCCGGCACATACTGGACACCGGGGAAGCAGACTTCTTCAATGTCCATCATGATGTCCACATCAGACTTGATCAGCTTTGGCGCGATTGTCTCTCTGATGCTCTGGACGATGATCTCGGGCTCGACAACCTCTTCGGCCCCAACCAGTTGGTCTCCCTGCGTCAGTCTTGCGCGCTTGAGACCACCTGAGCTGACCAGGACGCTCTTCAATGCACGGAGGCCAAAGTCGTAATGGGCTTGCTTTGACAGCTTGGCGGAGCATTGGTCGAAAAAGGGCACAGTATGCTTCGAGAGCTGCTTTGCTTGGCTGAAACCCTGGGAGTAGAGCATGACCTCGGCGATGAGCTCCTTGTCGGGCTTCGACATGGCAACGCTGCGGAACAGCTTCTTCAGGTTGTCGGGGAGGTTGGAACGGCCTGCATAGCCAGGGTTCATAGTGATGAAGATACCCGTGTTGGCATTAACACGCAGCTGGCGGCCGACAAGCTCGATCTGGGACTTCTCGTCCTCGGCTCCCTGCTTCAGACCCAGCTGAATGTTTTGAATCTGCTGAGACACGGCCGAGAGAATTCTCTCCTCCAGACGATTGAACTCGTCGAAGCAACCCCAGGCACCGACCTGGCAAATGCCCAAGAAGATGCGCCCCATAGCTTGGAAGTCGAACGTGTCGTCGCAGCAGAAGACGAGGGTGAAGCGACCGAGCTGGATACCAAGAGCCTTGACGGACTCTGTCTTTCCGGTACCTGCGGGACCGTAGGGGGACCCACCAAGTCGTTGGCAGAGAGCTTGTGTAAGCGTGAGGAAGCATCGGTCTGTGAGCGGTGTTCGGACAAGCCTGTCGGGAACTCCCAGATACTCGAAGCCGTAGTTGAGCTTCGCATTCGCCATCTTGATATGAAGACGCTGGAGGAAAGGACCTTCGGGCTGGTAGACATATCGCATTTGCAGGAGCCACATGTAGTGGGTGTTGGAACTGGCGTTGAGCTTGATGAGCTTCTCAATGACGTCCCGCTGGTGCACGCACTCGGTGATGAGCTGCTCGCACTTCTTCCGGAGGAGGACCTCGAGATCCCCGAGAACGGTATTCGCCAAGAGACGGAGGACCTGGACCTCACGGTCAAAGAGGGACTGCAGGTTCTTGCCCCCATCGGCCAGTGCTTGGTCGACAGCGGTAGTCCAGACAACCTGAGTGGCCAAGACAACGATCTGGCTGGGGTAGTTATCCATGAACTTGTTGAGGGCCTCAAGCTCAATATTGTCGCTCGCAAAGATGGGGGTGAACTCATCGACTGCCTCAGCTAGGAGCTCGGCAAGCGTGGCCTTCATCCCGTTCTCCAAAAGGGCAAGCCAGTCGTTGATCTTGGGCGTCTTGACCAGGTTGATTTCCTTCTTCAACCGGACAACCTCGCCCTCTTTCGAGGTGAAGCCAGAGACAATGGACTCCTCGTCCATGATCAGACCGTTGAGACCAGCAAACATCTTCTTGAAGTGCTTGGCAATGCGCATCGTATCATTGCTGTTGCCAATCATCTCCAACAAGTCCTCGTCACCGACAAAGTAGAAGCGCGGGAACGAGACACGCTCCTTCTCAAGGTACTCGCCAAGCGCCTTTTGGATCTTGTTGAGGAGCTCGGCGAGGCGCTCCAACGACTTCTGGACGTTGGGAATATTGAGAACGTCCAGTACATTGGGCTGCTTGTAAACCTTCTTCATGACGGCCGAGAACTCGCTGTTGATGTTCTGGAAGCGCGAGGACTCGATGGGAAGCAAGTGCTTGATGTCGGCGTTTCCAGTAAAGACACCTTCAAGGTACACCCACTGCCGCTGAACGTCAATCCAGACATCGAACAGGACGTGTACGCGGTTCAGCTTGTCCTCCCACGAGGCAGCCTCCTCCTCGAATTCTTTGTAGTAAGGAGAATGCCTCATCGCCTGCAGGGAGTTCAAGTTCTCGCTGCACTTGGCGAAGAGATCGTCCCAGCCGCGAATGAGACGGCACTTGTTCTGGTAGTTGACAAGCTCGAGGCCGTAGCCCGTCCAGGTCTCGCGAACTTGCTTCAAGAACTCCTCCAGGGCCATTTCTCCCTGGGCCTGCATGATGATGTCCTTGACAATGACCTCGGTGGCAACGAGGTTGAGATCCCAAACATCACCAAGAGTCATGGAGACCTGGGAATACCGCTTGCCAGGCTTGATCTGCTTGTAGATCTTGGTCCAGTGGCGATCTCGGACAGCCTCTGACTTGAGCTCTCCAAGCATCGGGTTGACCTTCATATGCTGCCGCAGGATGTTTTGGATGTGCTCAAACGCAGCGTACTGCCGCATTCTGCTGGGCATCTCCTTGGTCATCTTGATGAGGCTGTCGATTTGCGCCCTGATCTTCCGCGGCTGGACGCTGGCCCATGGGATCTCACGCAGCTCGTTGAGATTCTTCCAGATAGTAGAAAGCGAGGCCCATACAGATTTGAAGTCGTGAACCTCCTCAAGAATTACAGCCAGAGAGGTGTCCTGGGTAGCAGGAAGATCAAGGGCCTCCTTGGCTTTGGCTACCATTGCCGATTCCTCCTGGAGCTTGGTGATGCGGGTTTCAAAGGTAGAAAGAGTGGCTGAGGCGACATCCGGTGCGATAGTTCCCGACACCGGCTTCTCCTCGTTCCACTGGGTGCCGATTTCGACAATCTTCGCATTGACAACCTGCTCTTCGGCATCGATCTTGGCCCGCAGAGCATCAGTCTGGTCCTGCACAATCTTAGCCTTGCGAGTAAGCTGGTCGTTCAGAGCATCCCAAGCGCCGTCAATTTGCTCTGCATGCAACCAGTCGTTGGGGAACTGATACCGCTGCCGCACAAGCGTCGATTCTCCCTGCCTGAAAGTCTCGACCTCAGGCGCCCAGAGCTTCACTTGTCGTTTGCATGTTTGGACGATGGTGATGAACTGGACGGCTTGAGCCGTGGAGTTGTCCGAGATGGTGTGGCCTTCGAGATCCTTCCGGGCCTTCTCGATCTCCGCGTGAACTTCCCGCATGCGCATGCCCAAACGGCTAGCAAACTTGATGAGGATCTCATGTTGCCACTGGTCATACTTGGAGTTGACCTTTGTTTGGACCTGATCGTAATGAATAGTGATGTGGCCAAACGCGCGGCTGACTTCGGTGGTGTCGAACGTTTGCCTGGCCTTTCTGATCTCCTGCAGAAGCTGGAGCCATCGAGACAATTGGTCGCCGAGGACATCATACACATGCTCAGACTGGAGATCCCAGAGCGATTGGAATTGAAGCCACTTGTCCACGTAGCCCCCAATCTCACGAATCTTCCTCTCGACCGATTCCTGCACGCGCAGCAGCGCATCGGTACATTCGCTAGGCAGGTCGTTGAAGCGCGGCTCGTCGTAAACGGCCATGCTCAAGCTCATCTGGTATCGTGTGGCCTTGATCTTCTTCAGGTTGCAGATGACACCAACCCATTCTTGGAGCTGAGCAAACCAGCTCGCCCTTGCGAACTCCAGCGGGGGGTCGAGATAGATGACTTGGTTGCGCATTGTGATCTCATGGATAAGTTTCTTGATGACCGGAGTGTCCGTCCTGGTTCCTTCAGAAGCCTCGATGGCCTTCCTGCGGTCCATCTTGCCGAGCTGCTCGTCCTCGAAAGCTTCAATCCAGGCTTGGATCGCATGTCGAAGTCGAGACAGGAGAATAGCAGTGATCTGCCTGTTCATGCCATCAACCCAGTAACCAAGGTTGACGTACTGCTCGAGGTTGAGCGTGTCAACATAAGTCTGTATTTTGTCAAGGCGCTTCTCGAACTCTGAAACCGTGTAAAAGCACGTTTCTAGCTCGCCGAGCGCCGTCTTTATCTCTGCATGGGTGTTGGCGAGGGTGATTGTTTTCGTCTGCAGCACGGAGACCGCCGCAGCAAAGTCGCGGATGAACATAACATGCTTGCTCCTTCCGCTGTCGAGTTCTCCGTTCGCGATGGCCTTGAAATGCACTTCGTATGTGTTGACGAATGTCTCCCACTGCAGAGGGATTCCCTTAGCAACGAGAGCGTAAACCTCGTTCCTGTAGCCGCTGAGGAGCACCGCAACCTCGGACATGCCTGCAATCTGCCGATTGGTCTGCGCAAATGTCCGGACACTTTCCATCAGACTAACAGCATAGGGGTACACCCTCTTGGCCTCCTTAGCCACGTTGTTGACTGAGTGTGGGACCGGGAAGCTGAGCCACAGCAGGTTTCTCGTCTCTTTGAAGAGCGCAATGACCTGGGCGTCGAAGTTGACCGAGAGCTCCAAGACATTTCCAGCAGAACGGATCCTGTTGATACTGAATAGCAGGCCGGAGATCGAAACACCCTTCCTCTGGACATCGGATATCCAGGCCTCAAAGATCGGGCGAGTGTCAAGCTTTTTCCGGAACAAATCACTCTCGGCCTGCAACCTTTGCCCCTCGGTATGGATCGCCCAATCGGCACCGAGAACATCTTCGACCTTCTTCATGTAGCCGTCAAGCTGGCGCTCGATCTGTCGTGCCCAGATGATGGCGCCGGATACTGGTGGGAGATCGTGGAGCTGGGCCATGGCATGGGCCTCGGAATGGCCATACTGCTGCTTGAATCTCTCATGAAGGGCAGTGATGGCCTGCTTCACATTGTCGATGAGCTGAGTCTGATACTCGGCGATAGCGCCACGAATCTTGGGTCGCACGAAGAGGGCGTTGAATTTGGAGAACACACGGAACATCTCGTTGGCGTTCTTGGCAGTGGCCAACCTGTCGCGGAGTCGGGCAATGATGGAGTTTTCCACTCGAGATGTGCGCTCGTTGTAGATGTTCTCAGCGTGCGCCCACTTTGCAGTTCCTTCAGGGGTCACGTCAAGCAGGTCAACGTCCCGCAACGCCTCCCAAGCCTGCCTGACCTCCTCGACGGCATCGACATCTCCCATCTCCTCGACGATAGCAGTGCCACTGCCATCAGTGATCTCAGCGACGCCGTTGGCACCGGACTTGGGGCCCAGGACGTTGACAATGGTCCGCTGGAGCTGCTCGTGGTTATCGCGGAAGTTGCTGACATACTTGAGACGAGACTGAAGTTCGGCATGCCGAGGGGCAATCTTGATGGGAATGAACTTTTCGTTGCGGCGGCGAGTCACCTCACGAGCAACGTTTGTGAACTCCTTGATGCTCTCATCCCATGTCCGGAAAATGCCATCAACTTGCCTCATCACGCTTCTGAACTCCTGGTAGTCGAGCTTGACCAGCTCTGTTCCCGGGAGCAGGCGGTGGAGTACCTCGTCCAAGTCTCCGGAGATGGCCTCCACGAGGGGCAGCGCGCGGCGAATGGGATACGGACATATCCTGAGCTTCTTGTTGAGATGTGCAAAGACCTGGAGGATAGAATCCTGCACCTTTTGGAGGCTTGTGGCGGAGAGCAGTTCGTCAAGTGGGAAGTCCCTCATTAGTTGGTTATATTTCTGGACCTTCTCCATGGCCTCCTTCAGCCCCGTATCCGCCGAGAAACTGACCGTAGCCTGGAACCGCTTCGCATGCTTGAGAATCTCCAGTGTGAGCATGACTCCCTCGCTCCTCAGCTGGTTCTCGATACCCTCCAGTGCAGACTCCATCGATAACCAGAAGTTAATCTCCTGGTTTGCCGTGCCCGTCGTCGGGTCCCGCGTCATCTTTGTCACCACCTGAATCGACTTGATCCAGCTGTTTACGGTGGCTTGCAGATTGTTCAGGAATGCGCTATCGGGGAGCACGGTCGGAGGGATCATGTCCAGTGTCGGCTTCGTGTGCTTGTTGGCCGCTTCTTCCAGCGCGCCTTGGACGAGCGGGTGAAACGGCAGCGAGACCTCGGGTATCTCCACATTTTGCTGAAGGTGAGCCAGACTCAACTCCAGCTCTGTCCATCTCTTCTTGGTGACGGGTATTCCGGTCTTAGCATCGACATCCGGGCGTCCCCTGCCGCCGCTAAGCATCTGCTGAGACTTTGTACTCGCATCGAAATACGGCGCCAGACCACTGTGGAGGAACAGCTGAAGGATTTCGTAAGGTGAGGCGCTTGGCCCTTGTTCGCCTCCGCTCGCGCTGAGGTATGCCGGCCCCGGCAGGTTGCACATCTGGACTTGGGAGGTGATCGGGATTGTGGGGTCTAGGGGCAGCGGCCGTTTGAGCAGCACCAAGAAAGCCACAGTATTCTGGGTCGACGACAGGTCGAACGTCGCCGTGTATATGTGCGAGGGACCATCTAAAACATCATCAGCATCACATCGCAAATCCGCCGAGAGATGGCTAGCCGACGCACGTGGCTCGCCGTTCCCATTCTCAAGGGAGCTTATGGAAACTAGGTCCTTTTGTATGTACAGGGCGGTCGCAGTTTCCGACGCGAAGCGAAGACATCTGGATTCGGTGACGGCGCGCAGCGGTTCCGACAACAAGCTCCCAGGAGCTCTGAGCTCTTCTTTCGTTGCGCCGAGGGCAGTCTCGAGGAGACCGGTCAGGTATTCGAGGACCTGCTGCGGGCTGACACCGAAACCTGTCGGTCCGGTGCCGTTCGCGCCCGGACTCGGCGTCGTCGACAGCGGGGTCGCCGCTTCTGCCGCGGACGTCATGATGGAGAGATGGGTGTCGCTATCACGGATCGGCGGGTATCATTTCTTCGGGGTTGTTTGCCGTTGAAGGGGTCTAATGTGGGTGCTGCCCGGAACGGCACTTTCCAGTCGCTCCCGGAAAAGTAAACTTGGGCGGCGCCGCGGAGCCACGGGAAGAAGAAAAAAGCGTCGCAAAAAAGGGTATCTTGAGAAATATCGTGCCGTCCTATAGGGAGAATAATCTATCAAAAAGGCGATGGGAAAGGAGTCCTTCTCAAGGGCAAATGAAGAGTTGTCGACTTTTGGTCAGTTCGGACGCGACTCTGCCAGATCCCTGTCGCGAAGAAGAGGCATGTGTCAGGGGCCTGGACATTTCGTGGCTTCCTTAAGCGAGCGTGGTGATTGGCCTGCCCCACTTGGTTGCAGAATCGAAGGAAACACTCCCAAGGAATTGCCGGTCCTGCGATGCGTTTCACTGGCCACACGGTGCCGACGACGTTGCCTCTGCTGCCTCCAGAAAGCAGTCCAATCAATCCAAAGCAGCTGAGCGAACCAGCGTCAAGTAAATATTTACACCGACCATGTACTCTCTGCGTTTTCTTTGTAATCCGCCCGCTGGCTTCCACAACCCCACATTCAGCCCATCAAACCTACATCCCCCATCAATATTATGGGCTGCAATAAGGCAAGGCCCGCTTCCCACAATCATGAGACGGATTAAGCCGATCCATTGCGCGCTGTACCGTACCCCCCTTTGAACGGACAGAATCTCCAGATATTTCACAGTGCTTCAATCCAAACACGGTCTTTCAGATGGAACTCGTGGTTGCCATGTGGAGTTGGTACTGAGATGTGGACATACACAGCTCACCCCTTATTCCATCAGTCTTCATCTTGGTTCACACAGGGTCGATGCAACTAGCCATCTGGCAGCTGATCCCTGGTGGGACAGTGTGCCCACCATGAAGATCGCCGCCCAGCAGAAGGGGTGCACATAGCAAAGGTGGGACATTCCATACCAAAGCTGATCAGAAGCACACAAAATGATATTTCCAGGCGTGTACATGGGAACCAGCAGCGTAAGCACAATGAACAAAACGCCGTGCTTTTCCCCCTGACCCCGCAATGCGCCAATCTCCAAGCCAAAAATAAAAAACATACATACAAGTCATAGTTGGCCAAAGTCTTACCAACGTTGCCCCAGCTTCCACCAGAGCGTTATTCGAATCTCATGAATGCCCGCTTGCAACCCCGACGCCCTTCGCTCACCCTCAAAGTACCACTGAACCCCGGCCGCTCCAAACCCAAACCCAATGATGCCTCATAACCAGTCCCGCCATCAGTCGTTCATGCATTCGTTGCTGCGGGCCCGTTGGGCCCGTTTCCGTTATCTGACAGTCTTACTATCACCCGCTGGTTGCAGATGTCGATAAATTGTTCAAACTTTTCGATCATCTGGTTCTTCTCCTTAATTGTGGCTTTGAGCTCCGCAATTTCCTTTTGACTGTCTTTCCGCAACTGATCAAGCTCATCTCGCGTCTTTTGGATCTCCTTGCGCAGATCAGCCCTTATGCGATCTTCTGCAGACGGTTGAGGTTTGCTGTAAATAGCGGGGCGGTCTTCGGCCAACGCCGCCGTGACTTTCGTCGGGTTGCGGTTGATGGCCGCTCGAGCATTGTAAATGTCTCGTGGTAGTAGAGGAACATGAGGATTATCTTGTTGAAGTATCTCTAATGTTTGGGTCACGCCAACTCCTGGCCAGTCAAGTCAGCCATGCTAATCAAATGTCAACAGGGAGTGGTGTTCGATACATACCGCCTTCTTTGAGGGCCTTGACCGCCTGGACCATCTTTGCGTCCAGCTTCCTGGCCGCAGGGTGCAAAAGGGGACTCTCACTGGGTCCGTGGTTATGCTGGAGATGGTTGGGGTCTGGACGGTACCTGACCGTCCATTGCGTCCTCTGTTCTATGGCAAAGAAACCAAACTGGCAATCGCACTTGCGAGATGTGGTCTTGCGCTTCCGCATCTCTGGGCTGACGCGTTTCGGCGGCTTCCCGGCGCGGTCGCATACGAAAAGAACCTTTTTGAGGCCGGGAACCGTCTTCTTTGAGCGGCCGATGACAATAGCGTAGCCGACAGACGTGCAGTACCCCAGCACATGCTTGTGAACAGCCTCAAGAGTTGGAAAGCTTCCACCTTCCGGGGGAGCAGACATCATGGGTCCCATGGGCTGCCGCGGAACGAACGGTGGCCCATCGATCAACTTTGGCTCCAACGATGAGTCCCCCTCGCCCTCATCCTGGCTCCCCATCTCAATGTCATCTTCGTGATGATCATCGCGGGGAGGCTCAACCGGCTCCGGCTGCGGCGGCGTTGGCTGCTGTTGAACTTGCTGCACCTGCTGAACCTTTTGTACCTGCGGGACTTGTGGAAGCTGTGGTTGCGCCGGCGGCAGCGACGGCTGGACGGTAGGGCGGGGAGTAGATTGCTGGGAGAGTATGGAGCTTTCGCTCTGCGGCGGTGGCTGACTGAGGGCTTGTTGCTGGCTCATCGACTGTGTCATCGGCGGTTGGGACATGGGCTGAAGGTGAAGCTGCTGGCTCATCGGCTGCTGCTGATTCAGGTTCGGCTGTCCGAGCGGCTGCTGGTTCATCGGCTGCTGGCTCATCGGCTGCTGGCTCATCGATTGTTGGCTCATCGACTGCTGGCCCATGGATTGTTGACTCATGGGTTGCTGGCTCATGGATTGCTGGTTCATTGGCGGCGGGCCAAGCGACTGCTGGCTCATCGACTGTTGGCTCAGCTGCTGTGGGTTCATGGGCTGCTGCGGCATGGGTTGGTTCAACGACTGCTGTAGATAACTGAGCGGTGGGTTCGACTGCTGCTGCATCTGGCGAGGAGGGGGTTGTCGTCGCGGTCCCGGCAGGGTCGGGGGCCCCTGGGGCGGCGGCGCTCTCGCGGCATTTTGGACGCTCGCGACGCCGGGAATCTGGGGTGCCGTCGGATTGAAAATGTGATGCGGGTACTGGCTCTGCGACGGCTGTTGCGGTGCGTAGCCCTGAGGCTGGTACGGCGACGCGTGCTGCGAGAGCGACGGTGATGGTTTGTTGCTGGGTGGGAGGTGACCGGGCGGTGGGTACCCTCGTCGCAAGCCGGGAACGCCGCCAAACGACAACCCCGGATGGCCTTGGGCGTTCGCCGTCGACATGGTGAGAGAGAAAAAAAGAGACTGAAGCCGAGGATGGAAACGAGCGGACAAGGAAAGATACCTGGCTTCACAATGCTGGGGTCGAGACCCTCGCTCACCAAATCGCGGGCGGGCGTGTACCGAGTGGTGTGGGTGTGGGATTGCCGGCGAGCACACTGGGGATGGAGCTGGAGAGGGAGAAGGGAGGGTGTCAAAAACCTAGCCCAGGGACCCATCGACCTGGCGGGGGGAAGGCACACACAGCCCGCAGCACCCGGGTGTGGCTTGGGGGGTAGACCCGCACCACGAAAAGCCAATCAGGCGCCGCCAATATGCGGGTCGGCTCTCCTCGATCTGTGTGGAAAATGCACCGGGCACTGTCCTCCACCTTGGCTCTCGGACTGGAGCAGCTTCCAAAGACCATGGTTTGGACTCACCACACAGCCTTTTGCAGCATATCTCCAGTATTTCGAAAATGCGTCCAAGGCATTATGGGAGAATCGAGGGTTCTCACTATATATAAGCCAGACCTCTAGAGACATTTTCCTTTTTGGGCACGATGCAAGACCGTGTGGAGATCTGGGTGATGTGTCTCCGCACGGAGCAGTTGGCCCCTCTTCTGGGCCGAGCCTTCGCAACCGATTTCACAACCGCAGCGGGAAATCAACGTCTGCTCCGAGGCCTTGATGGCTGGCGGGAATTCGACAGCAGGGGCCACCGCAGCGACAGCGCAGAACCACGCCAGTGTCGTTGCGAAGCTGGATGGCTGTTTGACTCGAGATGGAAGCGCTGTAGAAGCAACACGTGCTGCGGCGAGTGTTGACACCATGAGGGGCGGAAGGGCCATCGGGAACTACTGCGCAAGGTTTCAAAGCACACTCCCCAGGGTAAACCATATGGTGCGGGGATTCCAGGTTGTTTGCATGTCGCACACCCCTCTCGGTCGTCCACCCTCTTTCATCACCCGCCTATCGATTCGTCAGGTTGGGCATACACACGAAATCCGAGAAGTGAGGACGGCGAGAGCGAGGGTTTTCGAGATAGATAGTTGCCCCATTGCTTGCACTTGTAACACGATGAGATGGAATGGATGGCGTTGAGTGTGTGTTGCTTTCGGTTTCTTGGGCCTGATTGCCGTCCCGTTCTTATCGGGCACCGTCAACGTCAGGCACGCGAGTCGGCCATGCAGCTGGCATTTTGTCTGGCCAACACCATGTCGAACGTCAAAAGGAAGGAGCGATGAGGTGGCCAGTGGTCCAGATCGCGCATCTCGATCTGGCTGCCCGCAGCGCCTCGAGACAGCTGGCAAACACAAAACCGTGCTCAAAGCGGATTGCTGCATTGCGTGGGCACCAACGGGCGAGTTGGAAGCATCTCCTGCTTCGTAAAACCCGACGTCCACGATCAGCCACCCGCGAGCTCCCAGCAACTCGCGGGCAGGCTAGCCTAGCAAGCCGCGGCAGGACTTCCGGAAGAGGCTGGCAGCCGCATCCCTAGCCTGTGAGGTGGTTCCCCACCAGAAGACCGCTGATGCTCCTCCTACTCGGGCATCGAATGCGCCTCTTTCCGTCCCTCCCCACCGTCCTGCAAATTCCTCGTCGGTTGAAGGTATTTTGCAAAAAGCATTGATTGCCGCAGCCAGGGCTTTGCGGCGCTTCGCACAATCGCTTTGCGGTCAAGACGGCGATCGAACGGCTGAGCTCGCAACCAGAAGCTGCAGGATAAGCTCCTCCGCACCCGCCTGCTGCCATTCGCTACCACCCCAGAGCCTAAAAATACGCCTAAACCAAGGAGCCCAGGCGGCCCAGCAATCCGCATTCTTGGAAGTTGGCACGCTCAGGCTCATTTTGCCCCGGCTTCAGGGATAATGCCGGCGGAGCCGCGAAGCTGGTTGAGCGGGGCCACCGCACCCGATGCGACGCTGTCGCCGCGCCGTGGCTCCCGGGCCCGGGCCCGGTCCGAAGCGAGCGCCGAGACCGCCGAAGATCCACCACCAAAGCGCCGCCGCCGGAGGCCATGCAGCCCAAGCATCGAAACCAATGACTCCACCGCCAGCACTCCGAAACCCCGTGGGCCCGAGCCGAATGAGTCGTCCAGCACTACTGTCACTACAACTGCCACCGGTCCCCACAACCATTCACACTCACATCCCGGAGACGCGGCCGCCCAGTGTGAAACATGTGTCAATCAGGAACGGCCCGGCCCGCCGTCGCAGTTGACTCCGGTGGTCGAGGACCCTGATCTGCCTGAGCCGCCTACCATGGACGACTACCAACCACAAACTTTAGAGGCCGGATGCGTCCAATCCGACGATTTACCGCTGCCCAACCCGGACGACGACCTCAACTCGCCTGACTGCTCGGGCATCACTGCACTCCAACAATCGGTCGGAACGTCGAGGCCATGTTCGGACACCCGGTCTCACCAACTGCCAGCCGCCAGATTGGCTGAACCGGTGACGTCCTCCGGTTGGTGGTTCTTCAACTTCCCACCCGAAATCCGCAACATGATCTACGAATACTCGCTCGCCTGGCCAACCTCGTATGAACTCTATGCTCCTTACAACCGACAGATTGACGACTATTACGCCAACCGGGATGACCCCGACGAAGAGTTTCCCGAGTACAGCGGCGTGCTGAGGACGCCAACAATCCTCCTCCTCTGCCGACGCATCACGGCAGAGTGTCACCCTGTTCTTCAATCAAAGACCTTCGTGATCGATCGTCTGCCCCCTTGGCTTCCCGGAGCACCTCGACCGATGCTACTCTCCTGGTTTATTGGCAGACGAACCATTCAGAGCCTCCGCCATATTGAGTTGCGAATTCCCGCGGGTCAAGGGCGATTCGGCAGCGGTTGGGTGTGGGCTTGGATCGCCCTCGATGTTCTCAACATCCTCCGAGAGCGGAACTCTTTTGATACGTTGAAGGTCATCATCACCGTGTTCAACGACAGGAGAGGCGGCATGTGGGGGCCGGAATCTGAAGATCTGAACAAGATTATCGATGCGGTGAGACCGACTTGCAAGTGATCGGTTTTCGTGTCCCGCTGACATGTGCCCATCTCAGACTACAGCACTGGCGATAAAGAACCCGAGATTCTGGGCTCCTGGTCAAGTCGAGTACCAGTACTGGGTGTGTTATACCTCTGCCGCTTCTCTCTCAGAAGCAAGCTAACCAAATCTCTCCACCAGGTCATCAAAGGAATCGTTGCCCATCGCCACTACGTGGATTCCACAGGAAGTACGACGACCCGTCCTCTTCTTGCACTGGAAAATTTGCTGACCAACCATCCACACAGGTCTTGTTGAAGGTGACGAGCTGCGAGCCTACCCGGATCCCGTCTTTTGGCCTGGAAGCCTACTCGAATTTATGTGATGGTGGGCGGTTTTCGACATGCCTAGAGCAACCCAACGACGCCCTACCAATCGTTTTTGGAAGCATCGTCGTTGCAGATGCTGAGTAACCTAATAAACAAGGGATCGTAACTCACCCCAACTACATCCCTGATATTTGCCGCTTCCACGCGGATGTACCTAGATACTATGAGTTTGGCCAACATGATGAAGGCAAAACTACCCCGTTTTGGCTGCGAGAAAGATAAAGGTGTCGGAGACAGGTGGCTGGCAACCAAGCAGACAGAAAGAACAGCGTAAAGAGCGGAAGATAACAGGCAAATAAACAAGAGCTTATTTTGGGGCACACTTCACACAGTCTTAGAGCATTGCTACCTAATTGTCCTGCGGAATTCATGTGTAGTTGTGCGTTTAACCCGGCATATTGACAACGTATCGGACCCATTACCCGACCAACGGAAGAAAGTTGTGTTGTATCACGGCGCGTGCTCGATAACGGGCTTTCCAAAGCCACGGACATCTTGGTAGACTGACTACCCCAGTACATGTAAGGTGATCTTTCCAACGCCTTCGCAATGCGTGCTCCCTACTCGTGTTTCCTAACTATCACCTGCGACCATGTCATACCAATGCTATGCGTTTTCCTACTCACGGTATCATAATCATAACCGCCTCATGACAAAAGCCCCCATCACAATCATCCCTCATCAAAATTCGTCGTTCCCTCTCTCCCCACCAAACCAACTCCCAAAATCCAATTTCATCAACAGCCGATCCACACCGCCCACTCTCCTAGGCACATATCGCCCCGTCTCACCCATCACATTAGCCTCATCTTCTTCAGCCTCACCCTCTTCTTCCTCCTCTGCCCACACCGCGGCACCGCCTGCCTCGAGCTGTCGCAGCTCCGCGATAAGCCCTTCTATGCCGCGTTTCACGCGGCCTTCGACGCCGCGGATATCGCGCTGGACGTCGCGTTCCTCGCGAGAGAGATCGACAAAGGCGTCGACCACGCCGACGTCGGATTCGAGATCGGCGGCCGTCCAGACGGCGTGTAAGCGGTGGACGAGGGCGACGAGGCGGTCGATGTGGACGACGAGTTCGTAGAGGGGGTCGGTGAAGGATTGGCGGGTTAGGAGGAGGCGGCGGGTGAGAGTGCGGAGGTAGCGGCGGTGGGCGGTGGCGAGGGTTTGGGGGTCGTGGGGATGGCGGGAGGAGGGTGGGTTGCTGGCTTCGTGTTCGTCAGAGAGGCTGAGGTGGGAGGAGGTGGATTTGGCGAGCCACATGTCGTCATCTTGTTGCTCGTTGTTTTCCTCAAGGGGCGGTTGTTTGGATGAAGGGACTTTGAGTGGGTCGTCATGATGTTCATCCTCCCCTGTTGTAAGCCACTCGTGGAACCCCTCGGTGAGACCAGCGACGACCTCGGTTTGGAGGTATCCTTCCGTCTCTCCGAGGAAGAATATAGCAGCGCTGGCAGTCGCCCACGCGTTACGTAGGATGTTGGATCGGGAGGTATGCCGCTGTCGTAGAAGCAACACTTTAGCTCTGCCACCGCGCGTGCTTCCGTATGGTGGTGCTGGAGGGGCTGGGTGGTGGCGACGGAGAGAGGTTATTTTCCACAAGTCCGTTAGCCTGATGTGTGCGCGGCGAAGAGAGAGCAGGTATGAGTTGATGGCGGTGTAGGTCTGGAGGTCAGACTGGCTGAGGAATAGATCTAGTGGCGAGGGAATCTGAAGCGTCAACACGACAGGTACCGAGAATAAAAGGTTCCGGAATGGCGTGGGGGCGATCGAAGTAAGATCTCTTGCCGCCGTGGGTGTTTTGGACCCTGACCTGGACTTGTGCAAGATAAGCCGTAGCAGATCTCTCGCTAGCTCCAAACCCTCGTCTTCCTCCGCGTGCTCGCCTTGCATCGACCCCATGGCTGACCATGTTCTCGCCAGCACGGCTGCCACCTCGCCGTCCTTGATGACGACATTAGCAAGACCATCTCTCTTCTCATAAGCAAGATTCTCAGCCCGCCTCCACCGACTCCTAATCTTCTCGTCCGCTTGCTGTGTCAGTGCCATGGCAAACTCGCCCCGTCGGAGCAGGAAGAAATCCCGTAACAGCTGTAGAATCTCGAGCACCTTGGCAGGGGGGAGAAGCCGTTGCAGTGTTGTCCTTGACAGGTAATGTCGGATATCCGTCACCGTCCTCGAAAACGTCGCCGAGTCCAGCGGGTGCTGCAACCCCGCCAGCTGCGTGAGCTGCGTAAATAGATGGTCGGTCCCTCGAAGACTGGGATCCTCCGCACTCTTGACGCGAATCTGGTTGAGGGACCGCCCAACAAACAACATCGAAGCCGCCGTAGACGGCGTCACGAACGAAGGCAACAAGCTGCCGTTGCACGTGTACTCCTGCCAACCATTAGCCCAACCCCTTTCCAAGCCACCCCCACCCAAAAACACTTACCTCCTCATCCTCCTCCGCCATCTGCACAAAAAAGTCATCTGCTCCAAAGCTCGGCAGCTTCCCATACAATATCCACGCCGACACCTGCTTCAACCACGCCACCTCCGCAACCCTCACCAAACTCCTCGCCGCCTCCTCCACATCCCGATACCCCGTCTGCAGCTCCCCCCTCAACCGATCCATCACCATCGCCCCCGTACACCTCTCCCTCATCATAAACTGCACCACCTCCCACAGCCACTCCATCCTCCTCGTCCACCCGCCAAACTCCCCCACCACCGCCGTCAGCGGGACGACATCATACGCCCCCACCAGCCCCGCATCCCGCCTTAGAATCCCCTCCTCCACCTCCAACACCTTGCGCTGGAACGCCGCCAGGTGAATCTCCTCCACCGCCGCCGCCACGGCACGGCAAATCACTGAGGCGTGCTGCGCCGCGATCTGCGCCGTGAAGCTCCGCAGCTTGATGTGCAGATCCCCCAGGTGCGCAAGCGACGCTAACAAGGCGCGTTCGCTCGGCGTGATGATGCCTTCTGTGCTGGCGCCGGCCAGGGTAGCGCCATGGGTGCCTGGAGCTCCGAGGCGGAAGAGAGGGGATGGGTGGCCCGAAAGGGAGAGGAGGATTTCGTGGAGCATGATGGTGATGCTGAGGGGTTGATCAAGGGACTAAAATTGAGTTAGAGGGGGGCTGAGTAGGTCGGTGTTATGTTTGTTGTTTTGTGGCTGTTGTTGTCCAAGGTGTGGCTCGGAAGCGTGGGTAGAGGGTGGCCGGGAGGAGGTTGTGTCAGGTGTTGGGACTGACACTGACACTATCTTTTTCTTGCCGCCAACGGCTGGGGTTGGGTCGTGGGAAAAGCGGGATTTGAGGTCTTGGTAGAAAAGGATAAAGGTTCCGAGGAGCTCGAAACGGCAGCACATTGAGGTGTACTTTAATGGTGGTTGATATGTAGCAATTCGACTTCAGCAGTGCTGAGACCGGGAATGGGTTCTGGGTTGGATTTGGTGGGGGTTCTGCTGCGACTGAGGTCCAGGATTCTGCTTCAAAGAAGAATGGAAGGAACGCAAATAAACTGAAAGAGACCGCCAAAACTACAAGCTGAATCCCATGTCATAAGGTCATTAGAGGACGAGGGTTATCGAATGGGAAAAGCACACATCCGCCGCATCGCCCGCGCAGCTGTCTCTACGCTGTCTTGTCTTGTTTTTGACGTCTGAAGTTGACGCCCCGCAACGCGACCTTGCAGGGTTCAGGCATTCGCGATCACATGACAACAAGGGCTTTCCAATCAAAATTCCGTAGGAAGAGCGGTCACCTTGAATTCCATCCCCTGTCTAAGAACACTTCTTGATTATCAAACATAATAAATAATGCTGCACGCCTGCTTCTTTCGGTCCACAAACTTCAGGTTCCTCCATGTTTCCAGCCGACCCAGTTTCAGTGCTTGCCGTTTGGCGGCCCTTCCAGGCGCTTGCCCTCTGCGACCGTGAGGTTGCTGCTGGCGACTGACTGCGCATCGGAAGTCTGATAAACGCCGCCGTCACCGCCTCCAACGACAACCTGCTGCCCATTGACAGTGGTGCCGACAACCATGCCCTTGGCCACGCTCTTGATGATCGCTCTCCTCGACACTCCCGTGACGTCAATGTAGACGAGACCGACGTTCTTCACACCGCCTCCGATGCTGCGAGATACATCGCCCGCCTCGTCGCCCCATCTGTGGGTAACGACTGTTGACGCCGCATCCGAAGTCGAAGCCAGCAGGTGCTTGCTAGCCTGCTCCACGCCGTCCATGACCGTGGTGAACGCCATCAAGCTCTTGTTGAGCAGGCCTGGCTTGTAGTCGGGGTTTGGCTTGCCGTCAGGCCCAAATCCCTTGCCTCCGCCCTCCTTCTTTCTGCCGGAAAGACTTGCACCGACGTGCTGGGCGAGGTTTCCGATTTGGCCCACAGTCTTCGCTGACAGGCTTGCAGCGCCTCCGGTGAACGCATTGATCCGCCGAATGTGCTCCTTGGTTGTCGGCTTGAACGTCATAGGCTTCGCAGCTGGCTGCGTCTTCTTGGTGAAGGTATCCGCCTGGCTCTGCAGCGCCTTGGCTACCATGTCGGATCCCGTTATGATCAGACGCGAGGCCGCCGACGCGTTGGACACCAGGAAAGATTTCTTGTACGCGGGATGCAGCTCCGCCTCGATCAACTGGGTGTCCAAGGGCGCAATGCCGATGAGCTGCCCTCCTTCAGGGGGGAGTGTGATCTGGACAGGATCTACAGGGGATGTCAATACCACACTGGCAGCACGCAATAGAAGACTTACCTTTAGAGCCGTGCTGCAGCTTGCTATCCTCCACCACCTGGAACCCGTCGGCCAACTCTCCAATGACGCTACCATCTTCCTCGTCAACCAGGACAATTTGGCCCTGCACCGCACCGCTGTGGCTGCCCCGAGCATAAGCCTGTCCGGGCATAAAATCGGCTGGGTTGTACGCCGGCAGCGCACCCGCCGCCTCCTTTCCCTTGGACGCAGACAGCTTCTCTACCAAGCCTGCCTTGGGTGGCGGCGCCCTCTCGAGGAAAGCGGTGCATTGCGCCAAGATGGTCTCAAAGGTGTCGACATCCTCCTGGATGCCCTTGCGGCTATCTATCGAGGGGAATTCGATCCTTGTGAAAGCGCCACTGTCGGGCCCCAGGTCCCAACGCGGGATCAGGTAGCTTCTCGGTGGCTGATGGTAGATCTGGGTGGTAGCAGGGAGCGGTAGGTCCAGCTCGGGCGGGAGATGCAGATGGAGGTAGAAGTCCTGCTCGGCGTTTGCACCCTCGGGGTCGACAGTGGGATCGGCAAAGACGGAGCTCGTCGGCACCATCAACAGCGATAGTGTCTGCGGTCCGGCAGGTGTGAGCGACTCTTCCTTGCCATTGACGATATGGTAGGCTGATACGCCATTGATGGCGTAGAGCAGCTTGGGATCCTGTCGCGAGAATTAAGATGGTTAGCTGAGCCCAAAGACTGCGATGTCAGCACAGGAATGCTCACGTTATGGCCCGACGCCATTGTCGCCGATATCGATGATGTCGTTGTGCAAACGCGACAGCTGCGGAGGAGTTGCGATCGCTGGGACAAGGCAATCGATCCGCGGCGAAGACGCTCAGTTAACCGGGCGCTTAAGCCAAAGGTTGGTCAGATTGCAGGACCAGGGTAAGACGATGCCAATCCCGTCTCTGAGCGCGGGCGTGTTCAACTCGAGGCGGGGTCGATATTCGGCGTTTGATGGAGTTGAAAATAGATCACCCCGCGCGCAAGGCGCTTAAAGCTCTCTCCTGTGTGGAGCAGCCATGCGAGAGGCCTCAGCAAGTCGCTTGCAGGTAGCGACGTCATGATTGGGCGTAGCAAGGCGGATTTCCCCCGCGGGGCGATGGGAAACAATGACGGGCATACACAGTACAGCAAGCAACTTCTCTGCTGGCTCACGACGCGACGCGAAATGCATGGCCCGATAACCTTATCGCCGGGTTTCTTCTTTGCATTTTGGGTCCGGCTCGAGAGACGTGAGAACGGCCCGGGATCAGGCTGGCACCCCGTCAGCCTCACCGTGGTGGACTGGGGTGGAGGTTAACCCTCAGTTGGTGCGGGAAATGGGTTGGCACTGTCCAGCTGCTCTTCGACCGCCCCCACGACAGGGCCTCAAACGACGAGATTGCCGCCTGTGGCGATGTCTTTGCGGCCTCTTGCGACGCAATCGAGGAGTTTTATGTCCAAACTACACATGCGACCGCGTGACGAAGACATTTAGTTTTCACAGGGCCGCATCTAAACAGAGGTGACGCATTTCGCACCGACTGTGGCGCCGTCGGAACTCTGGCTCGCCTACCTGCAGCATCGCAAACTGTATCGACCCCTCCTCCTCACGTGGTCCCTTGCAGGCCTTCGCCGATGGAACTCCATCTTCACTCGTGCGCCGCTTTGCATGCGGCCAACGCAAAGTGTACAAACGGCTGGACGGGCAGCTTATTAGTAAGCTGTCCGGAAATAATGCGGAGTAGGTTTTTGGGAGGATGGCTGTGTACTGTTGTCCTTGTTGGGCCAGTTTTCCGAAATCATGCAAGCCAAACATCTTGGAAATTTCACTTTATCCAACACCACCTTTCAATGAAATAGAAATTTCACATCCGAGAGTTAGGGTTGGCGGTGGCGGCGCCCGCACGGGACTCACAAGGGATGTGTCCAGGGCCTACCTAAACCCCATACATACCCCTGACCCCTGATATCTTACATATAACCCTGATTCACTGGAAACCTTGGCATTTTCACTCCAAGAAATCTCGAAATGGGAGTCCCAAACATTTGATCATGAAGTTTTGGAGTTTCGGATTTCATTTTCGGACACTAGTTGGGCCAGACCGCGCAAAACTGGACAGTTAGCGTCGTGGCGATGTCAGACCCAGGAGATACATCATATACTAGTACCGCGCCTCAAAAAGGCAAAGAAGAGCAGAAAGTAGCCAGGAACTTTGGCCTCTCTCCCGGCAGAGATGCCGGGCAGTCTTCGTCTTTTTCTCAAGTTCCACCTGCATTATCATCATCACACGACCTGCCGAAGATCACAAAAGGCTGCTCGCGATGCAGCAAGCCGTTTTCGTGTTTCAACACCAATCACTATCCCGCTCTGGGTTATCTTGGTTCATGCTGTATCTGGCCCGACGTCTAATTAGGGGCTGTCCTCCGCGGCGTGAGAGCACGCCAGCAAGACATCTGCCCACATCAGGCCTCGTTGGTCGGTGACTTTTTCGGAAGACGGACGGCAGCGATGGTGCTGGATCTCGTCTGATCGCCGGCTGTCAGTTGTGACATGCCGACGGTTATCGGGACCACGGCCGGGTCGAATCAAACGGCACGGCTTCCAAAACCGACTGGCTGCAGCAAAGTCCCGAATTGGCGGTGTCCAGCAGCTTCCATCTGGCCAATGTTGGGAAGATGCAATGGATGGTCCTGTCGCCCGCCTGCACCTGGTTGGCTCGTCGTGACGACTGGGTTGCGAGACCCTATCATTCCTTCATTCCACCCTCCTCTCCGCAGAACCATACCTGTGGATGTTTCCCACCTCAGGCAAGTCCGCACAGGCGCTTTGAGACCCATGTTAGCGTCGGAGTGTTCAGGAACCGAGCGGCGGGCACGGCAATCCGATCGAGCGTTCCCAGGTCGGCTACCGGTAATAAGGGGAGCCTGTCTGGGCACCCATTGCACACACCGAACGGCCAGATGGCGGTCAGCCAACAGGACGTCTTGCCGCGTCGAAGCCGAGGGCAGGTGTTCGCAGAAGGGCCGCAAACTTCGACGGGAGGCCATCATCCGCTTGTCAAGAAGATAATCAGCACTACCGCCAGACTGTGACCCGCAGGCGCACTGATGAGGAATCGAGGCCCGACAGGGCATCACCGAGCCCACCAAGCCATGTCTCAGTCGTCCACTGCTCCCCATTCCGTGTTTTGGCGTCGCACCACAGGATTGGAGGCAGTCCTCGGGCCAAATTCCCGCGCCTGCGATAGGCCAGCGGTGCAAGAGCCGTCCCGTAAACCTGCCGCCAGGGCCGCCTTCATGGCTGCCGACCTCGGCAAGCGGTTTTTTTCCCCTCATGAGACGCCCCAGAGATGTCCGGATGCAACGGCGACAGATCGTTGGAAATGAAATATATATGCAAAACATGCAGCGGCGCGGTCAGACGACTGCCCGGTGAGATGCCGGCGTGCCGAGAAAAATCTCTTCCAGCCTAGCTCCAAGGCGTTGTCTCCAATAATCCCAACACAGCATACCGAGGAAGAAGAAACGGAGGCGGCTGCTGGTGCTTGCTGGCGGCGATCTGGGCGTAGCTAGACCCGTAAAACCTGGGGACTTGCGGCAGCGGGGCGGTTTTCCAGGGTGTCCTTCCATCTCGGTGGGTCTTTGGTGACAAAACGCAACGCCGTCGGTCCGTCTGGAGAAGGAAGGGACTCGTGCCGCCGCCAAGTTGACCCAAAGCAGCGTGGTTCAGAATGGCAGAAACGGTCGCCTTTTGTTGGTGAATAGGTAGTCTATAGGCACTCAGCAGCTGCTGGGAGAGCCGGCAGGCGAAGCTGAGAAGCCAAAAGGAAGCAAGGGCAACAAGAAATTGTCAAGCCGCATTTTCCTTCCTACCCGGGAAGGGCAAGGCCCAGCCAGCTAGGGCGCCGATGAGCATGGGTCTGCGAGCTGCACCTGCAGGCTGCGAGCCGGCCCTCTTGCAAGTGTCGACTAGGACGCCACGCCGACGAGTTTCGCACGCTTGATGCACCCAATCCATAGGGCGAGCTGGGGACCGGGCACGTCGATTGGAAAACTCGCCATCAATACAAAGTGACAGTGATTCCATCACCCGCGGCGCCTCACCACCACACCTCCGCCTGGAAACGTCCTTCCTGGAACACACGCACACACACACGGCCGCTGCTCCCGCACACCCGTATATGTCGCTGCTGGTGCCCACCCGAGCTGCACCCATCCTCATCTTCATCCTGCTGTTTGCCTGCAAGCCGGAGCGCCTCTCTTCATGCTGTCAAACGATATAGCTCGACACGCTGCAGCTCCGCCGGTTTCCGTCGAAGAAAAATTGTAGGCAGGCGAAGAAGAAGAGAATCGACAGCGAGGACGACCGATCGTTGCTTCCGCTTTTTTCCTTGGGAACCCATCCGAACGGGTCCAGTCGATTGCGTGCCTCAGGTTCCTCCCTCCCGTCCCTTCTCGGGTCGAACCAAGGACGGACTCAAGCACGCCGTTTGTTCCCATCCGTCACAGCACACCACAACACCCGACCCCTTGACCCTGTCGTGGCCCAGCGCTAGGGACTGGCAACATCCGCGTCCGCCCGCCCGCCCCTCGCCGTGCCCAGAGCTCCCGTTCAGCTACCCCAGCTCGCTGCCCAGTGGAGGCCCTGTTCCATTCCGCAACTACCGTCGCCTGTCCGCCACGGCCCGCCGCGCCAGTGCCAGCATCAGCAGCGTACACACAAGCCCGTCCTCGCAGCGCACAACACCACCGCATCACGACGGAACGGCAACA
Organism: Podospora aff. communis PSN243; assembly: GCA_033296975.1. NCBI lineage: Eukaryota > Fungi > Ascomycota > Sordariomycetes > Sordariales > Podosporaceae > Podospora > Podospora aff. communis PSN243. Next base: position 416,735 of record MU865945.1, on the reverse strand, counting down.
CAACACTCAACAATAACTACACCCGCCCGTTCCCGCAATCCCCACCCGTCGGCAGACCGTGTGAGGGCCGTCAGAAACGTTTTGGCGTCGCATTGGCTCCTGGCAGACGTGCTTTTCGCAGATTCGTGACCACTCACTCGTCCGGCCTGCGGACGTGAACGGCGACGACCGGCTACCTGCATCTGTGGTGGACGCTGTCACACCTCGCGCAAACACCCGCCTCGCTCTGCCCACTGGCTCTGCCCACCAGTCTTTTGCGCCCGCGTCCGTTGCCGACCTGGCCCCTGTGCAGTTTGGCCCTCCCCCGGTCTCTCTCTGGGCCCCTCGAATCGTCCGCCCGCTTGCTTGCCTGACCCCCCCGAGCTCGAATCACAGCGTGTCCGCCTAGTATTTAGCCCGCCACACTCGAAAATCCGCGCACAAACAAAACCGCGGAGGTTTCTCCCTTCCCTCCCCCCTCCGTTGCTCGCGTCGCCCGCCGCTTCTGCGGTATCCGTCAGCCGCCTCTTCCACCGTGGAGTCCGTCCCGGGAAGGCTCTGCCTCGCCCTGGTCCTGCCCTTGTGTGGCGCGGCGCACTCGTCTCCCGGCTCCGGATCTGAGGGTCTCCCCGCGGGACCCCCGCCACCGTCAAGATAGCTTCTCAATTGCGTATCCAGTCCATCCTCTCCCCTCCCGACCCGTCGGATGCCGACGAGGCTTCAACGGCGTCGGCGACCACAGCCCAGAGCACCCCGAAACGCAAGTTCCAGGACGCATTCGCCGTCCTCCGCCCGTCCGAGCCGCCGAACGAACCTCCCGATCCCTCGCCCGCGCCGCTGCCCCACCAACTGTCCGATCGCGCCCCCAACGGTCGTCAGCCGCTGCCCAACAGCCCGCCGCGCCCTGTCGCCAGCGCCGGGTTCCGGGGGCACGGCCTGCCCGCCGACGATGAGAGCAGGCCCCCGTCCGCCGCTACCATGATGGGAGGGAGCCCGGGCAGCCCGGGCGGCGCGGACAGCAAGAAGGGCGTGAAGCGCCAGCCCCTGCGGTCCAGCATTGCCTGCCAGCGGTGTCGCAAGTCCAAGATCAAGTGCAACAACACCGGCGGCGACGCACCCTGCGAGACGTGCATCAGGAATGGCAAGGAATGCACCTACCCCGAAGTCACGCCGGCGCCGCCGAAGAGGCCAGAGCCGCCAAGCGGGATCAAGACGGAGCAAGGCTCGGAACGGAAGCGGCTCAGGAAGCTGGACGACATAGCCAAGATGGACAGCGCCGTCCCTGCTGCCATCTTCGCCGAGGAGGTTCTGTCGGCGCCTTACCTCTCAGAGACGATATGGTCTCAGATATTCGACATATACCGCGTTCACTTTGCGACCGAGCTCCCCTTTCTCCATCTCGCTACGCTCAAAGAGAAAATGAACAGTAAGTTTAGAGCCAAGCAAAACGACACGTCGCCCGAGATCAACCTTGTTTTGTTGGGCATTTTGACCTTGACCGCCCGGTTCCACTCGACACTGGTTTCATATGTCACCACTCCGAGGACGGCTCCGGCTCTGGCAGGCGCCTCCAAGCCACGGCCCATGGGTTCGAACCAGGACGCATCTGCTGCATCAGAGTACTACGCAGAAGTGCTCACGAAAGCGATCGGCGGCCTGCGGACCAGCATGACGGTTGCTTCCGTGGAGCGAGTACAAGCGTTCCTGATGCTGGGTTTGTATGAGTGGAGTCAGGCGCGCCCCAAGATTGGAGGGATGGCCGCGTGGATGTACGTCGGTGTCGCTATCCGCATGGCCCAAGCACTGGGCTTGGGAGAGGGCGATAAGGACCAGGAAAAGAACTTCAGGTCTCTGGCTGCCGCTGCGCCAAAAGCGGCCATGACGCAGTCGCAAATGATGATTGCGAAGGAGATTCGAAGGCGCACCATGTTCAGCTGTCTGATATTGGACCGGCTCTTGGGTTGCGGAAAGGGACGCGTTTCGACGATCCGCTCCGAGGACCTTCAGATTCAGTTGCCGTGTTCCGAGGTGGCTTTCGATCTGTCGGAGGATGTCTACACTGGCTTCTTGAAACCGACAGGCGACATCAACCCGAGGATGCCCGTCAACGACAGCGTTCTCAGCCGCTTTGTGCGCCTGGTTGATATTTGGGGGGAAATATCAAAATGGAGTTTTGCGGGCGGGCGTTTCACGGAAAAATCGGCGCCTTGGAGTAAGGATTCCACATTTTACCAGCTCCGGAACAAACTCCGCATCTTCTACGTAGACCTGCCTGAGCTGTTCCAATGGTCGACGAGCAACTACTACAAGCACGAAAACCACCAGGCAAGCAGCGTGTACGTCTCGATGCACATGCTCGGCGCGGTTTGCAGGATCATGCTTCATCGCGAGTACATCCCGTTCATCCCAATCCGCTGCCCCAAGCCGGTCGGTCCGCTCGACGAACCTACGTTCTCGCCGGGGGCCGAGCCGCCTGGGTTCTGGGACGATAGTGCCGAGGAGGTCTTCCACGCGGCCAGGGACATTGTCGACCTCATCGATATCTGCCGAGACAAGCTACCCATGTCGGCGCTGGTGCTTTTCGCAGTCTGGACAGCCGCGTTTGTGGGCGTATACGCTGTATGCTTTCCACACATGGACGCCAAGAGACACATGCTACCCAGCGAGGAAGAGGATGCTGCGGAACCGGATATAACCAAAAGCGGCGCCACGGGCGTTACGTACAAGACGCTTAAGCAGATGTCAATGTGGCTCAAGATGGCGGAGACATACGCCACCTACTTCCGCGACATGGCTAGTTACTATGAAACCGTGAAGCAAGACTACCACAAACACACGGGCAAGAAGCATTTTGGCACCGCCGATGGACCGAGACTTAGCGTGCGCATCGGGGGTGGCGGGCTCGAAGAGTGGAAGCAGCAGGGAGGCAAGATCGTTAACAACGGCGAGATTTTGGCTTACGAGGATGATAGACGCAGTTCCTCGCGCGACAGCACCATGGAGCCGGGCTCTTCGGTCGGTCCTGAAAACGGCTACCACGGTGAGCTCGCCAAGACGCCGCGGTCTTCCTTCACCCCGATCAACACCGGCGGCCATCACCCGCAGGATGGAGACAACCGCGGCGACGGACTTCACAGCGCAGGTACCGACCACGTGGCGAACCACTGGCGTTTTGCCCCACCCCATCCGCACCACCAACAATCGCCGTCACAGTCATCATACGCGATGCCTAGTCCGCAAATGGCACAAACGCCGATAGCGCCCGGATCGGCAATGGGCATGGGAGCGATGCCGAATATGCCAATGTATGGCTCAACTAACGAGGTGGTAGAGTTCCTGACGCAAAACCAGTCCATGCCGTGGTATCTCGCGCCGGGCGGCATCGACCAGTTTGCGCACGGCTCGGAGGATTTGGTCCCCGTTGACAATGGGAATGGCTTCTGGGGGAGCATGTTGGAATCAGGGATTGTGCAGCAGGTGGGCTCGTACTCGTGACGGGCAGTTTTGTCTTTCATCTTGTGTTGTTGTTGTTGTTGTGTCGACAAAAAAACAGGCGTGGGCATTTCCCGGGTGTTGGGGTGTTGGGGTGTTTTGATGTTGTCCATAATGGATGGGGGTATTTTTGCTGATGATGTGACAGTGACAACGACTGCGTCGCGGAAAATGGGAAATGTCGGCGGTGGGGGGAGGATATTTGTGTGTCTGTCTACGAATGGATCAAATGTCTGAGTGAGTGTGTTGTGTGTGTTGTTTTATTATTACCCCTAGCTAGTACCCGACTAGTGTTTGGTTCAGATATCTGCAGCTGGCTATCATACTCGAAGCTGTGTGCAATATGATTGGATTGTTTTGTTGTTGGTCGAAGTTGGTTCTTGACTTGCTTTGCTGGTGAGATGGTGATGTGTGTGGTGTGGGATGAGGAAAAGGTGAAAGAAGGAAGAGAAAGAATAGGAGCAAAAGGAATAAAACCAAAAAAGCGTGGGGGGAGGGAGGAGGTAGCATTACCGAGTCATCAACGCATTCGAGACAACATCAGCGCCATTAGAATCACCATTCTCCTCACGCCGCAAGCAACCTCCGTCCTCGACCCCACCACCGCCATTGGAATCACCGTTGTCCTCGAGCCGAGACGAAATTCCGTTCTCACCCTTATCACCGCCATTGTCCGTCTCTCTCTTCCGTTCATATCTTTTCCGCTCTTCGCTCCAGATCACCTCCCCATCTTCCACATGGGATGGAACCAGCGCATTGAGGATATCAACATCATCCGGGCTGTAGGTCAGGCGATTCACCACAAACTTGCCATCTTGGTACTCATGGATGAGCCTGCTGAGCACGCTGTACAAGTCCCCGGCCCGCTTGGCGATGGGCAATTCGGAGACCTGCTGCAACTTCGCCTCCTCCTTCAACTTCTTTTGGTCGATCTTGGCAAATTCGTCTCGCAGAAGCTTACCCACAGGGTCGTCGGCCGCTGGCGATTTCCGGGTTTCCCATGCCGCTTGGACGGCGCGTCCCCAGAACGCGGTCCACCTTTTCCCGGCGAATCCCCCCTTGATGTCGGGCCCTGGAAGGTTCTCCAGCATGTGACGGAATCGGAGAGCGGTAATAACCTGCTCCTGTCTCTGAATGATGTTGGCTTGCTCGAGCATCTGCTTTTGTATGAGATCAACTTGTTGCTTCTTAGCCCGCTCGCCAAACGCTTTAATGATACCAGGGCTGCCCACGTCGGCAAACTGCCACCTTTCGGCGGTGACGCCGAGGAGCTCGCCCAGGCTGGAGAGGTTGCGGCCGATTTGCAGCCACAGCGGTGAAGCCCACTGGACGGGGGGGTTTTCCTCGTAAGCGTCACAGACGGAGAGGCTGATTTCATCGGCGGAGCGTTTATTGACCTCCCGGTGGCGTTTGCTGAACTGGCTCAAAAAGTTGTCGAAGGACCCTCTCTCTCTGCCGCCCCAACCGACCTCATGTTTGGGGGTCAAACGTAGCAAAGATCTCGTTCTTGTTCTCTTCAAACCGCAACGGGACGTCACTAGAGAGGGTGTCCTCGATCAGCCCACCAAGAAGGAGGAGAAAAAGGGGAGAGGCTGGAAAGGAGAGGCTGGAAAGGAGAGGCTGGAAAGGAGAGGCTGGAAAGGAGAGGCTGGAAAGGAGAGGCTGTCCGGAAGTAAACCCCAAGTCCACTTACAGTCGACTGTGCGGACGAGTCACAGCCTCGCCTCCACCCCGCCTGTCCTTGGCTATCTGGGTGGCTCGATCACAGAAGGCGTCATCAGGAATGAATGTGTCCTCGAACGGGACCTGCAGTGTGGTCCAGTTTCTGGAGAGATCGGAGCGCGGCGCCAATTCCTCCTCCTCGAGCCCCTGCAAGCGAAAAAGCAGGAACTGAGCCCGGCCGCCGTGCTTCCGATCTTCAACAAAGTTGAAGAAGAGTTCGAGCAGCCGTTCAGCCAAGACGTAGCGCCGAAGGACAACCATGAAGAGGTTTCCGTCGTTGTTGAAGGCGCTGCGGGAGCTCGCAAAGTCCGTTTCGACGTGGCCGACAGACCTCTCGTGGTCGGGCGGCGGGAACTTCGTGAGCCCACGCAGCCAGGGATAGTGCTTCCGCAGCCGATCGCACTCGTTGTCACGGCCGCAGTAGATGCTGAGCATGGGCGTGAGAAAGTTGTAATCCCCGGTTTTCTGGCTGCAAGCTGGCTGAAGATGCGGACTGCTGGGAGAGGTGGGTCTGGGAGTAGTCGGTTTTGTCCGTCTTGTTCGGCCCGGCGTTCAAACGCCACTCAGGTGTTAAGTCTGCATTCGTATTGCCCGACATGATCCACTGGTTCAATCGAAAATCGAGGTGGAAAATGGACTAAGTCTGGAGTGAATGAGTACCCAAGTTCGTGAGCTGTACGGCGTCGGTTGATGCGAGGCAAAATCTGTCTTCGCACTGTTCAACCTACTCGTCTAGGTCAATAATTCCTTGCGACCCGCCAATTTTAATACCTGGTATCAGCCATTCGCACCCCAATGCTCGAGTTCTTGGTTCACAGCCTCATGCCCTTTATGTTATTGTCGCGGCTATCCATGGGATCTAAGTGGTGCGCGTATCGCTGAAGTGACGTGCGAGGGTCTCGAGGGTCGCTCCGCGATGACCGTGGCTGCCTTCCCGCTTCAGCTATGGCTGCATATCTCCGGCCAACACGTTAGCCGCGCGGAGTCGCCAGCCTCGTTTGAAGTTCAATTTTGCGCAACGACTTCATCAGGCCGGGTTGCTTTTCCAATCGCAGCGGAGAGACTGTCTTACCTGTCCAGGTTGTTCAACCATACGAAACGTAGGTAAGAATGCAGGAAGGATGTTGCCGCTCCAGGTTGGCGCTTTTGAGCGCGGCTGCAAAGGCACCAGGCGTTGTTGAGGGAGCATATTGATGAAATGCCCCATCCACTGAAGGGAGAAACTAGGACTTATTCAGTGAGCACTGATGGTCTTTCGCTCCAATTGGGGCACAACAAACCCCCCACCCTCCAAACATAACGTTCCACCACGCGTATCGTCACTTTTCGTGATGATCTCCCGCCAGAATTGCCCATTAACCGCAAGAACTGCAGAGCGCTGGAGACAAAATTGTTTTGGGCTGCCGAGTTCCGTGTCACGGCAACCCCTTTTTCCGGCTCCCTATCCGTCACCAGGGCTTCCCACCTTCACATACAGAGCGCCTCCTGCATAACACAATCCTCTCTTTCCTCTGTATGCAACCACACAAACAATTTCAATATCAAACCAGCATACCACGTCGCCATCACCTTAACGGAGACCCCCATATCAATGGCAATCTCCAGCACAACTAATACATACGACCATACCCACTGGAAAGCTCGGGATCCCGTCCGCTCTCCCATAGATAAGCCAGTGAGGGCCAGACTAGTAGTTGGGTCGGTGACGACCAGCGAATCCCTGGTGTTGTATGTTTTTTTCTTCCTTTTTCCTACCCGTTCTCTCTCCTGTCCCTTTTTGGCCCAATCTGTGCATCCTTGGTGGTGAGCTTGTTCGCAGACCAGGTTTTATCCGTCCTCATCCCCATCTCCATTCGCACCACCACGCAGGCAAGTATTTGTGAGGCTGGGGAGGGTGTGGCTCAGATGAAAAACGCCCTGGTATATTTCGGTGTGCTTCCGGCCGGCAAGAGCATATGCTTAGTTGGCGATACTTCCAGCGTGGGGGTCCAACCAGCAGATATCTGAATCCCGAAAGCGTAGTCGTCTGTGGACCGCAGGTCTCGGCATCACGGTAGGTGGAAGAGTGCGTGCCTTGGAAACCATCAGGCTTCAATTCTTCCCAGACTCGGCTCGCAGTTCTCCACATTGGGATGTACAATCAGAATGAAGGAAGCCATGGTTAGCAAGTAAAATCCAAAACTCGTACGATGGCGTTATACAATCTGCCGTTAAAACAATGCGACCCTAAGTGCCAACTCCGCCTTGAAATAGCTGTGCTGCCACCCCCATTGCCGTAAGTCATAACCTCCTGCCTGGCGCGAATCAAACCAAGCTTCCGCCCCGAACCGTACAATGTCAATCTGCTGTGGGTATATCCTATCCTCTTCGTCGCATCCGTCCTCATCATCATCCCTTTCTTTCCTGGCTCCCCCTTTTTATCCCTCATCTCATCGATAAGCACGCTCACGATGAGCTATTCGACGATGTCCTAGCCAGCCTCGCCATGAAGAACTCGACGTCTCGCTTCATGAGTTCCGAGTACTCTCCTGCGGGTGCTGACTTCCCAGAACTTTCCGTAGCGCCGAATATCGAGGACGATGTGGATTGGCTGCTATACGAGCGATTGTGTTGAGTTGTCGAGTTGGAAGCGGATGATGTGAAGTATGTCTGTGGAAGGGTCGTATCGGACGAGGAGGTTGGGGAAGACATCTTGTCTTGAGTCTGTCGGGTGTTAGTCCATGGTAGGTCAGAGGCAGGAATACAAACTTACAGCACAGCTGTCCAGGTATCCTCCGAAAGGGGTAACCACAAATATAAGACTTACACGAACTCAAACAGAAGAGCGACCTACCAAAGAGCAATTCAAGCTCAGCAAACCGAATTTCCAAACCCCATTTCCATAGACCAACTCACAACTTATACCCCTTCACCAACCACGGACCCCCAACAACAACTGATGGCATTGACACCACAGAACTAAGCCTTGCAGAACCCGCGTGGGAGGCTAGCAATGCCATTGGCCGCTTCCGCCAACCCCATGGGGAGCTCCCCAAACAACCGCCTCACCCCGTTTGTCCTCCACGTCTCGTGACCACCACCTCGGTGATCAAAAGCGTCCAAGAGCGTAGCCGTTGTCTCACTTGAGATGCGGCTCTGTGGGTGCTGTGCAGCTGCTTTTGGGGGTGATATCCACCTCGGATTCAATCCAAATCAGGCCGCCAAGACTCGATGTTTGTTGGTTCCAGCTTTGCTGCATGTCCGCCATCCGCCGGTTGGTTCCGAGATGGCTCGACCTAGCATTACTAAGAATTGGTGATTACCGATCCGGATAGTCCAGCTCTGTCAGCTTATTGCGGCTCGGAGACCGAGACTCGGCTTCCGAGCGCGGGCACTCGAATACGCTGCCCGGTTGCATCATCGAAATTGGTCCTTATATGCCCTACCCCCCGGCCAAAATACTAACGTCTCCGACAATGGGTCTGGAAAAAGTCAAGTAAAAACCATGAGCGCCGAAAAAGCATCGCTATCCTCGCCGACGGACTCGGGAGAAGAGTATACCGGTGGCCCCACTTCTCCGGGCGCCGAGCCGGGGCCAGCCTCCGCCCCAGTGATCGGCGATGAAGAGGCGCACGATATCCACGGAGAATCCAAACCAAGGTGGCAGGATCGGTTTGGCGCACGACCGGCGTGCTTCAAGAATACATGGCAGGAGATCGCCTTCGTCTTCCAGGCCACCAATGCCACGGCCGCAAGCTCCTTTTTCCAGGGCGCCAGCTCCATCATCACAGTGTCCATTGGGCATGAGCTTGCCATGACGCAGGGCGAGATCAGCTGGATCATAGCGTCAACATCTCTGACGGCCGGCGCATTCCAGTTGGGGCTCGGACAGATGGCGGACCTGCTGGGTCGAAAAGCGACCTTCATCATTGGCATGGTGTCGTTCAGCGCCTTCTCCTTGATCGTCGCCTTCGCGCAGAATCCGTACTGGATGGACGTCATCTGCGGTTTTATCGGCATCAGCACCGCCATGGTAGTTCCTCCAGCAATTGGAATAATGGGGGCGGCGTACGGGAAACCGTCGAGACGGAAGAATATTGCGTTTTCGGCATTTGGGGCAGGAAACCCGCTCGGTTTTGTATTTGGCAGCATCCTCAGCGGTGTTGCGGCGAGGATATTTGACTGGCGTGCCTCGTTCATCCTGATCGCGATCATCTGGGCGATCCTCGCCGTCATGGCTTTCTGGACGATTCCCAGCGTCGAGGCGTACCCGCTGGAGCAGCCGCTCAAGGAAAGGTTCTTGACTTTCGTCAAAACTTTCGACTTCGTTGGCACGGCGCTGACGATATTTGGTGTTGGCATCTTGACAGCAGGAATAACGTATGTGGTCCGAACTCTGGCTTTAAGACCAAGGTTAACCAGTCCACAGTCTTGGACCCGACGATAGCTGGAGCTCGCCACACATCATAGCGATGCTGGTTCTTGGTGTCATTCTTCTGATCCTCTTCGTCTTCTGGGAGCGTATTTACCCCCATCCGTTGATGCCCCCGCATATATGGAAGGATAGAAACTTCACCTTTGTACGTCTCTTTGATCGCACGTCTGTCATCCCAAACTAACCCCATACCAGATCATCTTGGCTTGCCTGCCGGGGTACATGGCCTTTCTTTCATCCAACATTTGGCTTGCCTTCTTCATGCAAGACCTCCAACGGCTCGCGCCTCTCGATGTTGCCGTCCGACTCATACCGCAAGCCGTTGCCGGGCTGTTGTACAACATTATTGCCGGAAATGTCCTCCACCGAATCAACAACACGTTTCTGATCGCGGTAGGATCCACCAGCTACGTCGCGTCAAACGTGTTGCTGGCTCTGATGCGTCCAGAAAGCCCGTATTGGGCGTTCATATTTCCATCTCTTATCCTCAGCGTTGTCGGCGCAGACTTCCAATTCAACGTCGCGAACATGTACGTCATGCAATCCCTTCCATCCCATCAGCAGGCGCTGGCCGGGGGCATCTTCAACACCATCTTCAGACTCGGGATGGCAGTCTCGCTGGGGATATCGACGGCCGTGTTCACGACGGCGAAGAGCGCACCCCAGACGTTGGGAGATCCGATGTGGCCGTATGCGAAGGCGTTCCAGACTTCGATCGGGATGAGCGCGGCGAGCTTCTTGTTTCTGCCTTTTGTCAGATTGGGGACGCAGGGTCATTCGACGGTGGCGGCGAAGAAGGGGTTGGTGGCCGCGGCGGTTCCGGCGGAGGGGGTTGCCGTGGCGACAAAGGAGAAATAGGGGCTCATTCCATCCTGAGGGGAACTGAGGCAAAAGGGTCGGAGGAAAGGGATGGGTGAGCAGGAAGCATTGAACATAAGGACGGAAATTTTGGAATGTTCATTTTTGCGGCGCGCATGGTTGACGAAAGCGCCTTGTGGTTTAGGAAGGAGCGGGTGTCAGTCAATCGATGACCCACACGTCGAGCACGAAGGTCCTTCTCCGGCTCCGAGATGGGATGAGAATTTACCTTGAGCATCAACGACGCCAATTGCCCTCCAGGGTAGGCTGGTGAAATGAGCTCATCACCACAAGCGGCGCCTACGAGGCCGACCTGCGACTACCGCAACTATCTGTCGCGTTAGTATTTCATCTATTCTTTCGACTCACCAAGCCACCGGTTCAGATTTCTTGTACTAGCGATGGCCAATATACGATCGCTGTCCTTTTTCTCCTCTTGCTACACTCCATATGCATTGATTACCGGCATTTCTGGCCGTCGGTATCATTCCCCTGAAACATCACAGACACAGCATCTCAACATGAACTTCCTCGCACTCATACTTGTTTTTCTCACTTCTCGCTGCCTCTTCTCGGTTGCTGCGCTCCTTTTACCCCTGGTCAACATTACTGATCATCTGTATTCCTCATATGACTACATCATCGTCGGAGGGGGCGTCTCGGGGTTGGTTGTTGCCAACCGACTGAGTGAAAATTCGAGCGGTTCGTTGTTTGTTGCCTCCCTTATTCTCCTCTTGTTGACGAGTCATCGCATATTCAGTGACCGTTCTTGTTCTCGAGGCCGGCGAGTTGTAAGTTACCTACCTCAGAATCCGAAAACTCCAGAAACCCGTTGCTGACGCTGCCCTCACAGAGACAACTCCGAAGACAGAATCACGGTGCCTGGGTTGGTCGGTCACGGCTATAATCCGGCCTATGACTGGAACCTTACCACGGTCCCCCAGGAGTTTCTCGACAATAACTCACGCCCCTACTGCCAAGGACATGTGCTTGGTGGCAGTTCGATCCTCAACGGCCTGGTCACCACTCGCGGCTCAAGCGCTAAGTACGATGCTTGGGAAGCCCTTGGGAACCCGGGTTGGGGCTGGCGTGGATTGCTGCCGTATTTCAAGAAGGTAGGCAAGCTCGTACGGTCAAGCTCAGGCTGAAGCTGACAAGTAGCAGAGTGAGAACTTCACGACTGTTGTTGATCGCGAGGCAGAGAGCTCACTGCACATTCAGCCAGAGCTCTCTCAGCATGGCTTCAGCGGGCCGCTGCAGGTTGGGTATCCTCGCTATTTCTACAATCAATCCAGTATGATCTCCCCTTTCTATCAGTCAACCGAGCTCACACGCAATAGGCAACTTCCTCCGAGGCATATCCGAGCTGGGTGTGCCCATCCTCAATGACCCCAATGCGGGTACCTCTGCCGGCGGTATGATGGTGCCGTCAAGCGTCTCAGCCATGAACCAGTCAAGGATGGATAGTCGTCGAGCCTACCTGGATGGTGTGATGGAGCGCCCAAATCTGCATGTCGCTTCTGGGCAAACTGTCGCCCGCATCATGATCAAAACTTCGTCGAATCATCAGGTTCCGCCTTTTGGAAGCAGAAAACGGGCGTATGGTGTGGAGGTGCGAACTGTGATTCCCTCCATTAGCAGCATGGGATGCTAACAACGGATAGTTTGCTATCTCTGGCAGTGCTCTTCGTCAGAACGCCACGTGCACACGCGAGGTCATCCTAGCTGTCGGGGGAATTCTCTCGCCTGTGTTGCTTCAGGTCTCTGGAATTGGCCCGGCACCACTGTTACGTGAGCTCAATGTTAGCGTGGAGGTTGACCTTCCCGGCGTTGGCCATAACCTCCAAGATCACGCCATGGTTGGTGCCTTCTATGACTGTCAGGATGCCTACCGTTGGTTATCTAGGTATGGTGAAGTTGCTCACACAAGTGTAGATACCCAGCCTGGCCTTTTCTCAACGAGAAACCTCACAGGCGATGTCTTACAACAGGCACAGGAGGAGTACAGTACCAACCGTACAGGCCCTTTAACTCCTCCGCTTATCTCAACTGTTGCCTTCCCTTCTCTCCGCTCCCTCACAAATAACTGGTCTTCCATCATGCAGTCCATTAATTCTACCAAACCCGAACAGTACCTCCCTCCCGGACCTGGTCGTCACCCCCATCTCATAGCTGGATTTGGCCGCCAACGCGAACTCCTCCTCGAACTTCTCGATCGTACCGACGTTGGCGTCCTTGAGATACTGGCTGACAGCATCGGTACCCTCACCGTCGCCATCCAGCGCCCTTTCAGTCGAGGTTCTGTCCACGCCACATCCTCCGACCTCCTGGTCAACAATGCATCACTCGCATCAAGTGTCCGCCTCGACCCTCGCTACTGTTCCAACCCGGCCGACTGCTCCATCCTTCTCGCTGGCCTGCATTTCAACACCCGGCTCATCAACACCACAGCAATGCAACAACTCATTCCATCGCCGTCTCAGCCCTAGGACAGCATCACGGACAGGAATGAGAGTGCTCTTCTCGAAGCCATTCATCAAAACTTGGCAACAGAATTTCACCCCTGCGGAACAACAGCCATGCTTCCGTTTGAGCTTGGTGGCGTAGTAGACTCTCACTTGGTGGTGTACGGAACGGACAACCTCCGTGTTGTTGATGCGGGCATCATGCCGATTATTCCAGCGGCTCATCTCCAGGCGGCCGTATATGCTGTTGCTGAGAAGGTGAGTCCCCAATTGGCGTTCATCTACCTACAATTTTGCAATTCTTCTTTCTCGCGAATAGTGCCTGGTTTCCCCGACCGATTGGATTCTTGCTGACATTGCTCACAGGCTGCACACATAATCACGGAGGACAACAGCGCCCTCGGTCATCGAGGCCCGGATGCGTAAGCGTTGCATTTTCACGTTGATCCATGACACAATTGCCGTCACTCGGATAGGCGGATCGAGAGAGAAGAAGACACACCGGACTCAGATGGGCAGTGCTGTTGGTTTGATCTTGTTTAACACGGTTTTGCTAGTACTGAATACCTAGGTCACAGCTTTACCTTTTACTCTTGTCACTTCATACCACGCCATAGTAGGCAGCTAATGAGAATACCTTGCTTTACGATCATGGAAGACAACGATGCATGGTAATGTTTATGCCGGATGAAGCTCCATTCCTAATATCAAACGCCCAGCGATGTAAGTCTAACCTCAATCTCTTCTGTCTAACAACCTATCGAACATTCCCTCCTATTGTCTGTCAAACAACCATCTACAAACAAGCAATATTGAAAATCTGCGCAATGATCGGCCCTACCCCAGGAATCTCAGACAGCGCATCCTTGAGATTTCCAGACACAGCCCTGGGGCAGTCAAATCCCAAGCCGGACTGGCAGTCCAGACTCATGGTCGCCCTAATTTCAGCCGTATTCGACCCATCAGGCTTGTTCAGCACAACCTGCAAAAAGTTGGGCCCCGTCGTCATCTTGACATCCACAAACTCGCACGCCGGCGGGCAAATGATATTCTTGATGGGCATCCTCTCGATCCGATCCGTCGCCGTCTGCGAAAAGGTCTCGGCCATGAGCGCGAGCATGTAGTCGCGCTCTTCGATGCGGTCGTAGTTGCCCTCGGCGCGGACGGACCACGTGCATTCGAGGCGCGGGGGATCTACGCCGCCTCGGAAGCTGGCGATGGTTTTGGGCGTGGTGAAGGTTGAGCCGCCGTCGCAGCCGTTGGCGCTGCAGAGGTTGCGGATGCCTTCGCCGAGGATGTCCGTGGGGATGCGCGAGGAGAAGTCGATTTGGTTGCGGCCGAGTGTGACTTGGGCTGTGAGGTCGGATCCTTGGCGGGGGAGGAGGGTTGAGTTATAGTAGAGGTTGGAGAGGGGGTTGGCTGAGGTGAGGGGGAGGATGGCGGCGGCGAGGGCGAGGAGGGGAGGGGGAGGGGACATCATGGTGGAGGGGACGTAGGGGGGTAATTTGTTGGCTAGGGCTGAAGAGATGAGAGGTTTGGTGTGTGGTGATGATAGGTGTTTGGTGTCGGTGTGCCTGTATGGATGCAGATATCTGCCGCGGAGTGATCCCTTCCGTTCTTATACTCTTTTTGCTCAGCTTGTACTCAACACCACCAGACCACAACCTCACTGCCTGACAACGATCTACATCAGCCTCAGCCTCCCTCTCATCACCGAGTCTGACAATCCAAACCGCGACCCAAAACTCATGCTCCCTACCTGACCCACGCAAAACAACCAGACGTTTCAATCCCCTCCCTCAACTTCACACCCGCTCAAACAGCCCCATCGTACCATCCCATAAACCATGTAAGATGATTGGTTCCCCGTCTCACCCAGTCTCGTAAGCCCACCACCACCAAAGCGGCACAGGTCAAACCACCAGGCACCAACAAAAGTCCCCTGGCAACCGCAAACCCCCTTTCTCACCAAAAACCCAGGCAGGGGGCAGTGCTAAGCCGCGCCGTCACTACCAGTATAGGAAGCCCGTATCCTCACCAAACGTTCATGCTACACTCCACCCTTCGCCTTCCAGCGAGTGGATTGTCAGAGACTCTACCACGAGCCTGTAAACCTTTGCCACTTATCTTACATTTTAACATTGAGAGAAACGAAAACACAGGTGTCATGTTCCATTATTGAAGAGCATCTGCGTGACTCACTTACCCATGCGCGGTGCTTTTCACGATGACTCGGAATGAGAGGATAGAAGAGGCAGAGGGCGGTTGACTGTAGGTAATAATTGGTTTAATCGCGACATGAGTACCTATGGGTACTGGAAACTCTATCGGTGTCTCCGCACACCTCGGCAGTTGTCCGGCGGTACGGTATGTTAGCCATGACTCTGATTGAGCGGGGGCTGACATGTCTTGGCGAAACGGTGCTGAGCCTCCATCAGATCCAGCCTTACACATCTTCAGGTTGCATCTGTTATGCAACACCAAGAGCATCTAAAAAGATCTGGCTGGGCCGTCGTAATAGTGACGTATCTTGTTCACAACGCCTCGGCACCTTCACAACCACGAACCTAAAAGTAAACGGCACCGTGCATTACTGGCATTCCCACCGCTAGACCAATCTAACAAAAAGCGTGGTCAACCTAATAGTCGACGGGTATCTAGGCAAATTTCGCTATAATCACTCCACCCTACACCATGCTTCCCGACATTCTCGTCCCGTCATCCTAAAACCAGCAGCATATGGTATGCTCGTGTAAATCCCAACTCGGGGCGTAAACCAGACAGCCGATTATTTTAACCAAAGCAGAGGCGTGGCTTTTAGTAGAGGATCTTCTCTTCCCAGACAGGGGGTCTCGTAGTCTCCGTGTCCCAGATCATGTTGCCCTTCTCGTCCAGCTCACAGCCATCATCCGTAATGGGGATGACCCTGCTCGTGTGTGCAACCTCTTGCTGCGAGACACCAGCCGAGTCCCTAGGAATCCAAAGGAGAGGCGTCTGCGATGTGACGGTCGGTGGGAAGTATGCATCCCGAGCAACTTCGTCGCCGTAGGCGTCCAGTGTGAGCCCACGAGGAACCAAGGTCCGAAGGTTAGTGTAGTCAGAGTAGATCCATGGCTTGAGGAACTTGAGGAGGAAGTTGGGCTTCTTGGTAGGCTGTGCGCCGGCCCTCCCCACAGCAGCGGCTCCGTCGCCATTGGTTGCCTTCTCGGCATCGTGGCTGGGCCCAGCTCCGTCGCTCAGGGTAACTTCACGGTCGAGAAGGCGTGACTCCTCTTCCTCGGCGATCAGAGTCAACGGGAGGTTGTAGAGCAGAGGATTCAGAGCGTTGTTGAGCGAGATGTGGAAGAAGACGGTGAAGATCAGCAAAATTACCATTAGGACCAATGGGCCGGGCGCCACCGAGGCGCCAAAGAGACCAATCATGCAGACTTCGGCGAGGTAGATGCCCGTGAAGAGCTGCTTGAAGGCGCGGGGGTAGATGAGGCCACGGGTATCAATTTTCGTGTCGGTGACGAAGAAGACGTTGTAACGCCATGCAAGGTAGAACAGAGCCATGGCGACCGTGGCCCAGCCAAGCATGAGAGGTGCGATACCCGCATATGTGATAGCTGCTTCAAGTTAGACTGTGCTAGAATCAACAGAGAGAGGGAGAGGCTTACCGATGACAACGATGTTGGTGTACACGGGAAGAGTGCTGCCCCAGGAGACGGCGCTGAGGTTGGCCCACTTATTGTACATGGCGCGCGGAGTGCCGGCAAGGAACTTGTACAGAATGCGGAAGACGAAGAAGCCCACAACCTGGGTGAGGACACCAGTGGCGATGGTGAGACCCTGCACAATGAAGTATGAGATGTAGATGTTTGAGGCCGTCGGCAGCTTGCTGGCGAGAATGCTTGGTGCGTCCGTGGGGCTGTCGATGATCTGCTTGGCGACGGCTGTCGCAGCAGATGAGAGGGTGGTAACCAGGAAGATTTGAATGACCTGGAAGGCGAAGTATGCGTTCTGAGTGAACAGCTCTACTCTAGAAAGGGACGGCTCTCCCGCAAGCTTCGCACACACTATCCACCTCCGTCAGTAACAGTCGTTGGAGGGAACGAGTTGGAAACCTACAGCGCATGACCACAGGAACAAGGGACATGAGAATCGACATCAACACAGCTGGTAAGAGACCCGTGATCACACCCAGAATTTGCTTCGAAACCGTCAGCATAGCGCGCTACAGTTGCCACATGGGAGACTCACCGGTGGGATGTCCTTGATCCATGCCAGGAAGGAAATTGATGTCAAATTGTTGATGTTGCTGAGAATGCCGACGAAACCCAGAGGGATAGCCCAGAAGATGATCATGGCGGCAATAAAGGCGTAGACGAGATAAGTGCGAACCACCAGCTGCCACCACGGGATACGAAGCGATGGCCAAACAATCTCTCCAGGGCGCACACCGACGTACTTGGGTGTCATGCGGAGGCCCTGGTGGTGAGCCAAAATCTGGGCAGCACCCTCAGCATCGGCCTGAGTCTTGAACTCGATGAAAACGCCCGGGATTTTCTTGAACTCTCCAGCGCGGTACTTGGCCTGAACCTGTTCCGTCGCAGGGATAAGCCTCTCCAGCTCGGTACGGCACCAGTTGATAGTGTCAACCTTGGATCCGAGCAGACCAAGAGGACCAGTTCGGTGAGTCGGCCTCTTCTTGGCAGGGACCCAGCGCGCGGCGATGCTTCCGGACTCGGCATCCAGAGGGACGCCCGACTTGTCGGCGTCATCACCGGACGCGCCCTTCTTGATTGCCTCCTGACGAGCCTTGTTGGCGAGCTTGATGAGCTTTACCTCGGCCTTCTCGAGGCGCATGGCGACCTTATTGCGCTCCTCCACCAGCTCGTCAACCTCCTTGGTGTCGCTCGTGATCCAGACTCTCTTAACCGACTGTCCAAACACCTTGCGCAACTTGGCCTCGTTCAGATACTGCTCGGGAACGGAGGAGAAGAGAACAGTGCGGGACGAGATGCGGTCCGAGTAAAAGGGGCTCAGGAGGAAAGCTTGGCGCAGGTTGATGTAATAAATGCACTCTCGCATGATCAGATACATGATGAAGCCGAAGAAGACCCAGCAGGTCAGCGCATGGGCGTAATAGCGCTTGCCCTGTGTATCTCGGTTGATGTTGGCGTACGACAAAATGTCGAGCTCAACACGATCGCCGCCGCCAGTGGCATTGACGGGGAACAGAATGGGCCAAGTGATGCAGCAGCCCACGAAGCAGATGATGAGGGCCATGCGCATGAAGCGCAGGTAGAGGAAGGCATCGAGGGACTGGTGCTGAAGGGCGTAGACATCGGGGATCTTCCAGAAAGTGCCGATCCAGTTGAACCAGCCACTGGGTAAGGCAGGAGATCGTTCACTGCCGCCAATGAGCGAACAGAAGCATCAACGGGGAGTTTCTGGGGCCCTACCTCTCTCTCAAGCTCCCGAGATATGTTCTAGGCGCGTAGTAGCGTCTCTGGCTGCGGCGCAAGATCAAGAAGATGACCAGGTACACAGCGGAGACGAGCGCAACGGGAATCAATGTCGACAAAAAGCCTTCAATGCCGAGTGTTAGCTTTCCATTCTACCCCTGAACCGCCCAAACAGAGGCATTGCTGCTGCGTCTACTCACCAGACAACGACGCCGGCGGCACAGGCTCGTCGGGATTTACGTCAGCCATGCTGGCGACTTTTAGGGGCGGCTAATTGGCGTAGCGTCGATGCTCGGTTTCTTTGTTTCTCGTTTCGCCGCTCGAGATGTCGATGTGTTGCTGCAGGCCCTGGGAACGGTCGCGTCCCAAAAGCTGTCGCAAATTCGTCAGGAATTGCTCAGAATGAAGAGAGAGCAAGCAGAAGGGAGCTTGGGTCAAGTCTGTGGGGGATGTCGAGGACAAAAGCAGGGAAAACCCACGATCGACGGGGACCAGGATGGTCAATCACGTCGTTCTATTGGAAGCTCGGGCCGCGCCTTATTTCAAACTCGTCCCAAGGGCAGGAGCGACCAAGCACCAGTGGCTCAAAGAGGACCAGAGATCAAACGAGTAGCCGCGTGTTCAAACAATTTTAGACCAAAGGGAGGGCGCAAGCCGTGGACACAGCTGAGACGGCGACCTCTTTATTGCTGTCTCGTACGCCGCCAATTCTCGTTTCCAAGCAACATTACACCATCACCTGTTCCCCCTCGCACGGCAGTGAGCCTGCAAGACCTCCCAATGACGCAACGCCCAGCGCATCTGGGATGTCGCTCCCTTCCCGACCAGAGCTGTGGTGCCGCGGTGGGATCGATGTGTGGGGCCTCCTGCACGAGCATCTGCAATTTTCAGCAGGTCCGGCATGGGTGGCCTGCAATAGCGCGCTATGATATCAAAGGCTGCCCGGAGAAATCTGGATTTGGGTTGCAACGCCAGATTCGCTTGCTGCTTTTTGGGACGACAAGATCTCTTTGTCCATCGCGGCGACGGATATCTGCGTGCCGGACGTTTGAGCGGACAAACGGATGCCATCTTTTTCGGCGCCGTCGCCTGCGCGCCGTTGCTCAAGACGGCGGACGATCGTCTAGTGTGATGAGCAACGTGCGTGGGCCAATTTGTGCCTCCACGACAACTTGCGTCGGCGATGTCTCAGAGCCCAACTTCGCGCGCCGCCAGCGCTAGCCGAGTTGAGGCAAAGGAGCAGGACCGGCGCGCATCAACGTGCGTGCCAATCGGTGTTTCGCCGCCCTCACCACTGACCACCCACACCGGCACGGAGGGCAATGCCTGCGGGTCTAGGCCTTCGTCGTCCCGCGCACCCCAGCACCCCTTTCAGCTGGCTGCTCCTCGACAGCATGCAGTTTGTCACCAGCGAGCGGGACCACCCACGTCACAGCAAGCACGCAAAGAAATTTGGGCGCCAGCCTCCGCATCACCACTCCGCAAATCTGCGGGTGCTGCGAATTGGCGCTGGGAGCCAATGGAAAGACGAGATGTCGTTTGCAGCCCTCGTGGTTCGCCGTTCCCCGGATTTACGCGCTTCCATCCTTTCGACGCTGCGACGAGCCGTTGGCCGTGGTGGGACAAAGGGGAAGCCGCATCTCCGCTCAGCTGGCAGCGGATTTCGGCATGAACGACAGCGGGAAGTGGGCGCGTCCAAGCCACACCATACCAGCTGGGTGAAATATCTGGACCGTTTCCTTTGTCGACATCGCCTACTCCGTCGACCTGATGTGGCGAGTGCCACAGCCAGTGACAACGAGGCGCATCCCAGACAGCATCGTAGGCAACACTATGGAGAGGACACACTCGGCTGAAGTTGTGCTATGTCTGTGTAACGGGTTGTGGGACTGCGCACTCCGTATCGGATTTGGACAGTCGCGGGGTCTCTCGCGGCGTTGCGTGGTGTTGACTTGCAGAGGCGATCATTGCAGGCGTCATTGAGTTGAGGACCCTTTGTCTCAGCCAAAATGGCATCTCCGTGGCATCAGCTGCGCTTCGATGCATTCCATAAACATGTGTATATGACAGCTGGGGCAAGGTCTAGTTGAGTTTCCAGGCGACTTGCTGCACCAGGAGACAGCGCAGTATGAATTCAGGGTTGTTTGCATCAAGGCAAGCAAAGTCGTTAGTCTACTACCTCAGGGCAAGATGTCTGCTTCCGTCGAACCCCTCTTTGTCAGTCTTTGCCTATGCCGGCATCCAACCAGCACACAATAGCCGATTTTCTTTCAACCACGATTCGCAGAACAATGAAGCATTTCGACGGCCCAAGATCAGGTCAACTAGTAAAAGGGGCGAGCTATCACCTCCCTTAGCAGGTGTTTCTCTCCGTCGTCCCGCCGAAGAGCTCCATCTACACGCATAGAAAGCCGGTATCAACACTACACCATCACCATGCCTCCGAAAGACGATCCGTCGCCGCCGTTAGCAGCCCACCTCGCCGAGCACGAGGACGACGAGAATGCGTGGCAGACGGGTTACATCAAGGGTACCGACTTCTCCCTCCCCTACTACTCGCCCTGGTCGCGGCTTTACGGGGACGAAGTGAAAGAAGGCCACTTCCGCGGCATCAACTGCAGCTATTTCTCCACCCCCGGCGTCCCACCGACGCTACTAGCCCTCAAGCAGCACGCCCAGGCCTTGTGCCGTGTTATCCAAGCCATCGACCCTACCGAAGACTCCAAGGAGATCCTCGCAGGCCGAGATGGGCAAAACGCCGACGGGGAAGCCGCCATCCTCCCCAAGTACACGCTCAACGAGGCCTTCGACTTCCTCACCAACCTCGCGGAACCCTACCACAACGACGACCCCTCGCACCACAAGCCCCTAACCATGCTCCTCAACGAGGTCCGCTCCCGCCACGAAGCCTACGGCGTCACCACGTACCACTGCCCCTTCCACGAGGCCGGCAAGCCGCGTGCCCACGGCGCCCCCTCCAAGCCCTACGCAACCCACCAGTCCCTCATCCGCCACGCCAACGACTGTCTCGAGCGTCTGGACCACGAGTTCTCCTCCACCGGCGGCATCCTCTCCCTCCTCCCCACCAACGCACCCCACGACGCCCCGGACCTCTACGCCGCCCGCAACTCCCTCCTCGGCCAGTGGCTCCTGCACACGCAGACTCTCACGGCGCGCATGCACGAGCTCGAAGCCGCCTACGCAAACGCCCTCGACGGTCTCGCCGGCGAAGCCCACATCCCGCACCAAGTCCTCTCGGAACTCGGCCCCGACGGCCGCGCCGCCCGCACCCTCGCCTACCCGCAGGACAAGTGGGTTCTCGTCAACGCCGGCGAGGACGTGTTCAGGCATGTCCACGCCCTCCTCGACAAGCAGGAAGCCACCATCCAAGCGCGCGAACAAGCTTTCCGCGACATGGGCGCCGTGGGCGACCACATTTGGAAAACCCAACGCGGCGGCGAGGACTACGCGCGCGGCATCGTGCCGGTTACGCTAAACACGCGGTACTTCCGCATCATGGGACAGGGGCACCATACCCTGTTTGTGGTGCCGGCGTTTGAGAATCATCCCGCGGTGGAGGCGACGAGGCTGATTGAGGGCAATCCGACGATTGTGGCGACGCCCGAGCCCAAGTTTCCCAAGAGGGTGAGTCAGCTGGAGAAGAAGTGGGAGGAGAGGATTGAGAGGGCCAAGGAGGCCGAGGTGAGGAATATGCAGCTCGCGAATGATGTTGAGAGGGCGAGGGAGGAGGTGAGGAGTATGAAGGATCAGATGGAGCTGTTGACCAAGACGAGGGATGAGTTGGCCAAGGCGTTGGGGAAGGATGGGGGGGTGAAGGGGAGGAGTGGTGGGGAATAGGGGTTTGGGGGAGGGTTTCGAGATAGGGGTTTGTTTACGATGCAAGTTTTTGTTTGTGCCTTTTGTCGAGTATGTTTACTTCTTAGCAAGGAGGGTTGCGTCTGTCTGACGGAGCTCAGTTTTAGTCTGTCTCTCTTGTACTACGTCAGTGTCTTCTCGGGTACAACGTTTCAGGGTGATTGTCTTTCGT
Organism: Podospora aff. communis PSN243; assembly: GCA_033296975.1. NCBI lineage: Eukaryota > Fungi > Ascomycota > Sordariomycetes > Sordariales > Podosporaceae > Podospora > Podospora aff. communis PSN243. The sequence continues at coordinate 394,307 of MU865945.1, read as the reverse complement.
CAAGTGCTCAGTGATAGGCAGGTTAATATTGGTACTGTTCACATGCCATGTGCTATCACACAACGTCAGGGAAGCGAGTCCGTGATACTACGCATGCTGTGGGAGGCCTCATCGGGTCCTCTGCTTCTGCTTATTTCGCAAGCTGCGACGGGAGTTGGGATTTGGTGCATCTCTAAATGTTTATCAGGGATGCCCCTTTTACTCTATGGAGCACAGCGATTTCTTTATAGGCCGAAGGAACAGCAAAGACTGTCACATACGACCATACCCACTGGAAAATTCGGGATCCCGTCCGCTCTTCCATAGACAAGCCAGTGAGGGCCAGATTAGTAGTTGGGTCGGTGACGACCAGCGAATCCCTGGTGTTGTATGTTTTTGCCTTTTTGCCACATGTACTGTGGAGTTTTGTGGATGCGATGGGGGGGGGGCGGAGACCGTCCTCTTCGGCTGGTGCTGATTGAGATGTGAGTGCATCGCAAATGTCAACACAGAGGTGACTTCTTGAGAGTGTGTTGCCCGGTTGGTGCTGAACGCTGATATTTGCGTGGGTAAAAGAGTCAGTCAGTGTCAGGTTACGAGCTATCCGACGAGGGGTGTCATCCTTGGTGCAATGAAGCTTGAGCTCCTCACTTTAACCAGATACCGGACAGATCATGGTCCAAGGACGTCGATATCTTAAGGTAGGTTACAGCCATAATGGGTCGCGAGAAAGCAATTTGAGGTTTCCAGGTCTGGAGTCGCATCGGCGTCGGGTGATGTCAGCCGTGACGGTTGCGATCCATGTGGTACCGTTGCCAAGGGTCGATTCCAGGTTGGAGGCGCACCGTCCCCTCAAACGCTCGATTCGCGAGCGATTTGCGAATCAAAGCAGATTTGTACAACATCTGGTCCCTCAAACAATCTTCCTGCTCAAGCTGCCGTTTCAAAAGGTTTCTTCTGTACAAGTAAAAGAAGGGTCTTGCTCCGCGTGAAGACACCGGCCACGATGCCGGCCTTCCATTCGTCGTGGGTCTCGTCGGAATCGGCCGTTGGCCAGTGCAACCCCGCCAGATCGCCGCTGTCACCTTGGTCCTTGGCGCTTGGGTTGCCCCGACAACAATCACATCACAGGGAATCTCACCGCCGCCCCAGCATCCAATTCGATAGCCTCGGACGAACCACTTGGGAGGCCGCGTTGGCGCAGCCATTCGGGCAATCGAGCCAATTGCTGAGCATGATCACCCGGTTGTCGGGAATTTGCCGTGCCATTTTTGATCAGCCTTGCGCAGCCCACGGAAAGGAGGTGAGGAGCTGACCGAAGGGTTTGTTGACTTTGGACCCCGCATCGCTTCCCGACCTTACCGTAGCTCTCTTCCCTCCCCTTGTCTGCCCGCTTTGCTTGATTGATGCCAGCTCATCGTGTGCCCCGACCTATACGACGATGCTGTATTGCTGAGAACAAGCCTTTTTTTGCGACCGTCTAGTTTGTCGTTTTTGACACTTTTTTCCATTCTCTCCGTGGGGGGACCTTCCTGCATTTGCGCTTGCCGTTTTGTTGCTTGAGGAAGTGGAGAACTGTCGTCGATCGGAGCACCGCAGAGACCATGCATTCCTTCTGAGAAACAGCGCTACGAACAAAGAGACTTCAGCAATGCTGGCCCGCGTGGGAAGCGTCCTCCCGCGCCGGACGGGAGGGTCGCCGTCGTCCTCCCTCGGGCTCGCGGCATTCCTGGTGACGGCCATGCTGGCATCCGTGGCCACGGCTGCGCTGCCGTACATACCTACGACGGTAGTCGGCGGCTTCGACAATGCGTACTACATATTCTCGCCGAACGGCCGCTCCGTCGACCTGCTCGAAGTCAACTTCTCCTCGACGCTAAGCGCATCGTCGTTCAAGCCCAAGACGTTGGCGACGGACCTCCCATTTCTCGGGAGCTCTGATCGCGTCGCCTTTGCGCCGACCGTTCTCGACAATGGCATTCTCGCCGTGTTCGCCGGCGATTGCGCCATCGCGACCGATGCAGCCTTATGGACTTATAAGCCGGGCAACAGCGGCTCTGCCGCCTGGACGAAACATACAACCGCGCCGAGCAAGACATGGGACTATGGTCAAGGAGGGCCATACTTCCTGGGTGGTAGCTTGAGCTTTGCCGCTCAGTTGGCCCCGGTCGTGTCCGACCCCGTGCTCTATGTCTACGGCGGCATGTGCCCTTTCTCCAACGGCACAGGAGGGACGCAGTCATCTGCAACCTACTCCAACCGCATGCTTAAACTCTCCCCGCCGATAACTGGTGACGATGTCACAGCATACTCAGTCTCCTATGCGCCAACAGCCGGGCCTCCCATCGCCGAGGCCGGCTTTACATTCACGGAGCTCGCCCCTTCCATCTCGAATAGGTCGGGCATCGTCACACAGCAGACCAGCCACGTGCTGCTGGGCGGCCATACGCAGCAAGCCTTTATCAACATGAGTACGGCTGCCATTTGGAACCTGCCTGAGGAAACATGGAACTTTGTGTCCATCTCCATTCCGCCAACAGTGGGCGCCGGCAAAAATGATCTGCTCGCAAAAGATGCATCAGACAGCGTCCTCGCAGCTGCCACCGCGTCGAGCATCGATAGCCGCTCCGGTCACACTGCTGTGCTGAGCGAAGATGGAACGTCGCTCATCGTTCTTGGAGGCTGGGTCGGTGATACGAAGCAGGCTGCAGAGCCACAGCTTGCAGTCATCAATATTGGGGCATCCTTCAGCGACTGGCAGTGGATGGTTCCCGCAGCACAACCCCCGGGACTCGGATTTTACGGCCATGGTGCTGCGCTGCTACCAGGAAACGTGATGATGGTCCATGGAGGATATGAAATTACCGGGAGCTCCAGTCTACGCCGCCGGGCCAGCACACAGATGTTTTTCAACATCAGTTCACTCACCTGGGCTGACTCATACACCAATCCGGGCACATCGCAGGGCGGCACAACTCCCAGACCAGGCATGCCTGGCTATCCTGGATCTCCATCAACCCCGAGGCCAAGCGGCGGCCAGAGCGAGGCTGAAGAGTCATCATCATCCAACAATAAACTCCCCCTGGGCCTGGGGCTGGGACTTGGCATCCCGTTGCTGCTCATTGCACTGGGTTTGGCTTTCTGTCTCTACCGGCGCCGTGCGCGCTGCCGCGCTGAACGTGATGAGACCCTCCGCGGGCTCTCCCAGGGAATGAACGGTGGAGCTCTTCCCTTCCACCACCGCACAGACAGCGGCGAGATGCTTGAGCGGGACGACAACATTTTCCCGTGGAATGCTGCCGCGGCTCGGGACTGGTACACTGGCGGTCACGACCCATACGTCCAAGGACGCCGGTCGCTGGGATACGAGTCTTTGCGAGGCGGGAACGGTTCTAAAGGACCTGGTGGTTTCGTTCCTCTGCCGCCGCCAATGGCACGGCCTAGAGGCGCCGCGCGTGGCCTGTACCAACCATCCACCGGCTTTGGTGGCGGCGGCAGCGGCGATTACGGAGCGCTCCGCCAACCGATGAAGAACGAAATCCATCCCATATACGAGGACGACGAAGAGGAAGAGCAAGACGCAGGGGATGCCCCGCTGAGCCCAACCCGCGACGAATGCGATGATGATGATGACCCCTTCGCAACCCCTACGAACCGATCCACCCCCACCACTGCACTCTTTCCTCCGCCGTCAACCAGCAGTGGGAGCAACCGTGGTGACAGCCCCGAACGCCAAGGAGGAGCAGGAGGCCAATCTCAGGACGCTGAAGTGAAAGGCTGGGTTTCTGACGTGGACGCCGCCGACGCCGTGTTGACCGCTAAGATCAGTCGTCACGGCTCAACGACCACCACTCCCCCGCGCCTTCTCACCGCTCAAAACCACTCCTCTCAACTCCACCCTCAGTCCGCCTCCGCAGGCCGCGGTGTGCCCAAGCGTCGCAACTCCAACCGCTCCAACGAGCCCGACGAGCGCACAAACTCCAACCTTTCTGACCGCAGCACATTTAGCTTCGTTGCTGGCTCAGAACGAAACGTCTCCGTTCTCCGCCCGCCAAAGCACAGACATACAAACTCGCAAGAAAACCGCCTCGGCACAGCGGGCAGCTCCACCTCAGGAGGAAGCTACAGCACCGCCAAATCCACGTTTGCAGCCCTCCAAGCTGAAGGACCCTCTCTTCTCGCAGGAGAGGACATGGAAGACGAAGACTACATCCACGTTCCCGGGAGTCCATCCAAGAACAAGCCGCGGAGAAGCTGGCTGGGTAGTCTTAAGCGGGTGTTTAGCGGTGGGACACCGAGCGATGGTGGCTCGAGGGAAGATTCTCCCACCCGAGAAAGCCTGCTCAATGAAAGCGGAAGCTCGGATTATGAGCCGAGGCTGGTGGGGATGGGTCCCAACGGGACAATGCTCACGAGGAGAAAACAAGGGAGGGAAGCGTGGGATGATGTGTTTAGGGATGGGGAGGGGAGCGGGGCGGCTAGGGGGAGAGCTCCCGGGGAGGAAGAGGATGAGTGGGACATTGAACGGGCGGTAGAGCAAAGGCTGGTGCAGGTGATGTTTACTGTGCCAAAGGAGAGGCTGAGGGTGGTGAATGCGGAAATTGAGAAGGAGGAGGAAGTCGTGGTTGTTACTCCTGGTGAAGAGGGTGACACGAGTTCTCTGGAGGGGCCCAGTGAGAAAAGGGGGATGGGGATGAGGAGTAGTGAGCGATTGAGGCAGGTGGCCAGCGGTGAGAGTTTGAGAGGTAGCGGCAGCCGTGATGTTGAGAAGACCATCGGCGAGGACTGGCTGGGCGGCGATGAGAGATTATCGAGGGAACTCGAAGGCCTGTTGGGCATCGGGGAGGAGAAGTTCGCTGAGGGACTGAGACTGGGCGGTGACCTCAGGGAGCAACGCCCTCTCGGTGACGAGAAGTGGTCTGAGAAGTCCAGGCACGACGACACCGACGACGAATCATTGAGACGGGATGGTCGCGCAGCACAGGAAAAAGCAGAAGAGGCCGCCGCATCGCTGCTACATCTTCGGCCCGAAGCCGCGGAACGGGAAAGGGCAGCTCAACCTGGTTTATCCCCGTCGGCATCGCTTCGGACTTCGTCAATGACTACGACAACGCTGCATACCGCGGAGGCGGTGCGACTTGAGAGGCCGCGCACCAGGGTCTTGGAGATGGTGGAGAGCATCGAGTCGAAGAGCAGTCGGGAGAGTACGCCGAACGGGAGTCCAACGAGGGGGAAGTAAAACCGCGGCACGGGAAGGTGTAGACGGGAGCAGGCAAAAGCAAAGCGAAGATGCAAAGGCGTGACCAGATCAGTCCCCAAGGTCACACGACGGCGGCTGTGCCACCGGATCTGGGGATGTTTGCGCTGTGTTTGCGATGGATGGACGGGCGGACTTGGCTGCGTGTGCATACACTGTAGGTCCAAGTCCGCATGGGACGGGCGAGGCGATACTAGAACATCTACATAGCATAGCAGATCCTGTACCTTGGAGGTACCGCGCATTTGGTTCGGAACTTGAGGGTTTGGAGTGTCTGGGTATCTATGGGTTCGGGTTCAGGACGGGAAGGGGTCCATTTTGGGATCTTGGTCTTGGTTCTGCTTTGTAGTGCTTGGATGGAGTTTTAAGATGTTTACTTACCTGGAGGATGGCGTACATGTGGATTCTGTATTTGGTGTTTTTTGGGCGATATAAGCAGGCATGGGAGCTATGGAGGGTTTGGGATGGGAATATAAGCTACCTCTATGGATTTGTTTTTGCTTGAGTGCGGGTTCTGAGTGTCTGTGTTGTTGCGGTGGTGATGTTAAGGGTTGATCTGACACGGTAGTGTGGTTCTTGCTCAGAGGGTGGTTCACGCCAATGCTTGAGATGGTGTGGATTCTGGCTACTGGTATCCGGGGAAGCGGATGTAGTGGTTGGTGTGCTGTTACGTCTCCTCACGGTAACATGAACGGAGCCCACATCGCGAGGGGATCTAGGCTAGTCGAAGGTCGAGGTAGATAGAAGAGACGCCGGGTTGCGCGAATAAATACCTTATATGTGGATCTCTACCATGCGAAACCGAAGTACTGTAGGCGAAGTGAAGTGGTTATCCTTAGGGGCAAGATCAACAGAGGTGGGACCCTCCTACCCTTCATGCTGTAAATATCTCCACCTGAGGTTAGTAGGGCTCCAGTCTTCCGCGCACGAAAGCCTGGGAAAATGGAAAGGAAACTGTTGAACGTGATGAGACTGTCCTTGGAATCCCCCCTCGAGAAGAAATCGAGATTCTCCTTACCTTCATGTCTTCATATTCTACCTCTTGTGGATCCCTCTAATTCACCGATCTTACAACAGACTCGGGGCACAGCAACATAGTTCATGTTTTGTTTTTGTCATCTCCACGATCATGATCGATCACCAACCCCATCCCCACATCCACCCATCAACGCATCAAAACCACACGGGCTGATCTTCATGTCCGAAAAGAGAAAACGACATATCCCTGTCACCTTGACAAAATTCAAGCTGAGCACTGAACCCAGTCCCCAGCCACCATGCACGCACGTGTGACGCCAAGAATATGGGACGGTGGGGAGCTGGGGAGATCGGGATTGACGAATGGGGCTAACTAACGGTTTTTGTTTTCGATTCATCCAAATTCAGATAGCCTTACCCATCAAAGACCTTGTGTTTTTGATGATCGTTGTTCTCAAAGGTTGTGGTTTGAGAGACTCCCAACAATCTCCAACTCTTCACGTTCACTTCCCCTGTCTACATGGTCCCTACTCCCTGAGAATCTCCAACCTCGCACTTCAACAAGCTTACCTCACCTCACCCCTCATGCCGCGACCATGCAGTGCAACCAACACCGCAGCACAGCACAGCACAGCGTAACATCCTAGCCCGAAACGAAACGAAGGACTCGTCATCAGTCAAAAACCCTTACCTGATCCTTCATCTCACCTCACCGCAAAGTCCCCCGACAGCAAGGTAGCATTCTTACTCTGACGAGAGAGACACGGTAAGGTGTCATTCTTCCCAGACAATAACAATGGATGTCTTACTGTTTCAATCTCCCGTATAACTACAAATGATGTAGGTAGCCCCTGAGACGAGGGGCACAGGTGCAAGTATTGCACAGCCTCGCGTCTAGTCCTGTCGCGTTGCTCTTGCAAGTTGCAACAGAGGGAGCGTGATCGATGTTGATGTTGCAGGTGAAGGCGCTGTGTGATAGGTGTTGTTGTGTTGAGCTGTGGTAATATGATGGTCATGAGTGGGTAATATGCACGCGGATCTGTGAGAACGGACTGTAGTAAATCGGCGAGGCTATCCCAACCTCCCCTTCGGATGCCACTCACATACATCCGCAAAAGGGGAACATGTCGACGGCGTCGGTTCTCATGCATGGATACTTGTCACGCCTCTCTGCATGACCTTAGCACTCGCGCTCTCACCACCCAAACAACCCCTCTCGGCGAGGACAAGTCGCACAGTGGACCGCGTCCGTACCTCGCGCCGTGCCACGAGCTGCGAAAGACTACACAAGACACACCGCTCGCATCACGGCCGCTCGGCTTCGATCTTGACAAGTCCCGTATGACCGGACAGCCACATACCTCGGCAGGTCAGATATCTGCACGACGGGAAAATCCCTACAGACCAGGCTGGCAGTCCGCGACCTGCCGAGATATCCTGGACGTGAGGCATGAATGAATGCCATTCACCAAGGTTACCATGCCGGGCCGCGTATAAGGCTCTGCCAACTTGTAAGGAGGTTGTCGGCGGATGCGGGTCATGGCGCGTCGACAAAAAGTCCGATGCTCTCCCTCCGACATCTCGATCCCGGCTTGCTGGAAGCGGCATGGCAAAGCAAAGACGTCCATTTCGTTTTCGAGGTTCCAGACCCGTTCAGGGCCAAGGTACCCGACATCAAATAAATTAGCAGCAGGGTGTGTATCATATAACCGCCAGAGGCAAAATTGGAGGAGGCGCATCCGTCGCGCTCACACCTGCGACGGCACGGACAGCTGGCCGAAAGCTTGGTCAGGAACGACCGCTTCCAAGGCAGGATTGCTTGTATGTAGTTGGAGTTTTATACATCCAGGACATCAAAAACCAGCCGCTGTTCAGTTGGGGTCGGCAACGGCATCGCACTGGTCAGTCGGGTCGGGAAGAAAGTGATGTGCTTTCGGCTGCCCCCAACATCCCTGCACCGGCTCTGCTCGTGGGGCTTACGCGGCGAAGAAGGAGGGCCGGATAGGATGCGTCCAAGGCGCGGCAGCTTCGTATCACTGGACAAAGCCCATTGTGTGCTTCGTGTTCGCAACTGAGCGGGGTTGGATGGAGTTGGCGATGGCCGTTGCACCACTCGATGTAAGTGCTTCCGCCCAGTCTACCGCGGATTGGCCGCAACTGAGACGCCGTCGGCAACGGCGAATTCGTGGTCAGGCATGAGTGCTGCTTGCCTGATGAGCTGAGAGTATAGTGTCGTCGTCGAAACGAGAAAGAGAAAAGCGAAGGCGGCCGTCACACCGGGTGCATCGTGCAGAGAGCCAATTCTGAAAGTTCCAGCCGATACTCCGAGTGCATTGCTGATGTACGCTCAGTCGGCCAAGTATACCAGTTTATCGGCCCACGGCCCGGAGAAATGTCTCCTATCAGCGCAGCGTGTGCCGTTCTGGTAGCGATGAGTGCTAAGAAGAGGAGGGTGCGATCAGGGCAAGGTAAATAATACCGCTTGCTCAACCTGACTCCTGTCCAGAGTAGCATCTGCTGGGGCAGATTTCAGGGCATATTCACGCACCCACGAGGCGGCTGGGAAGGCCTTTCTCGCTGTGCGCCGGCCTGCTGGAATCGACACTATCAGCTGCAGCTTATTTAGACTCGGCCTGGGATGTCCGTCAATTCCGGGGGACTCTGCAACAGAGCTGCAGGAGCATGTCGTGTGTTGTGTTGGCGACAGGCAGCAGACAAAGAATCCAACTGACGATGGCCCCGCGAGCGGTGTGAGTCTGCGTGTCTCAGCACCTCACCTCCGCGAAGGGAATCGCTTTGCTTTGTTGTTCGGGAGAGAGAGAACCATGTGGGGGTGGGGTTTGGGAAGGCCGAACCAGACTTGACACGTCGGTCGGGAGACGGAACGGGCGTTGATTGCCTCTGCCGGTCTGTGGCTGTTTCGTTTCCTGCAGAGATCCGTCTGTGCTGGCGCTCTCTCGCTTTTCTCTCGAAACAATCAATCTGGCGGAGAACCGTGGTACAAACATCAACAACTCCCGAAGAGGCTGCTGCCCCAACGGCATTCTGGAAGCCGCGCTGGGGGCTGCCAATTTCAAGATTTGACGCCTTGGCCCACGGCATCATATCGTGGCTGCGAGCAGCATACGTCGGAGCGATAACCGTTCGCGGCGATATTGGCGGGAGACGAGGCTAAAAAGACAAGAGGCGATGAACTGAAAGAAGAGTGAGACATGCCTGTTGGAGCTGTTGGAGGTGTGGGGAAGCCTGGTCGTTGAGGCATTCCTTTCGCATCTGGCGAGATTCGCCGAGCGTGCCAGCAATCTCTCGCCCACGGCTCACAACAAACTCTCCCGCGCGTTGGTAGGCTTGATGAAACCCTCTGTTTCCGTGGCCGATGAAGCAAGCTGGAGGCCCCGTCTTCGAGGTAACGTCAACAGGCGTGTCAGGCTTGTTGCTCCGTCTCTCTTCATTTCTGCCACTGCGAGCGAGTGAATGAAAAAGGGGGTAGCAGCCGCGCGGAAAAGGAATTGCAGCGAAACGCCAAGGGGGGCTAGGGACAGGGTGGGAAATAATATCATCGAAAACGTGCTGCCCAAGAGCTTTCCAAGATCGCCGGCGCTGTGTCCTTGCGGGCGTACTCGCTACTCTGGCAGCCATTTTTGGAGATGGGGTTCACCAGTGCGCAACCCCGCTGTTGAAAGGCTTTCAGTGCGACGAACAGCGCCCGCCTCGCCATTCTCAAGACGCTGGCCCGTGCCGCCCAAGTACCCGATACTGGGGCTGCGTGGATCCTTGTCTTGGCGCTACCCAGCGCAGTGACGACATCTGCCCACGACGCCTGCCGCTCCTTCCCACGCGCATCCCAGCCCGCGCTTTCTTTGCCGTCAGCTCCTTCCACCTCGACCTCCACCTGTGCCAGGCTTCTGAGACCCCCTGGCACCCACTCTTTTGCGCCGCTTGTCCCGCTGCTCCGCTGCCCGGTTTCTCGTTGTTTTCTGCTTTCGTGCAGCACCAACAGCGCAGTCCAGCTGGTTGCGGTAAGGTGATGTGCAGCATCGCGCCGACTCCACTTCACCAAGCAAACCCCCCCACTCGTCGCCGCTCGGCTCTTTTCTCTTGGGCCTGCCCTGCCCCCCTCCGCATGCTAACACCCTCCTCGTCCCCCGTCCCTTCCGCCAACGCCGTCACGATTCTCACTTTGACTGCCTGTGTCCTGGCCTTGACCTCGACGACATTCCCAGCCATTGCGCTCCCCGAGCACCCCATTCTCCTTTGTCTCCGAAACGTCACGGCGCTCAATCGCTTGTGAACGGCCTCTCGCGGCATTCCTTAACTGGAATCCGCTCGTCCGACTTCCGTCCTTCCCCGTCCGTGGGTACTTCTTGTCTCTGATCACTCCGACAACGCACTCCCCGATCTGGCATGGCCACCACATTTGGTCAATTTCGAAGTTGAGGTTTTGGTTGCAATTCACCTCCATGGGCCGTTGTTGTTTGTAAATCTTCTCACCCGCCAACGCCTTTGACCTGAAAGGTACTGTGGAGCCAACTCAAATCATCTTCCATGGAAGCCACATCTAACGCAACGACAGGTCGTCCCACACTTCCCGACGATGGCGTTCAGGCTGCTCGCCTGCCTTTGGGCCGGCATCAGCATAATAGCTCTGCTGTGCGGCATCGTCATGGCCGACCCGTCGATTCCCCTCGCCTACTGCGCGACCACCAACACGGCCGATATGCCTGCGTGTAAGTTCGACGGCAGAACCAAAACCGCACGTACGCTGACACTGGTGCTCCAGTCAACAGCATATACCAGTCAATGGGCCGCTGCCGCGATAACTGCACGACGCGGGCCTTCCCCCTGGCCATCTTGCAGGACAAGAATTGCTGGTGTTCCGACCTTATCCCAAATCCGTCGGATCAGAAGCCCCTTAGAAATTGCCAGAATCCATGCCCTGGCTACCCCGACGACTATTGCGGAGGATCCGGCACGTTCGGCTACCTCGAACTGAACAGAAACGGGCTCGGGACTGCGTCACCCGGTGCTACTAACACCAAGACGTCATCCTCGGTATGTTTACATTTTACATCTTGTCTCCAGTGCGCCGCCATGCAAGCCATGAATCTTGTTGGACCTTTGAAGCTTGATCCTTTTTCACATTACAGCCGCAGCGTATTTTGGTCCATTTGTTTACAGCCGTGGACATTCAGGCAGTTGTGAAGACGGAGACTGAAACGGAAACTGTGCAGAGAACAGTTCAGAGTACGGTGATACTACCACCTCCCGTGGTAGGGCAACCAAGAACAAGTAGTGTCGAGCACTATACAACGTCTGCTGTATGCTGTGAATTTCGTTGCGACCCTGGCTGGCTGGCGGCGTGACTTGTACATGCTGTTGACGAACTCTGCTGACTGGGAAGCAGGACGATGACGGCGTGTCGGCGACCCCCGGCCCGACTGTTCACACCGTGACGGTATCAGGCGTCATAAAAACAGTTACTACCACACCCACACCAACAGGAGATGGTTCCGCGGCATTGGCCACCTCTGAACAGAGCAAAGGGCTCTCGACCGGCGCAACGGTGGGTATTGCCATCGGTGTCGTCGGGATCGTTGTCGTTGCCGGGATATTCTTGTTCATGTATTACATGAAGCGGAAGAGGAGAGACGCCGAGGATGGATTGTTCACGGCGTCGAGGAGGGGAAGCTCGCCAGGCATGCTCAGCACACCGAAGACGGGCGAAGTTTCCGAGAACCGATTCGCCGATATTCCGAACCCCGGACCCGTGTGGGATGTCAGCTCAGCGAACTCGAAGCGACGGAGTCACCTGATGCCGGTCGACCCCAGGTTAGATCCCTTCGCGAAGGGAATCTACGTTCGGGACCAAAACAAGAGCCACGACAGCATTGGCTCGCTCCAAGACAACCATGACTACTCGAGGCGGATACAAGAACCACCGAGGGTTCTGAGGGCTGTCAACCCCGATCCCGACGACTGAAATGGGTCTCATGCGCTTTATTGTGTCACCTATTAGGGTTTGGACAGGACTGGGTTTTCTCATGACGACGTACACGAACACTCTCTCAGCATCTTTGACAAGCTTCTCTCGTTTCTGCATTTGCATTTCCAAAGATACCATGGCGTTTTTCGGCTGGACATAAGCAGTTGGTGCGGACCTCGGATCGCCCGGCACCTCGTGATCGACCTTTTTTTTGGGGGGGGGCAGAGTGACTGGTGGGCAGGCAAAAGGAGCGAATTGGGATTCGATGCATGCAGGGCAGCCTCCCCCCAATATCCTAAGCAGCAGTGGGGGGTTGGGAAACTGATCTGCCTTAATCTTCGCTTTATCCGCTACGTTGCGAGGCTGGCAATGTGGCTAGACATTTTTACGGCTGTGATTACACTGGGTTTCTAGACTGACCACTACATGGAAGATACTGGGCTCTATGGGATTGGATTGTTATGATAGAGCCGGCCTGTTCAAAACCAAATCGCTCTTTGCGAGAGTTTGGTGGGCGTGTATATGGAAAACCGCTGGCATGGCTAGCTTGCAGCGTGGCTGGAAACGGCTCACTCTGAATGAATCAAGTCTGGAACCAATTCGTCGGGATATCCAGGTTTGCACATGTGATTCTTTTCCCAATCTCGAAAGTAATCGCGATCAGCGAGGTACGCGAGAAACAACGTCATGCAAATCATCTACGATCGGATGAATAAGTTTTTCTTGAAATCGATGCGGAGATCGAGCGCTGCGCCTCCGAGTGATCCAATGAGGCGGCTCAATTGGAGATGTTGTGTGCTTTGCATACGTAAGGGGTGGTGAGGACCCCCTTTTTGAGAATTGTCCTTGGCCTTGGAGTCCAGTCGGGAGGTAACGAAGCGTCCGAAGCGTCCGAAGGTGAGAGGTGGTGTCGAGAGGGGTGGAGCGGGGTTGTGGTGGTGGTGGGGTGGTGCAAAGATGGGTTGGTTGGTGTAACGGTACGGTTGTGGTGGGGGTGGACTGATGAGATTTTTTTTTCTGTGGTTTGTGGTTTGGCAGGCTGGGCGGGATTTTGGCAGCATTGGCGTTCTGGGCGGGGGAAAATCGGATGGGAAGGTGTTGCGAGGTTTGGGTTGGGGAGTGAGTTGGGTTTGTGGGTCGTGAGAGAGAGGGTTGTTGATGGATGAGATGATATGTGGTGAGGGTTGGATAGCTACGGAGGTTAAGCATGGGCGAGTACAGTAGGGTTGGATGTGCAGTTGGAGGGGAGGCGAATTGTCTGCATACTGCGAACTGAATGGAGATAGGGATGCAGCATCTATATGTGAAATCAAGATGGGTGTGTTATATCCCACTTCTCAACGTCTTTACAGAAGCAGGAAACCCACGCCAAAAATGTTGGACAGCGTCTGGATCTTGCAAAGGGTGGCGTCCTTCACAAGAGGGAGGAAACGGACTGTGAATGGTGAGAATGGAGGGTCGCAATGCATCGCAATGCCGTCCTGCCTTGGTGGGTGCAGCTCCTGCCCTGATCTTGGTTTTTTTCTCCTCCTGTGAGGTCTGATGGAGGGTACCCTACTCCGTACCTCGGTACTGAAAAAATAATGGAAATCGCTTCTTGCTGTGGCATTTGCATGATCTGCCAATTTCGTGCGCTCACTCAAAAAATGCAATCGATAAGGGGGTGAGTGAGGCTGAGTGGGAGGGAGCTTTGCGTCCGGGTTGGTGGGTTGAGAAAGAGCGGGCCGGGTGAGGCGGGACTGGTGAATGAAAGGGGTCGGAGTTTTCCATGGGGCTACCGTTTCAGATGGTTAGGGGGGAGGGGGCTTGGCGCCTTGTGGGCGGGTCGATGGGACGCTGTGGAGGCTGTGGCGCGGTCAGTGCCGGGTTTGACGGCTGGAGAGCGATCGTGGTGATCGTGGGGGTAAGATAATAAGAGTACCTAAAGTGGTTTGTTACTGTTGCTGCGTTGGCCGTTGAGGGACTGTTGGTGATGTGTTGTCTGTGGCCAGTTGGTCGGTGACATGCCTGGTGGGATTGACCGAGGTGAGTTGGCTGCAGTGGGCGAACTGGCAGCGAGATTGTGATGGCCAACTGCATAGCCTGGCAGTTTGTTGCGTTGCACAGTCACTTCCAAACTTGAGAGGGGAGAGTCTTCAATAAAAGAAAAGCGCAAACAGATTTTTCGATATTGATGCGTGTTGCTCAATTTGATGCAAGTGGCTTCGCGTGGTTGGCTGGCCGGCGGGACGGCGGCTTGACGATTGTCTGGGACAGCGGCTCAGCCTCAAAACTTGGCTCTTTTGGGGCGTCGTTTTAGCTGTGGGGAAGACGCCAAGACCCAGGGCTTGTCTGCAACATCGCTGAAGGGCCCAATCGGTGTTCTGGGCGACGCCAATCATGATGCGCAAAGGGACCTGGTTGACGATGGGCCGCAATGCGGCACCGTCCCGTGAAGCTGATTCGACGTCTTTTTGTGATGGACTTGTGTCGAGGGCCAGCTGGCGAAGGCGCACCATTTGCGTTTGTTAGCATGACCAACCCTGGCATGGACGATCGTCTCGTTGCCCCTCGTTTAGATGGCGGCCCCCCTGGGACGGGACCTGGGACGACGTGGGTGACCCACGATACGATCCGCCCACCGTGTTGCAGGTTGGCGAGGTCGCCCCTCTCTGCAAACACCGAGCAAACCTGTGGTCTTCGCTGGCTGCCCTCTTCTTCGAACTTCATCCCATTTTCTTCCTGACACTGCTGACGCCGCATGTCTGTTCTCGTTCGCCGGTCCGCGCCCTCTGCTTCGCCTCGAGTCTTGGGGAGCGCCGTGTGAGGGAGCTCCAGCTCTGCGCCGCGAGGGACCAGCCGCGACTGTCGCATCCGACTTCGAATTCAAGCGCCATCCTTGCCAACAGGCAGCCAGTTCACCATGTGGAACACAACATGCAACTCAACGCTGGAGCACATGAAGAGTGGGTGGTTTGTCCATCTTATCGGTTGTCGTGGAAGCGGAAGGAGGAAGGAGCTAACCTGCCGCTCGCAACAGTCGATGAGAACTTGAAGGTTATCGTCGGGGACCTCAGATTCCATGATCTCGCCACCATCATCGCTGCGGCCTCGGCCTTGATCGCCATTCTTTTGAGCTTCTACTTGATATTGATGCACGCGACGCATTATACCGTGCCATATGAACAGAAACAGTGCGCCTCCCTCTCCTCTTCTTGCCTTGGATGCTCGCGATACTGACAGCAATAGCATCATCCGTATTCTCTTCATGGTCCCCGTCTACGCCACGTCGTCGTTCCTCTCGTTGAAATTCTTCCAGCATGCTATTTACTTCCAGGTCCTCAGCGACTGCTACGAAGCCTTCGCCATTTCTTCCTTCTTCTCGCTAATGTGTCACTACATTGCGCCCGATCTCCACGAGCAAAAGATGTATTTCCGAGATATGTATCCTATCAAGCCTTGGGTCTGGCCTCTTAGCTGGTTCCGCGCCTGCTGTTGCGGCCAGAAGGGACCATGGAGAACCCCGAAGAGCGGTTTGACATGGTTCAACATCATCTGGATCGGCGTCTATCATTATTGCTTTATTCGCGTTGCGGGCACTATTACCGCAGTTGTTACACAGTACTTTGGAAAGTACTGCGAGGTCTCTAATAGTCCTGTGTTTGCCCATATCTGGGTAAGTGTCTGGACCGCCATTATTCTTGTCTGATCTAACTTCGCAAACAGGTCGTCGCAGTCGAGTCGCTCGCTGTTACCATCGCCATGTACTGCCTGATCCAATTCTACGTACAGCTGCGCAATACCGAACAGTTGGCACCAAACCAGCCTTTTCTCAAGATTCTCGCCATCAAGCTCGTCATCTTTTTCTCATTTTGGCAGTCTGTGGGCATCAGCGTCGGCACCAGCACGCTCGAGGTCATCAAGCCAAACGACTACCTTTCCTACCCTGACCTCAAAATTGGCATTCCCTCGCTGCTCCTCTGCTTTGAGATGGCATGGTTTGCTCTCCTTCATCTTTGGGCATTTCCATGGCGTGGGTACGCGCCCCGCGACGGCATGCAGAAAAAGGGGGGATTTCTTGGCATCAAAGCATTATGGGACGCCGTTAATATCTGGGATGTCGCCAAGGGCTTCGGCCGCGGCATGCGCTGGTTGTGCGTGGGGGTCAGGAATCGCCGCGACGACATCAGCTATCACAACAATATGGAAAGCCTCCCTTCTTCCGGACTGGGCAAACGCCGTGGCTTCGACAACGTCCAAACCACACAATACAACAGAACCCTGGGCATGTCCCTCGAGGCCGGTTCCACCAGCACCCAGCACCTCCCGATCGCCAACCAGTTCCGCGCCAGCCAGTGGTATGACCGCCGCCATCAGTTTAGAAAACAGCTCGGCATCAGTCCCTCTCAGTCTCGCGACGACACCGTCCGCACCAACGATCTCCTCCGCAGTCCCTCTCGCGACGAAAGGGCCGGCCTCATCGACAACGCCGCAGGCTTCCAAAGCCCAGGTCCCAGTCCAAGCCCCTATTCAGCCCAACAGAGCCCCTGCAGCCAACTGCAGCCCCAGCACTCCCAAATGCCCCGCTCCCCCCTCTCCGGGCCAAGCCCCTATCTCTCCCCAAGACTCGAGTCCGTTTCCGAAGACCATCAATCCCAGGCGTACAACAGCAGCAATCTGTCCCGACCAATGTCCGTCTCCTCCATGGGCAGCGAGCAACTCACGCTCTCCAACCAGTGGACGACAAGCGACATGCAGTCCCGCCACGAGGAACGAAGACCATCCTACGTCTCCATGGACACGGAGCTCTACACCGCCACCGTCGCAACGCCTGTGAATGGGAACGCGGGTATAGTGTTGGATACGCATGGGAGACCACCATCCGGACAACCCGGGTATCCCCAGGCAAGCGGGAACGGACTGGCAAGGGGAAGGAATCTAACATAAGCTTCATACGATCTGCGATCCCAAAGTTTCCGACTTGATGTGATCCGAGATCCGGAAGTTTCTTCGCTTCGCTGTAAATTTACGCATACTGTATTTTTCTCCTTTTTGTCAACTGCATGGCGATAGAGACGGGTTTTCATCACCACCCGCATCATACGCGCAAGCAGGCAGGGCTCGAACAAAAAGGCGAGGTGATGGGCGTTCTAGGATTCGATTTAGGCTGGCTTTTGGAGCTTCGCGTTATACCTCTGTTTTTGTTTTGTATTTTTGGAATAGGTTAGCTCCCAACTGAATCCAGCGCATGGAATGCCGCAGCTGTCAAGTCTCATCAACACTATTGTGAACCCATGTGATGAAGTTGCTCACCATATCCGTCATTGTATTATCCCACCCTATCAAGACATCACCCCTGCTATATCTCACACATCTTCTGGTTTCTACATTTTATGTATTACCGCCCATTCCAATGCTATCATACCCCTCCTTTTAAATACCGAAATCGACCACCAGAGAAGATTGTCCCAGAACGCCGTCGCTGAATGCAAATATTTCCATGACCCGGAACATAAAGAACAAAAAAGAGACTGCCGCCTGGCCGTCTGGCGTATAGAGAGTAGCCAGTTTTGCTGTCTACACAACATCGTACATATCGTGTTGATACATGACGAAAAGGTTATAGTGACCTTATCACTGAGGGTTGAATTTTGAATGAGATGACCAGCTTATAGGTAGTGAAGGTAGTTGAAGCAGGATGAGGTCGGAGTGAGGGCGAGGTGCCATGGACGTGAGAGGGTAGCAAACAGATGCCGGGCGTTGATTCATCCAGGCGTAGGTGTTTAAAGCCATCATTAATGTCACAATCGTGATGATATACAGGCAGAAGCAAGTCTGCGCTGCCAGAATCGAGCCGCTGGCGGTGTTGAGTGTCCCAACCAGGGCGTCATGTCGAGCAGCTGGCTCCCGTTTCGTTGACGCGAGAGTGACTCCAGCTCATAACATTATGACCCCCCGCTTCGCATGATTTGTTCACTTGGCGAGAAGACAAAAAGGTATGTGGTAAAACGAAGTTTGGCGAATGCTGAATGGAATCCATCCTCCCAGTCTAATGGCCGCCCGCAAGAGTCTTCGTGCTCAACAAGAATGATGCCCGGCCAATGTAAAATATGCGATTTCGCGTTCCTCCATTCTGATTGTCGATCGACCGTCGCTTTGCCGTCGTAACAAAAAAACTATGATGCTGACTCCTTCGGTCCGTGGTAATATCTTCCCCCACTCTTCTCATCGACACACTCTCTCCTCTTCATAACAAATCCATCAAGCTTTGGTAAAGAATCACGGACGCCCCCACTACCGGCGCGGTCGCTTCTCAACATGGCTTCCTGGAGGTTCAATCGGGCCCTCACTCCTGCGCTTCCTTCCCCTATCGTCGCCCCTTGGCTCACCCCTCGGCTCGCCCCGTGGTTCCCCACTTCTCTGATCATCCGCTCTAGATGATCTCGAGTCTCTTGGTGCTCCATTTGTGCGAGATGAGCTGTTTCTACCTCCACTGCCGTAATCTTCTCCACGTCCTCCTAAACTCGGAATCGGCTCGCCTCGCTGACCGATGGGATCAGTACGATGGCTGCGGTGGCTGGAGTCCCTTGGAGGGCCCATATCTCTGCCGCCCGGTAGCGAGTCTCTCCCACCGCCAACAGAGTCTCGTATAGATCGCCGAGATCCCGTGGGGTCTCTGTCTCCATCTCGACTGCTGCTGACAGGCCCTCCTGTCGAATCGGTTCTTCTGTCTCGATAGGAGTTTGTGTCTTTACTTTCTCTCTCCCTATCAGGGCTGCGCTCACGGCTGTTCCTACGGGAGTTTCTGTTGCTGCGATCCAATCGGTGATGATCCCGACGGCTGCTTCTCTCATGATCTCTGCTAGGCCCATGATCATCGCCGTTGCGCCCGCTTCGACCATCGCGGCTGTCGCTCACAACCTGGATAGGTTCGGGGCGTTGTGCGCGGTCGACAATGGGGTCTTGGCGGAAGACATCCCGGATAGGATCAGGGCGTTCCTGGATAGGCGTAGTCACAGGGGACGAGCCGGCAAGAATCTGTGCATCAGAGCCTGCCAGGCTCTGCCTTTGGCTTCTCTGTCGGAACCCCGGACCACGGCTATCTGCTGCTGCCTTCTCAAGTGTTCCTTGAATACCCCGCAGTTGGCGGTTACCCCCGGGCCTCATCCGATCATTGGAAGCGGACGGACCTGTCGGCGCTGGGAAGTCAGTGTTGAGAGGGGACGGTCGGGCTGCCGAGCGTGACGCAGAGGCTGCCGGACGATCTGGGGTGTGCATCGGCGGTCGAGGCCCAGGACCAGATGCTGGTCCGCCAATCCTGTCCAGCCGATCAGGATGAATGCCGGATGGCGCGGTTGCCGTAGGAGCAGCTGACTGAGCGGAGGGGGTGGATGGGCCGGACGGTGGTTGTTGACCGACCAGGCGCGCCCGGTCGGGGTGAACACCAACTCCGGGCGGAGCTGCCGAGGTTGGTGAGTTGACATTGCTGTTGTCGTATTGACCTCGCCGCGGCCGCGAAGACGACGGTCCGGTAGGAGGGTGACGCTCAGGCGAGGGTGGACGGATCGGCTCCGGGCCGGAGAATCGATCGTCGCTTCGCAGAGGGGGCGGCTGGTTGAGAGAGCCTACCCTGGCAGTATTACGACCACGGCCACGCGGGCCTGAGGGTGGGCCCGGCGGTAAATCCGCAGTGGACGGGATGGCATTGAGTCGGCCATAGTTAGGATCTTGTTGGGCCAGCCGGCTTTGGTCTTGATCGCCGCGGCCCAACTGGCTCGCATTTGCGGAGTCTCTGAACGCTGCCGCCCTGTCAGGTTCGCGGTCGGCATTCCGATCTGATCGCGGCTGTGATGGCGCACTATCTCCGTGGCCATCTCTGCTTGAGCCGTGGTAATCCGAGTGCCTTTGCCTCGGCGCGCGGTCGTCCCGGGGCTTGTCTGGTTGCGATGTACCCGAAGTTTGCTGGTCGGACCGTCTTGGGGAGTCTGTCCTGGATGGCCGCTCACGGCCTTGATCACGAGAACTTGAGCTTGATCGAGGTGGATCCCGTGAGTCGCTGATGAGCGCGGCGCGTGCGGGGTTGATGATGTCTGGCCGAGCGCTCTCCGTGATGTGACGAAGGCGGTCTGGGTTGACTGGTGGCTCTGGCGCGTCATTGGCCGAAGACGCTGTCGGCGGTGCATTTGGGGGGTTATGGTCCCTCCCAGGTCGGGGCTCACTGCGACTCGAAGCATGCGAAGATCTCTCACCACGTGGCGGGCGAGACTCCCTCTCTGGGGCTGCTGCATGCCCGTCCCACCGTGGTGGCAGCTCTGATCGGGCGGGCCAGTCCCTCTCAGACCGACCGGGGGCGTCCCGTGGGCTGGGCTCTGGACGTCTGTCGGATGGCGGGAAGTCCCTGGGCCTTTCCAAACGCGAGTTGTCTGGCGCCCGGTAATCCCGACTGTCGCGACTTCCAAGTGGCTCCCGGTTCTCGCGAGAATGCGTCTCCCTCGGGTCCCTTGTGTCTCTCGGATCACGAGTGTCGCGAGGGTCACGAGTATCTCGTGGATCGCGGGTGTCCCGGTTCTCTCGGTAATCTCGTGAGTCTCTCGGGGGCGGAGCATCTCTTCTGCCATCGTGGCGAGGCTGGTTGAACCTGTGCCCAGGGTAAGGGACCTCAGGTCTGCTTGGGAGTTCGGGCCGATTCGGAAGTCCATGTCCCACGGGCGGGAGCGTCGAGAACCTTCCTGGTTCGGTACGGCCTTGTGAGGCAGAGACAGGCACGGCAGGGAGACCCTTTGGCGTCGCGGGCTTGCTGGCGGGTGCTGCTGTGGAGTTGGCTCGCGAAGATGCGTCGGAAGTAGCCTCCTTTGCCGGCTCTCTGGTGGGTAGGGGGTGTTTGACCGGAGGAGCCGACTTATTTTCTGACGACCCATTGGTGATTTTGGCTCCCTTGCTGTCTTTGACTTCGCCGTCTTCAACTTCAGCTGCAGTCTGCTTTCGATCCGTCGGCTTGAATTCTGCTGCCGATGCTCGGAGCGACGAATTAGAAGGCACAGATCCACGTTGTTCGTCCCTGGAGTCAGCCGACTACAGATTGTTAGTATTCATGCATTCTATGTCCGTGGAGTTCAACTTACCAGACCCGGGCGGAATGCCTGCACGAGGATCCATTTCGACTTGCGCTTCTGCAGCTCCGAGAACGCGGTTTGCGCGGTGACCGACAGATCCACTCGGTGGCCTTGCTCAGACTCAGAAGCCGTCTTCGATGCGGCCTCGCGTTCCGTGATGGTCTTAAGCTGCTGCAGGAACTTGTCGGCCATGAAGTTGATGGCTGGAAAGAAGTCGATGACAGATTTGAGAACCGTGATGGCGTTCCGGATGTGCATCCACTCCAACCCGTCCAGACAGGTCCTCAAAGCGGAGTTAAGCTCCTTGTGCCATTTGAACAAAAGATCCCGGAATTGATCATGCTCCACCGTTGCTGTGGGTTTCCCATCCGCATCCAACGTTGTGGCGAAGCCTAGGTACTGCTTGGTCTTCTTGCCTTGGAGCTCTTTCATGCCCAGGGCCTCCTTTTCGTAGACAGCCTTGTCTCCATGCCATCGTGACAAGTCGCCAAGAATGCACCTTAGGAATCTTCCAAAGTGCTCGGCCTCGCGAACCGTGCACGTGAAGATCATAGCGCGCAGCCGGTTGTGGTTGAACAGGCGGTCGTAAAGCGACATGAGCTTGAAGTTGGGTGCCGAGAACTCGTGGAGAAACTTGATGAGCTTGAAGCAGTACTCCGAGTCGAGGGGTGAGACCTGCAAGCGGGGGAGAATGCATTCTTCGAGGAGCGCGTCCGAAGTCGCATCCGCCTTGGATATATCGGCAGGGAACCATGTATTGAGCTGCTTGGCAATCTGGAGCCGTGTCTTAGAGAACTGCTGAACCCCCTGGCTGTTTTCCTTCAGCAAAAGCTGCTGCCGATCAAGGATGTCCTTTCGTTTTTGTGTCTTCTTGTTCATTCCGGCACGCGTCATATCCGTTCTGTCCTTCATAACATCCTCTGCTTGTTTGGCAAGCTTTGAGCTCTCTGCCGTATAGTTCTCAAGAGGAAACGCGAAATCGCCGAGCTGCAAGGACCAAAAGAATACGTAGCCTGCAGGACTGAGGTATCGCCATGATCTGTCAGCCAGAACATTTGGAACCTCATCAATGAGGGGCTGCAGAGCATCGACAAGAGGATCCCCCTTGCGACTGCTCACGGCCTTCGCATCATTCTCGGCCTTGTCGTCAGGGCCGTTTGCCTTGGAGTCGTCATCGTCGTTTGGCGTATCCATTGAGACGTCACCATCGTTGTCTCGAGGGGGTTGGGTAGCTGACTGACTGTCTTTCAGTGCTTTGCCTGCGTTCATGTCAGAGCGGATGCTAGCTCGACCGATCATGAATGCTAAGCCCGCTTCAAGCCCAAAGTCCTTCATGAGCTGAATGACTCCAGGAACAAGACTGTTGAACGTGTCTCCGTCGATGCCGCTTCTAAGAAGATCCAGATATTGGAGAAGGATCTGATGAGTATCATCCACGACGGTGGATAAATACTTGATATGAGCGGCACCGTCTACCTTGTAGATGGCGCTCTGGCGGTACTGCGCAATGTTGATAAGGAGGCGCCCTGCTAGCTTGGTGTCGACTAGTGATTTGATAAGACGATCAGCGCTGCGGACAGATACCGAACGCTTGTCTCCCAGACTGATCAGGGTTTCTCGTCGGAGGAGCTCGCCGCCAGTCATAGCCCGGAGCTGGGCATCGGTGAAGTCGAGATCGGACACAACACCACCCATGGACTCGATCAACTCTCTCAAGATAAGAAGATCGGTCGAATTGCCCTTGAAGAGTTGGTCGTTGACGTAGCGCAGAATGGGTACCGGGTTCATGTTGGAATAGCGCTGGAAGACTTTTCCTGAGAACTTGGACAGTGCCTGCAGCCATTTGCTGGTAAGTAGCACCGAGTCCTCTTGGGTCCTGTTTCTCTGGCCGCCGATGGAGCTCAGCACAGACCACACTAGCACATCATACCCCAAGTCGGTGAAGTACTTCACGCACTCCACAAACGCATCGATCAAGTTGCTGTACGCCTCGATCTGCGACAGCGCAACCTTGCAGAGGATGCCTGGGGATGGGTAGGCAATCTTGGCAAGGCTTTTCGCCATTTGGGGGATGTTGGTGAGCGACAGTCGCTTCATGTTGGCAAGTGTCTCGAGCCGGGTCCGGGCAAATGCTTTCTTGATGGGTTCGAGTCGAGAAATTGAGCCTTCGTACCATTCCGCATAGACATTGTATCGGACTTGGATCGGATATTGCTTGAGAAGAGTCCAGACGGTCTCTACGAGCGACGAATTTGCATCGCTGAGGCTAAGCGCGGGGACAAGCAGCCGCTTGAGAAGGGCGAGCCAGCGGGCTTTGTTCTCGTCGGATTGGTCATCGGCAAGACTCTTGCGGCCGATGCTCGCAAGCTTGGACATGAGAGCGGCGTCTCGGCCAATGTTGACGCCCACAATGTTCAGTAACGTGTCACACAGCGTGAACACATCATCGACGGACTGGCAGACTGGAACGTTGTCTGCCCATTCGTCCCAGTAAAACCGGTAGGGACCAATACCGCCCTCAGGCGTCTCTTGTTGGTCGGCGGAAGGCCATTTCAAGGCTCTCCTCAACGGTGGCGACACAAGCTTGATGGCGGGCCTGGTGGGCTGATCGAGTGCAGGCTGCTTCTTCACCGGGGTCTCGACAGTGCGCGATGCAACGGGAGCGCTCTGCTGAAAGACGAGATCCAGCGAGTGGTGAAGAATGCGGAACAGCAGGGGTCGCAGCTTGTCAGGGAAAGCATCGAGAAGCCAATTGTGTCGACCAAGGATGAAGAGCGACTCCGGTAGAGCGCCAATCGTTAGAAGACTGCTGAGGAGGAGGGCTTTTTGCTCTTCGGGCTCAGGCATCTTGTCCTCGGGTTTTGATGTCCCTGTCGCAGCCTTCGAGGAATCATCGGTCTTGCTCGATCCGTCACGGCGCGACATGCTGGAAGGCGGAGGCATGTCGTCGGGAAGTGCTCCAGCCATCATGAGGGCGTTTGGTTCGCCGCCTGGTCGCGCCGCCTTCTCCTTCTCCTCAATCTCCTTCATCTTCTTGGCTCTGAAGCTCTCCATCTCTTCCTCGGGGGGCCAAAGATGGTTCCAAAGGTCGGTTATCGAAATGAAGCCTATCTTGATCAGGAGGGCAACGAGGCAGAGAAGATTCAGAGGCAGGATATCGTCCTTGTCTCTAATGTCCGACGCGTAGAACCGTAGTTTGAATCCCAACATCTGGGCTGCATCTCGGTTGCCGGTCGGTGGCAGTGTCTTGGTGAGTTTTATCCACTCTTTCTCAATGCTGGTCTCTTGCCCACCCTCCGCCGCACCATTTGTTAGGCGCTGCTCTTCGGCCGAGGTAAGCTGTCTTCCACCCAACTCGAAGAATGCATCGAGCTTGATTTGGCGCGCCCTTTCCCAGAACGCGATGTCGCGCTTCAGACGCTCGGCAGTCAAAATTGCGTCCTCTTCCTCGGTCGTGTTCCAGCCAAAGTGGTCAGGGAGAGCCCAGACGGGTAGCCCGCCCACGTCCACGCCGAGAGAAGTTCGGGGCCGGTTGCTGGATTCAATGCGAGGCCACCAAGAGCTGACCCGCAAGAATTTGACGAAGAAATTGAAGTGCTTAACCAGCACGGCGGCAAAAATATCCAGGGTTACGTCCAAGACTCGACCGGGATGAAGGTCGAAAGTCCCGATAAGGCCCATAACCTTATTGAACGCGTCCTGAACCACCTTTGATGAAGGCGGCTCCGCATTGCTGGTCGTGAACAGCTCGGTCATGAGCTTCGAGTAGCCTTCCGTCTCTTCTCGCAAGAGATTGTAATTTGCTTGGCGATAAAGCAGGTTTGTGGCATGGCGCACGCCCATCCTCCCGAAGGTATCGCGAATCAAGTCGAGCGATTGGAGGATTGGAGCATCGAGGACAATGCGCATGAGAGCTGGTGACACGCCGGTCGCTCTGACCATCTCTCCGAGTTGCGGACGATAACTGCTCGACTGGATTTCCATGAAGGTCGACAGGGTATCGAGGAACAGTGTGTGAGGGTCGAAAGCCATGGTTGCCCGCACCTCTTCTGTCGGTTCAGGACCCAGAATGTCTTTGATCACCCCGCCAGCATCTGCACCTGCAAGTTTGCCTTCGGCGACCGCATGCAAGAGTTCCTGGAATATTGTTGTGACTTCCAAAAGGTCCTCGTCATCGCGTGACTGGATGCCGTGGTCGACAACCTCCTGCCGCGCGCCCTGCTTCCATCGTTCAATCCGCTCATCTGTGACGATGCCATAAAAGTAGCCCGGCAGGGTGGGCGACGGCGGAGGAGAGGGTGGGGCGGGCGTCGAAATCGTCTGCATGTTGACGGATGCCACAGGTGCAGCCGATGAAGAGCTCGAGGGTCGCCCTATTGTCGGTGATATCGGAGCAGGCGCCGCGCTTGAGGGCGGGTTGAAAGATTGCGATGAGTCGCGGCGATCGCCTCCTCGGCTGCGGCGACCGCGGCCCCCGCCCTCATAGCCGCCGTCGTGTCTTCCCAGCGTGGTATCTCCGGGTCGATGCGGTGCGGGTCGAGAAGGACCGGATTCGCTTGGGCGCTCGGGTCTTTTGCGCTTCGGAGGCATGATGGGCATGCGTCTCACTGGGATCGTCGTGTCATTTATGGGCGATGCGGCTCTCAGCCTGCGATTGTTTGTTGTAGAAAGGTAAGAGAGGTTCGGGGTAATTATCGCGCTGGAAAGAAGGTTAGAGTTGGCTGCTGCGTGGTGATGATCGTGACAAAGACGGAAGCTGCGCAGATACTGACGTTCAGAAGGAACCGAAGAAATTGAGAAACAAGGAAAAACCGACTCGGCCGTTGTTGGAAAGCGGCAATATTGGAAGCTTCCGATTGAAAGAGCGACGGCTATCAGATGGGGCTCGACTGTCGATGTTGAGCCGATGTGCCGAGTTTGATGTTTTGCTGGCGATGGAGAGAAGAAATGGAGAACTGTCTGGTGGAGTGGCTCTCGCGCGTGTTGCTTTGCGCACTGCAAGGCTGACCACGCCATTGGGTAGGGCCCCAAGAGAGGTGGGTCCCGGAACCATGTCCAGTTGATCGAAGTTGTAACGGCCCGCCGCAGTGTGGCTAGAACCCACATTGTCCACACCCCGCCGATTGCATTGCCGGTCTCGGTACGGTACTTTGAACATGTATCTCTTACTCACTTCCTCGAAGGGTATGCTTAGCGTATTGCGCCATCGACCGTCCCCCCTAACTATATGTACTTTTGACGCTGGAGCCGTGAGCGTAGAGCCATTGCATCTCTCGTCCAGGATTCTCAGAGTTTGGACCAGGCTGTCGGCTGTGGCACCGCGCGACAAAGAGCTTGGGGATTCCACTTCAACGACGCCTCGAACTCCTGCGCAACAACCAAAAATCCTCCGCCATGGCCTCAAACGGCGTTGTCAGCGGTGACTCGAAGCCAAAATATGGTCAGTTTTTTCTCTCTTGGCCCTCGCTTTACCTTTATGTTTTACGGTGTTGTCAACGTTCTCCTTCATTTCTTTTTGCCCCTCCCCCATGTTGTCTCTTTTCATGCTGTCTTGCCCCTTCACCCCTCCTGTTCCGTGATGAGTCCTTAGATCCCTGCAAGAGCGGTGGCTGAATACGTCCAAGAAAGAATTCGATCCCAGCCCGAGAATCCGTTCGCGGCTCTCATTCCGGACCAGCAGATTGCCGTCATCCCTTCCTTCACGCTTGAGTCGGGCGTGACGCTACGGAATGTCCCCGTAGCATACACCACTCGCGGCCAGCTCTCGCCTGAGGGTGACAACTGCATGGTCATCTGCCATGCCTTGACCGGCAGTGCCGATGTGTCCGACTGGTGGGGGCCCCTTCTCGGCGGGCCGGGCCGAGCATTCGACACCTCTCGCTTCTTCATCGTTTGCATGAACAGCTTGGGCAGTCCCTATGGCACTGCGAGCCCGGTTACCGCCAAGGATGGCAACCCAGAACTAGGACGATACGGCCCCGAGTTCCCCCTTACCACCATTAGGGACGATGTTCAGTAAGCAGGCCCCCGCATCAACATGATCGTTATGTGTCTTACCGGCCGTCTAGGCTTCACCGGCTGCTGCTGGACGATCTTGGCGTGAAACAAGTTGCGGCTGTGATCGGTGGCTCCCTTGGCGGAATGTTTGTCCTTGAATGGGCATACTTCGGCAAGGACTATGTCCGATGCATCGTGCCTATCGCCACCTCAAGCCGACACAGCGCTTGGGGCATCAGCTGGGGTGAGGCTCAGCGCCAGTCCATCTATGCAGACCCCAAGTATGACGATGGGTACTACCCATTCTCGGATCCTCCCTCAACAGGCCTCGGCGCGGCGCGTATGTCCGCTCTATTAACGTACCGGAGTCGAAATTCATTCGAGGCTCGCTTCGGCCGAAATATCCCGGATCCATCGCGCCGGCAGACGATTCGGGAGAGACCTTCGCCGGCCACCCCTTCAGAGGCTCACTTCCACATCCACAACGATGGTCATAAGTGGTCCCGAGAGCCGCTCTCGCGGACAAACAGCGGAATTTTGAAGAGCCCTGCCAGTCCGACCGAAGAACCCAGGCCAAACGGTGCTGACGCGCCAGACCCACAGTTTCACGGCCCTCAGAATGGAAGTTTGACCGGCGGTGAGGTTATGCCTGCAGGATCAACCTACTTCTCTGCCCAGTCGTATCTACGCTACCAGGGCGCAAAGTTTGTCAAGAGGTTTGACAGCAACTGCTACATCGCCATGACCCGGAAGCTCGATACGCACGATGTAAGTCGTGACCGGGCGGCAACGATTGCAGAAGCACTCGCCATGATCGAGCAGCCGGTTTTGGTGCTCGGCATCGAAAGTGACGGCCTCTTCACTTTTGCTGAGCAAGAGGAGTTAGCCGAGCATATCAAAGGTGCCAGGCTAGAGCGGATAGACAGCCAGGAGGGCCACGATGCGTTTTTGCTGCAATTTGAGCAGGTGAACCGATATATCCTAGGATTTCTGAGGGAAGCTCTGCCGGATATTATGAACAAGGATACCCAAGGTGTGGCGGTGGAGAGTGAGGTGGGCCAGTTGACGAAGACTAGCACGTGTGGTGAGGCTGAAGTAGATGATATCACGGCATGGTAGAGTTGTGAATAGACCTCTTCCTGAATAGTATGGAAAGTTCTTACGCGCCACTTGAAAGGTTTAGAAACAGCATCAGTATTGGTATGTGGGATCGAAATCACCAGTATCTTCTGTGTCTACGTACGCAAATGCCCCTACATTACCACAGGTCGAAATCGCTTCACAACCGGACACCAAAACCACCGTACCGTTGGGAGATCACACCAGTAAACATGGCAGAAGTGCTATTCATAGGTGGGTTTGTTACGGTATGCAAAGGGGATGGAGCCTATTTACACACCTGCAAAAGTAGGTGTTCTCGAAATGGCCAGAACAAAGTCTAAAAATGGGTTACCAACGGGACAAGACCGGTTTACATACCCTTTGCCAACCTTGTACGAAAGGTTCCGAAACCCCTTTCAAAACGGATAATATATATTTACAAATCGGACAGGTCCTGTTTACATATGCTCTGGCAACCGTTTACGAAAGGGATTGAAACATTTATAATATGGACAACAAACATTTACAAACGGGATGGAATAGTTTTGCAGAATGAAAGGGGTGCCGTCCACAGACTGGTGGGCTTCTGTGTAAACCAGCACAAAACCCTTCAAGTACAGAGCCGGGATAGAAGCCGTCTACGAACGGGTTGGAATCCGATTACAGGGAGGTTATAGCCCCATGTCGATCCGTCTCCTCACTGGCAGGGCATGCCTTGAGTACGGCCTCATGAAAATAATCACCGCGGAGAGCTGATTCGATTTGTAACATTCCATAACTGCCAGTTCTATCCTAATGGGATGGTGTTGACGGCTCTCCCTCCCCAGCCGTGCTCCGCGCGCCCATCTTGGCCTTCGCACTGGCCTTCAGTGCTGCCCACCTCTCTCGGTACTTCTCCAGGTTCTGTTGAAGCTTATTAAAGTCCTTCTCCATTGTCTCCATCTTTTGCATTGTCAGTGCCAACTGCTCCTCCAACTCCCGGTTCCGCCGCTTGAGCGCCTCATCACCCGGCCCCCCGCTAGAAGACATTGGTGATCCTGGTCTCTGCAACCGAACACTCTGTGCCAGTGCGAGATGCGCGCTTTGAGAGTTCAGCTCAAAGGCATGTAGACGTTTACTCAGCTTGTCGATCATCTCCTTGAGGCTGACGTTCTCCGTGTGGAGCTCCTCCACCATGTTCTGGAGGCCCCTCTCAGTCTGGGTCTTCCCTACGCGTTTTCGTACTCCAGTTGTGGGCTGGGATTCACGTGCGTCGACGAAGTCGTCTTCATCTTGGTCATCTCCGAGGTCGGCATCGTGCTGGGAAGCGGCTATTCGGCGCTTTTCCTTGTTCTCATGGTTGAGAATGCTTGCGTATGAGGCAGTGTGGCCGCTTGTGGGCACAAAGTAGAAGGAATCGCCGCCGTGGTGGCCTGGACCTCTGATTGCCTGGAGAGTCGCGCGCGAGAATATCTTGGATAGTTCCGGCTCCGAAGTTGGAGGTGGAGGTCTTTGCTGGCGGGGTTTCCTTTGCGTCGCTTGTTCGGATGGTGACACGGGGGCAGCTTCGGAGGCCGTGGATTCCTCCGCGATCAGGGGTAAACCGGCGAACGCCAGCGGTGCCGAAAGTTTGTTGATGAGACTTCCGAATGTGCTGTAGAACCTCGAAAACCCCTCATCGCCCGGGGCGGCTGTTGGGGAAGGTTCGCCGGACGCCACATCCTCCTTGATGCCCTGTGGCGCTGGCGGCACCCAACTCGGTTTCCGCCCATCAGCTCCATCGGTGGCCTTGTTTCTCAACGAGCCTTCCCTGCGGGGGCGGGCCTCGAGGCTTCCCGGAGCTTGGTCGTTCGAAATGCTGGGAGCTAAGGGTTGCCCGCGATATTTAGACTTGATACCTCGTGCCGAGGCCAAGTTGCTGGCGATAGACGAGGAAAGCTCGCGGCCAGGATATCTACGTTGTTGTGGGAGCGTTGGAACGGGTTTTACCGGCGCAGCAGCTGCCGTCGAGCTAGCCCCTCGTGAAGAAACCTTTGCAGTCTTCGTCGCCCCGTCCTGCTCGGCACTGGCATCCTTCTCGTCTTCCTCGGGAATATCGCTGTCGGTCGTCGACTGCTGGCCTGGAGGATCGACGGGGAGCTTTAGGAGTTCGGCGAGTCTTTTGTGATGTTGTTCCAGAAGGCGTAGCGTTCGCAAGGCCTCGATGCTTCCTGTTGACTTCGCAGCGTTCGCAAACTCGCCAGCCGCGAGGGCGTGCTCAGTGACGGCAGTCGTGGTGTCGGAGAGCTGTGTCGCATTCGAGGCGGCTCGAGCGTGATCGTGTGCCTTGGTTAAGGGTGATGACTCCATTTCGCGGGGTATTTCGACATCGCATGGGCGCGAGCCCGGCCTTTGAATTGCCTATCCAGTGTGCGTACGAACGACAATACCATCCAAAGCGTCGGGACAGTAAGCTAGATGTAAGAACAAATTCATTCGCAGAGAATTGAGGGTGCTGCCTGCCGCAAGTGCTGGTTTCGCAAGGCGAAAAGCAAGGGGTCATGAGGGCCCCTCGACATGTGTGGGAGGCGGATTTGCACTGTCCTTTAACCTCTTGCCGGTGTTAGGGGATACCGGTAATGTTCAAAGCGACTGGGTGAAAATCCCAGAACCGCTGGGACAGTTAAATCTGTTTTCAGCTATCAAGATAAGTAGTAGCAATATTTACTTTGTATAGGTGAATGTGGATGGGCAAGCTCAGTCCCTCGATTGGAGATCACAAGAAGGCCCCCTATGGACGCACTCCTCGCACGGTATAGGATAGTGGCTGTGGCATCTTATCGGCGACGAATCTATCACCGGCATGGAGGACTCAGGCAAACGAAACACCCGCAGGTGCTTCAAACATCAAACAGCCTGGGGAGGTTGGCGTCGCATTCAACGTCTCCAACCACAACGTCTTCAGAGTGAGTCTTGAGGCCTGGCAATCTGCTCACAGCTCACCGGGGCTTTTCTCTGCCCCGCGCAAAGCCACAGTACACAAAAGCCAACAGGGTTCAATTTGATTGCGCCGGAATCTGCCACAAAGGCTTGGCAGCAATCCATGACGATGTCATAGCCTCCTCAAAGACACCAGTGGATTCCCAGGATCCCAGGTTCAGCAAACGCAGCGACAACACATTAGTGGTCAATCGTGCCATTAATCATGGATAGCGGCTCCAACGGTCTGGGAAAACTTATTCCAAAGTCACTTGGGACTAAACGGCGTCGCAAGGCATCTGAGACGGCCAACAGCAACGATGATAGCGCATCAGGGCATGGGAGGAGCATTACCAGCCACACCACCGAGAGCGACCACGAAGATGAGGGCAACGGTTTGGCTGCCCACGATTCGGACCCTGAATCGTAAGAGTTCAATTTCCTTTTCGTCAATGCATCCAACCTGGCTTCATTCATGTCCATTTGCTTGATTTGATTCGGACAAGTCCCGAGAGCGCAAGGAAGGGGCTCTTGGAAGCTTCGCACTTGGGCTGGCCGTGCTCACGACTGCGCCTCGGCGTTGCCCGCACATCCCCGCTGGTTGGACCCAACCTTGCGTCACCTTAGAAAGTCGACCTTCCTCCCGCCGCATTGAGACCGCGCTTCTTTCACTCGTTCATTTCAAACTGCTATCTTCTTCTTCTTCCATTGCCTCCCCGCTGGGCACCACTGAGCTGCCGACTGACCTTCGCCGACGTCAATCAGGTCTTCGCGCCCCACCGCCTCTGCATACCCAAGTCAGATCGGACACCTGACGACGAATTCGCCCATTATTCGGTCAACTCACAAGATCGAATCGCTTCCCTCCGATAGCCAGATATCTTCGCAATCTCGATCTTCGACCTTCAACGGCAGCGAGAACAGCCTCGACTCCCCGACCCCGTCTCTCCGACCGAGCCAGACAGGCCTCACACCCCCTCAGTCGTTGTCGAAACAGTCTTCTGTCAGCAAACTTCGCGACGTCTTTCGCTCCAAAAAGAGCACCGAGAAAAGCTCAAGTGAAGAGAAAAGCCCAAAGACGGTGGCCGCGGACAAGACAGCAGAACCGGTGCCGAGCGTCGTCCCACTCGATTCCGCTCCTCCGAGTGCCGTCACACCGACACCAAAAGCCGCATCATCCGAACGCATCCGCCGCCTTTCACGAAGCCAGAACATCGAACCTTTGAAGCGACCACCACAAACCCCACCGTCAGCCGAACTTACTACCCCTGTTATCGTCAACACGCCGCCCACTCCGACAGATCCCAACCATCCGGACCGCGCGGGTACCTCTACGGTCAGCCCGCGTTCGAACTCTGATGCATCGCCAAAGGGGAACATGATCAACCAGCGACGAGGGAGAGCTAGCTCCGGTGCTATAGGGCCGAGCAAGCTGTCCGCTGTCACTGCCGCACCGCTGACGCCAACACCTGAAAGCGGTTCCGCGACACCAAACAATCCCGCCACCACTTTCTTCTCGTCCATGTTCTCGGCTGTCCAGAACACGGCCAACACACTCAGCAACACTATTACGAACGCTAGCATACAGCAAGGGGGACCTAAACCCAAGGCGACCTCTGTCGGGGGACAGTCCGGCGAGAAAGACCAAGATAGCGTTGAAGTGGAGTCGTCATCCGAAGCTGTGGCAGGGCAGTCTATGGACTCGAAAGAACCGGCCGTGAAGACTTTGGGGATGGGGGATCTCAGTCTGAGTCAGCTAGGAATTGTAGAGGCGGCGAGCAACGCACCCTCTCCAGTCGCTGCCAGATTCAACGAGTCGGATACCAGAGCGCGATCGGAGTCTGCGCCGGTGGACTCGTACGCAGCACAGTCCGAGATTCCCTCGGATGACTTCCAGCTCGCTCGCCCGATCTCCCTTTACGAACCTGCCGGCAGCGGAGACCGCACCCCGCCTCAGGGCAGTGTTTATGAGGGGAAGTCAGGCCTCCATCGCAGCGGTAGCATCCGCAGCGCAATCGGTAGGAGGAGACAGCGTGGCAGCAGCACAGCAACAGG
The DNA here is from genome assembly GCA_033296975.1 of Podospora aff. communis PSN243. Lineage (NCBI taxonomy): Eukaryota > Fungi > Ascomycota > Sordariomycetes > Sordariales > Podosporaceae > Podospora > Podospora aff. communis PSN243. The sequence continues at coordinate 360,928 of MU865945.1, read as the reverse complement.
GAACACGGTGAGTGCGGCTATCGCCGCAGCTAATGCCTCATTTGCCAACCCAGTTGCTCAGTCTAGTGCCCCTAAGCTCACGGGATTTGCCGTCGCCACGAAGAAGCGAAATCGCGACTTCCACACGCTTTTCAAGAGCGTGCCGGATGACGATTACCTTATCGAGGACTACAGCTGCGCCCTGCAGCGAGAGATCCTCGCGCATGGCAGGCTCTATGTCTCAGAGGGTCATCTGTGCTTCAGCAGCAACATCCTCGGCTGGGTCACGACGCTAGTGATGAGCTTTGACGAGATCGTCGCTGTGGAGAAGCGGAGTACAGCGCTTGTGTTCAAGAACGGCTTGGAGATTTCCACCCTTCATGCAAAGCACATCTTTGCTTCCTTCACAAGTCGCGATACTACCTACGACCTCATCATCAAGATCTGGAAACTGGGCCACCCCCACCTACAGAGCTCGCTTAATGGTGTGCGTCTTGAGGAACCGGGTGGCGACAGAACTGAAAAGATCGAGACCGAGTCTATAACGGTTTCAGTCGCTGGAAGCCAGAGCGTTTCCGCCTCTGACGAAGAGAGCGACGACGGGGACGACATCTACGACGAGGACGAGGACGATGAGGACGGGCCCGACACAACCCAGATGACCGAGGCACCGGCGTTGGAGGGCCCCGCGGAGAAGGCTGTCGTTGCGCGGAAGGCCTCAGGGGTCATCGCAGCGCCTGCAGAGAAGCAGGAAGAGGGTGCACCGACTGGCGGTCCAGCCGACTTCCCCGGTCCCGCCACTCATGCGCCCACGGACTGTGGCGATGCTTCCACCCATTATGACAAGGTCATAGGAGACGACGTCGTCGCAGCACCGCTAGGAAAGGTCTACGACCTCCTCTTCGGCCCTGCATCAGCTGCCTGGATGAGCAAATGGCTCTCTGCGGACCAAAAGTGTACGGACATCCAGATGGAAGACAAGCGAGGGCTCACGGACGAGATCAAGACCCGCACCTTCTCGTACATCAAGCCGCTGAACGGCGCGATTGGGCCCAAGCAAACCAAATGCATTGTGACGGAGCAGCTTGAGAATGTCGATCTCGAAAAGGCCGTCAATGTTCTCTGCAGCACTACGAACCCGGACGTTCCCGGCGGCAACGCATTTGTCGTGAAAACCAGGTACTGCCTCACGTGGGCTGAGAATAATTCGACTCGTATCCAAATCAACTGCACCATTGAGTGGACTGGCAAGAGCTGGCTCAAAGGTATGTACTATATGTGTTGGTGTCGCAGTACGAGACATATTGCTGACATGTGTTGCAGGTGCAATTGAAAGGGGCGCAAACGATGGCCAGACGCAATATGCAAAGGACCTTTTCGCAAGCTTGAAGGCTGCTGTCTCGTCGCGGCCACGGTCAGGGGTGCTTGCAGCGGCCAATGGTGTCAAAGGCAAGAAGCGTCTCCGCAAAGGTAAGTCTGCGCAAGCTTCGAACACCGCCAGCGACGCAGAAGGTCTTTCGAAGACGTCGACAAAAAGCGACTGGGGCATGCTCGAACCCCTCCAACCCTTCATCGGGCCAGTCGTCGACATTATCAGGCCGGTTCTCACCGGAAACGTTGTCTATGGCTTGCTGGTGGGTCTATTGGTGGCAACATGGTTTGGGTTCGGATCCAACAGGCAGCCGACGACGCCTTACGGCCGCGACGTTGGGTTCGCCGGATATCCCCAGCGGCTGGCTGCATACGAGGAGATGTGGAGGTCAGAAGAGAGCGACCTGTGGGACTGGATAGAAGAGAGGGCGGGTATAGACCGACTTGGGGGAGAGCTACCGCAAGCGCGGAAAAGGGCCGTTGTCGAAGCCAGGACGGTGGAGGAGAAGCTTCGGGAAGAGAAGATGGACGAGAGGGAGATAAGGGAGGCCATCAGGGTCACTGAAGAACACCTGAAGGTCCTCAAAGGGGTGGTTGAAAGGGGAGAGAACAGGTAGAGCTGATGGGACATCAAAAACAATGACACGGCAGCGCCACGGGGGTTCTCTTAGTGTATCATTACCTTCATGGTGTACGGATGTAGACCTGTAGCATATCATGGAATGGGGAGTGAATTGGCAGGACTGGTTTCCAAAGGCGACAACGGATCAGAGTGACAGAGCTCACTCGTCATGACCAATCCACCATCCGGCCAGTCCAGATCTTTTCCTCCCATCTTAGATCGTGGAGCCTCAAACCAAGCCGATCACCATTCTACCCCAAAAGCCCGTACTTCCGAAAGCGCACGCAACATCGACCGCAGTCCGGCCCAGCAAACAACCCACCTTACTCCGCTGTCCTACTCAAATTGATACGTGCCATGCCTCCGTTGACGTTACACGCATGTGGTTCTCGCGATGCACGAGGACGTACGCGGTGCTCCCCAGCCAGGCCAGCCTACACAATAGTGTGGAGTCCGTCCTGCCTTGCGTGCAGCGAATGACGAGGGGAAGGGGAATTCCGATTTATAGGGGTGCACGACGGCATGCATGCATGTATGCATCGGTCCATGGTTCAGGTTGGCCTGACTGGATGAGCGTAGGACGTGGTATGTAGTACGTAGTGCGTAGGACGGGTATGGGATGGGAAGGGATGGGATGGGGGTTAATGTTACGATGTTACGGTGGAATTTCATTGTGTGCGGTGGGAGTGGAGGTGAAAGGGAGGTCGGAGGTCGTATTGATGGGGGGCTTTGGTTACTGGTTACCTACGAGGCACGGAGTAGCTAGTGTTGGTTACACTGCAGGGGGGAATGAGGTGAAGTGTGTGTGTTCGTTTTGGTGGGGAGGCTAAGGATATGTAGGTGGCCGTTCCTGCGTTGGTGCCCGGGAGGGCGAAGGTGGAGTTGGAGTTGGAAGTTGGGAGTTGGGATGGTTTAGGAGGTGCGGTGAAGTGCTCAGGCCTTGCGGTTGGAGGTGAGGTCCGATGAGGTTGAAGTGTGGGCGAGGTGGTGGGATAGGGTAGCTTAGGTACCTGAATAAGGGGTTTGTTTCCGTGTGGGAGGATCCGTGGTTTTGCCGTGTTCGGCTGGCAGGTCGGGTGGGCCGGCGACCTAACCCCTGCAGGGTTGAAACTTCAAACTTCATAACCAAATGGTGCTGATTCTTTTCTTGGGGGTTGTTGTCTTGCTTGTCTGGTACTGGCCTGCCTCGAGACAACCAGGCATGTCCCAAGCCGAAACATGGTGTAACTGGTGACATGAAGGTTCAGGTTTAAAAATGGATTGTCATGGAATGGAGACGTGGGTTGATTTGCCCACTGCCACGAGGGAAACCGTGGGCGGATAAAGCACAGGCCAGAACGTGGGCTTCCGTGTGGTTCCTTCCCTGTTTACGGGTTGCGGGTCGGTGGTGTAATATCGTAAGTTCCTTCGGGAAACGGGCGCAAAATTTCAGTGCCCAGGTTCCGTAAATCAGTCGATTCGATGCTGCTGCGAGTGTGTTCGCTGTCGCTGTCGCTGTTGCTGGCATCGAATGCGTGCATGGCATGCAAGTCCTGAGGTGGACGCCCGGACCGAAAGATGTCTTGGACGCGTTCCGCGAACCGCAAAACGCGGGGTGGAATCCTCAGAGTTGGAGCTGGATCTGAAGCGTGGAGCAGAGACCCCTCTCGCAACGACTGACGTTCATCATGCCCGCGGTACCTTTCCTCGACAACAGACGGTTGCGCGATGAAGTTTTCTTCCCCATGACCAACACCTCCGCAATGTTTCCGACCAGAGGCCACAACCCGGATCCTGGGCCGTTTAGCGATCCTTATCAACGCCGCTCCTTCAAGCCATGGATGCGAAGGCTGGCACGCCTGGGATGGGGATCACTGTGCGTAAGCAGCAGGGCTGATCACCCCGGGCAGCTCGGGGCTGCCTGGCACGGCGCCATCACCAGCGAGGCGCTGAGCCAGGCCTCAGCCAGGGATCAGCATGGCTTGTCACGGAAAGTTTTGAGGTTGCGGGACCGCTCCCATTCGTCAGAGAGCTCCGGACCTGGGAAATGCTCCCACTTGCTCCCAACGGCGAACCTGGCAGGTGACCAGTGACGGTCAGGGGTCAGAATCCAATTTTGATGTGTTTTTCTTTCCTTTTTTCGCTTATTTTTCACAGTTGCTGTTATTCCCCCCTTGCTCTTACCGTGGGGTGCAATGTCTTTGCCGGTCCGATTGACAACGGACAGCCGTCGCGGTGCATGGCATCACAGCTAGCGAGGCACCAGGCAAACCTTCGAGCAAGCAGAGTTCTGGCCGCCTCCTCCCATGCCGTCGCTTCGCAGTAGGCAGGCGTGAGAAAGACGTGCAGACCACACAGTTGCGGGACCCTGGCTGCGCGGCGAAAGGGGGACAGGGGCCAATCCGCGCTTTGGCGCAGAAGTACCGAGATGTCTCGACGAAACGCCAGCTCTGCCATTGTTTCCGCCTGTGCAGGGGGTCCAGGAGAGAGGAGGGGGCAACACGGTTCTTGAGGAAACACGGCTGGCTCACCCAGGGGGGAACCTCGAATCGTCGCACATTTCATTTTTTCATGTTCCCTTCTCCCCGCTATCCGCCTCTCGCTTCCGGGTTCGTCCTCTTGCTGGTTGTCTGGTGGCCCAGTCAGCCGGTTGCCTGTCCTCTTGCGAAATAAATTGCACTTTCCCAGCGCATCTGTACCGTTCAATCTATATATCAGCCCCGGGTGCCCGCTCATTACGCCCCGCGTTGCCTCGTGGCTCTTGAACCCCCCTCGTTTCTCCCCTCGCTTCTGCAACTCTGGGGCACCGCGACACGGACGGGCAGGTGAGCTCTGACGTATATTCGGCAGTCTGTCGCTATAATTTGGGCCTTCTGCCCACTCCTGTTCGAGCGTTGCGTGCATCGTGGTCCCGTGAGCTGCGAGTGCGGGATCTTGACGCGCCTTCCTCTTTTGCTTACACTCGACACGCGCCTGCATTGTTTTCAGGCTGCCGCCCCTCCTTATTCAACCTGCCTCCGCCGCGGCACCCCGCCAGATTCTCTATTGTTTTCTTCTGTTGGCTACGGCGCCTGATCGTGTCGTTCACGGATCCACCTTCGCTTTGGACGTTTAGTGCCCCGACCACATCGAGAGACCGCCTTTCCCGGGGCGCGCTGCAGCAACAGATCTACGCTTTGTGAGCTGGCTCACCACGCCAATGCATTCCCTGCGAGGCCCTGAGCCCCACGACGCTCACAAACAGGACGCGGCTTTACCCACTGAGATTTGAGCGCGATTAGCCCGCATTTACCCGTTGTTGACGGCACCGGGCTTCTCCCATGTCTGACACAGCTCAGGTCCCTCCGGGGACTACACTGGAGTTTCTAAACACCCATGCGAGCCAGTCGAGAAGGGCGAGGCCGCCGCACCTGGATCCGGAAAACGGGTATGTGGAGAGAGTCCCGCTGCGGCCCGAGGCCGAGAAGCTGCGGAAGAGGGAGTCCAGGTTAGGACTGAGAAACATATTTGGCTGGAATAAAGCGGCTTCCCCCGACAAGGCGCCGGGGTCACCAACAACAGCATCCCGGCCAGCCGCGGATGCCGGTTCGAGACCGGGGGGCATTCGTGCCTCGATCGCTGAGCTCAACTGGCCATATAGCCTCAACAATGGCGGCGCTCAGCGGTCCGAGGTCACGCTGCCTTCACTCTCGGTCCCAACGACCCAGGGGCTAAAACACAAAAAGTCTGCCAGCGTGGTACGATCCCAGACACCATCCGGCAACTCGAGGGGCGCACTTGCAACCTGGGAGCCGCCGCCTCTGTTCAAGGCTTATCCCCAGGCGATCAAACATTCTCATCTTCCAGCGTGTGCGGTTTCTGCGGAAGCTATCCTGAGGTTGCACAAGAGTGGCTTCGCGCAAAGTTCGCTTGCACTGGATATGTTTGAGGAGTCAGGGGCTGAGAAAAACGACAAGGCGAAAAAGAAGCACCGCAGGAATGCCTCAAATTCGTCGCTGAAGCTGGAATGGACGACCAAGGTCTTCGTCCTGGTTACGTCTGGCTACCTCCTTCAATATACCGGGTCCGGATCGTTTGACCGTCTTCCAGAGAAGATTTTGCATCTCGGGAAAGACTCGGCAGCTTTTGCAAGCGATGTAATTCCAGGACGGCACTGGGTGTTGCAAGTATGCTCAGTCGCAGAGCCAGATCGAACTGCCGCCGCTTCCTCGTCCTCTTCCTTATTTTCGCGTCTCCCGTTCCGAGCCCAGGAGAGGAAGCAAGCTTCGAATCTTCTGATGGTCTTCGAGGGCGCCGAGGATATGGACAGTTGGATCACGACTTTACGGCGTGAGATTGAAGCCCTGGGCGGCAGAAAATATCTATCAGAGACAGGTAAACCAAAGGTCGACGACATTGAGGTTCAGCTGAAGAGTCAAACCAGCCAGCGGACGCTGGTTGTGCGAGATCCGGATCGTTTCTCTCACGTCATGTCACCAGAAATGCAATGGGACTCGATGATGACCGCAAACCCGCCAGACATTCAACTCGATGGTGCCGAAACCGACTTCCGAGATCAGTCTTTCGACGACACGTCTACAGCCAGCGGGATTTCCCACGACGGCCGGCAGCTTGATGGGCTGAGAGACAGTACTAATCGACTGTCTTTCATCTCATCCGGTCAGCGCACAGTTATAACCTCAGCAGGTTCATCGCCGGCTTGCTCACCAATTCGGGACAGCTTTGCAACCACCGACGATGGGTTCGTACCGGACATGTACCTCCAGGATGAGCCTCCAAGGCCGCGAGCACGGCCGAATGCTGCGGCGATAAACGACCGGAGGCAATCCCTGCAAACAATGAATCATCTATTCGAAATGAGAGTGAGCTCAGCACAGATACTGCGACCACATTCGACTGCAACGTACCCTCCCGCGTGGCAGCCTGGCACTGACGCTCCTATTCAGCCACCGATTCACACAATACCAAATTTCAGCGTTCCCCAGAGCATGGGAAAGCGGTACTCAGTGGGTAGGCCTGTTCCGCCAGAGCAGTTTCATGCCCCAGCGCCGTTTCCCTCACGGATCAGTTCGCGGAGGCCGCCCCCGACGGCTTTGGCCATTAACGGCCGACCTTTGTCTCTTGTCGAGGACCAACCATCCCCGTTATCTCCGCCTTTAAGTGAAGATGGCGTCTTATCAACGGCGCCTGACACCCCGTCTCTGTTTTCCCCTTGGGCTGAGGATTCCAACGAGAGACGAGACAGTTCAGCATCAGATGTTCCGGATCCCCAACCACAGGCCAGATCGAGAAGAGGGAGTAGCAGTCATCGCCGGCAGCTCTCCTCGAGCTCAGTCCGCTCATGTCACAAGCCGGGGCTCTTCAATGGACGCCAGACTCCGACTTTCGTCCTGCCAGATGACACGCCACTTCCTCCGCCATCGCCACTTTCGCCCGCTCCACAGGATATCGTTCGGCCAAAGTCATCGTTAGACTTCTACTCCCGGGCGCAGTCACCCACCACGCTGTCGATGAACGAGGCCCTGCGAACCCGGAGGCTCAGCCTGTATACCCAAGACGCAGAGAAGCCCTCATTCGACCATCGCGAATTCCCCATTAGGTCCCGGACGCCTTCGCTGAAACCGGTGCCGCGGTCGTCGCAGCATCTCAGGGTTGACTCGCTGTCCAATAACCTCTTGCAACGCCGGAGTCTGTCCCAGTTGGCTGAAGGTCCTCCGCCAGGGCCTCCCCCGACGCGTGCCCTGCCTCCTATCCCACGGAAGCTTTCAGGGCCTCACGGGAAAATGATATGACCACTGAAGCAAAAGACTCTGCTCAGTTGTTCTCCCCACAAGAGCAACCCCATCATTTATTTTCTTGCCAACTTTTTTTGACAGAGCGCCGGCGTTGTGCTTGATAGAAGGCCTGTGCTCAGAGCGGTTACTTTGCCTCTGATATTTTGACTGGCGTCGGTCGTAACGGAACGATATATGGTGCCAAACGGCCCGGAGACACGACGGTGAACGACATTTACCATTTCTTTATCGGGATTTCGCTAGGAAAAACCAACTTGTACCATACCTAGTATATATTTGGGCCAGCTGCTAAACCAGCGACGCCCCAAGACGGACGTGATGTGTTGGAATATTGCCATGTTCAGAGACTTGATGTAAGATAGAAATGCGGAGGTACTGCGCTCTGGCGCTTGGGGCGGTCAAATAGCAGAACCAAGCTGCGATCAATAAGACAACCAGTGCGGTGCTACGAGCGAAATATGCACTCCATATCCGGCTTTGTAAGAGTATTCCCATGGCTTCTTTGAACTTTGGGTTGAGAGGCGAAGCGAAGCCGAGTCATCGTAATTTTTGCCCCACACTTGAATATCCAAAAATTCGGCCAGCAAACGCCGCCTTCCTTTCAACCCCACCAAAAATTCACGACCACAATACGTCAGCGATAAACGATCGCAACAGCATTCCCATCGCGCCGCTGTCCGTGACGAAAAACAAGCTATCGTATTGATCCCGATATTTTCTCCGCAAATATGGCAGCCACGACCAAGTGAGTAGCCCCCCGACCGAGAACCTCCCCCGCGGCCAAGCCGCAACAGGGCCCGCCAAAACTAACCACGGCCGTCGCAGGCACAACTGGGCCGACGACGTCGACGGCGAGGAGGTGACAGACGATCTCCCGCCCCCGCAAAAGATCACAAACAAGGACGGAAGCACGACCATCATCGAGTACCACTACAACGACAAGGACCAAAAGGTCAAGACGACACGACGCATCCGCTTCATCACGCACCGCGAGGTCGTCAACCCCCGCGTCGCCGACCGCAAGACCTGGGCCAAGTTCGGGCAGAGCTCCAAGGATGGCGCCGGCCCCGCCGCCGACACCACCACCGTGGGCGAGAACATCATCTTCAAGCCCTCGACCAACTGGCGCAAGGACGCCAAGGACGAGAGCAAGGATGCCAACGCCCAGGCCATGAAGGACAAGCTCAAGGACAAGAAGGTCAAGTGCAGAATTTGCAACGGAGAGCATTTCACGGCGCGCTGCCCGTACAAGGACACGATGGCGCCGATTGGGGAGGCGGCGGCCGGCGGGTCGCAGGCGGATGCGGAGGACCTGGGAGCCAGGGATACGGGCGCTGGCGCGGCCGGCGCGGGCAAGAAGGGATCGTACGTGCCGCCTGCACTGCGTAGCGGGGCGGGAGCGTCGGCGGGCGATCGAATGGGCGGTAGCAAGTACGGCGAGCGGGACGACTTGGCTACGCTCAGAGTCACGAACGTGAGTGGCATCCGTGATTTAGGTTGCGGCGGTTGGGTAGGAGAGATTGCTGACTTTGATGGGAACAGGTCTCGGAGATGGCAGAAGAGAACGAGCTTCGCGACATGTTTGAGCGGTTTGGTCGTGTCACTCGTGTCTTTTTGGCAAAGGACAGGGACACGGGTCTGGCCAAGGGCTTCGCGTTCATCAGTTTTGCGGATCGAACCGACGCAGTCAAGGCATGCGCAAAGATGGACGGCTATGGTTTCAAGCACTTGATCTTGAGGGTTGAGTTCGCCAAGAAGGCGCAGTAGGGGGGATAGGTTTTGTCTTGGGAGCATGGAGGGCCAAAAGCGAGACATTCAGTGTTAAACACATGTTATGTATGAACTGATTGGGCGACCTGATAAATTGCCAGGCATCGTTTGCTGTGAACTATATTCTCCATCGTGAGGTATTGCTGTGAGCCAGTTCGGTTGCTTGTATCGTGGCTTGCCTGGTTATACGGAGGAGAGAACCCGTCATTCTCCCCACGCCGCGGAAGCATTTGGGGAGAAGATCAGGATGCAGGGTTTATAGGTTGTTATGATTATGGTAAACTGGTAGTCTTACACCTCCCCCTAACTCCTACCAGACACTCCACCACAGATCAATACATGGAAAGAAAAATGGTATCTTTACAGATAAACGGAATCCCGAAGAGACGCGGCGACAGGAAAGACGAACCGGAAACAGCAAGCAGCCACAAGAAAGCAGATGCCCATATGCGCAAAACCCCCAACGAAACTACCAACAACCCCATTCAGCTCTCAACGACCCTTCGGCTCCCCCACCGGACCCCCCTCTTCCCTACTCTCCCTCGGCACCTCATCACTCAAGGTAAACTTCCCCTTCTTACTGGGCCCCCTATCAAGCAAGATACTCCGACTCCTCTCCACCACGCTCTGCGTCCTATCCAACGTCATGTCATACCCCTTGTCCTCCTCTCCCCTCAACTTGTGCTTTTCTCTCAGGTAAACCGGGATCCCCGTAAACACCGCCCAGCTCATCTTCACGCCGAGCCCAAAATGTTGGAACGACTGTCCGAAGTGCGCCTTTGCCTCGTGGCGGTTCGCTCGCGCCGTGGCAGTCGCCTTGCGAGCGCGGTACAGCCGCTTGGCGCGTTTGGCATGTTCCAGCTCCTCGGCCATGCGCCGGAGCTGGGCTTCGAGTTCGGCTTCCGTTCCCGAGGTGCCGGGGCGCTCCGGGGAAGGGTTGGGGAGCGGTTTGTCCGAGTAGTTGCTGTTGTAGCTCTGGCGGACGGCGCGGACGGGAACGGGTCGTGTGGGTCCCGGATTGGAGTCCGTTGAGGAGGAGAGGCCCCCCGGCGAGGGGAGGTTTTTGTTTTTGGAGGACATCCGGGAGGGGATTTGGGATAGGGACATGGTGGCGACGCGAGGTGCCTGTAGAGGGCGGGATATGGGAGGGTAAGGCTGTGATCACAGCCAGAACTTGGGAAGGGAAAGAAAGTAAGGCTATACACCTGTTTTGCTATTGGATTTGAGAACGGGATACAAGAGACATAAGTATAGACGAAGGGAAAAGCAGAGCAGAAACAAAAGGTGGGATGTCCATTGTGCTTGTCGTGTCACCTTATAGAGAGATCCTCATAACGAAGGGGGGTTCTGGTACGGCTTCGCATTCGACGAGACGAGTCGGCAAAAGTCAGAATAATGCCATCGCTTGCAGACGCGAGACACATCCACGGCCGCCTTGGGCCCTAGGGGAACACCCCGCGATTTCATGCGTCCCGTCAGCCTAATCGTCGGGATCGTGACGGCCAGTATCAACCACCCGCAGGCCACCCACCCTCGTGGTTCGCCGTCCACGATAAATCGTCCGAAGGCCAATCAAACGCCCGGGTTGGCGGGGGTGACGAACATGCAGATTGCACCAGTGGTAGGTGTGGTTGACGGATGAAGCACTGACCAGGCGGTTCCGAACTCGGGGTCGGGCCGGTACCTTGCAGCTCCCCTGCCTGTGAGGGACCACAACGTCAATGTTTATCTTTGAGGATCGAGCTCGGAAGCTGCCCGCTTGGACGTCGGTTGAAACTTTGGAGTGAAACCCATCGGAAGACAGCCGCGAAGGTGAGATAGCACGCGACCAGGCGAATCAATTGCGCATCCTCCACTGCACCCCACGGGCTGGACGGAGCCCTAAAGGCGCAGAGCCCGAACTCATTGGCTGCAGCGCCGAGACACGTCACCCGCAACTACCCAGCGGTATCACTCCGATTGTTCAACGCTCTTTCCGCCGCCGCCTGGGAATGCCGGTGCAGCGGGTCTCGCACTGTCGCGAAAATGCTTGTCACTGACTGGTCGATAAGGCAAACCTTCTGATAAAACCCACAACCCCAGGAAATGCATGTGAAGAAAATAATTCAGGGACCCCTGGCCGTCTTTGGGGGGGTTTCTTGACGTAAATAATCCATTGCTTCCACCTAACCCGCACCTCTGTCTGCAACACCGAAAAGAAGACAGCTCGGCAGGCTCGACGACAACCTCATCAACTGACGTACGCCTCAACAACAGGACAGGCACGGCACGCGACATCGAGACAGCGCTAAGGTTCCTTGGCGATTGATAAAGGACCGCCTGTTTTACGGAGTTGAATCGGCAGTCACTAAATCCCACCCGCTGGCGCGCGCACGGGACGAAACGAAAAAAAAGACCCAGTGTTTGCCCCTCGTTTGGCAATTCGCCCGCTGCCCTGGAAAAGCCTGGTCACACGATCGGCTCTGTCATGATTAAGCTTATTACGGCATCCCGACCTCCTCTTTGCGCCTTTTCCCTCCTCCACCATCTTCACCTACTCAGCCACGGATTCAACACCCGAGAATGAGCACCTCTGCCGACGTATCGGCCGGGCGGGACGGTGTCCGCCAGCGAAACCAGGGGCCGGCGCTATCCGAGGGGGACTCGGCCAGCGGCACTCAACAGCCCGCCGACGGCCCCAATGGAGGAGTGTCGCGAGGCACCAAGACGTACGGCCGCACACCGGGGGGAACGGGTACGGGATCCTGTCGAGATGGGGCGTGCATTGGTGGTGATGATGATGCATTTAAGCGCCCCTTACGCATCGGTCGATTGGCTAACCAGGGTGAATCTGTAGTGTTTGTTGTGCCAACGACCCACGACATGGTCTCCCAGCTGCTCGATCCCCGCGAACCGAAGAACCTGTCCGACGTCATCGTGCTCGCCATCCTCGCCCTGCACATCTTCGCCGCCTACTACTTGCCATGGAACCTCAAGCGCCCCGTCTTTGCGGCCATCTTTCTGTTCTGGAGAGCCTCCTATAATGTCGGAATTGGGTACCTATTGACAGTCCAGTCAAAATACAAGCTCTTGGTTACGTGGGCCAAGAGATGGCAGCTCTTCGAGAATCCTGCCAACGGCAAGAACCCTCGGCCCTGGCTGTACAAGCTGCTCAAGGTCGAACTCGAGACGAAGATCCCAAAGGACTACAACTTTGACAATGCGCCTTTGGAGTACAATACCTGGCTGCTTTTCCGCCGGGTGGTAGATCTTATTCTCATGTGCGACTTTGTTTCGTACTGCTTGTTCGCCATTGTGTGTGGCCACCGCCCCGAGGGCGAAGCGGCCATCACGATGATCTCTCGCTGGGCTGCTGGCATTGCCCTCGTGGGTTTCAACCTTTGGGTCAAGCTTGACGCGCACAGAGTTGTTAAGGATTACGCATGGTACTGGGGTGGTAAGTACTGGGTCTTACCCAGGCAAAGGTATCATTCAGTGACTGATTGTTGCAGACTTCTTCTATCTCATTGATCAGGAGCTTACTTTCGATGGTGTATTCGAGATGGCACCGCATCCTATGTATTCCATCGGATATGCCGGGTATTATGGCATCTCCATGATGGCGGCGAGCTACGATGTGCTATTCATCTCGATCCTTGCGCACGCCGCACAGTTTGCCTTCTTGGCCATCGTTGAGAATCCTCACATTGAGAAGACGTACAACCCGCCTCCTCCGCGCATGCGGGCCGAGTCGATGAAGTCGGAAGTTAGCAGCAACCATGAGGCCGCCGACGTTTCCAGGGAGGCGCCTGTGCCTGTGCACGACCTCTTGGGATTCAAGAACCTCGACCTCTTCCGGACCATCGACTATTCGGTTCTTCTCCTTCTGGGATACCTCATTGCATTTACGATTGTAACGCCAAGCACACCCGTATGGCAGGCCATCTTTGTAGTACATGCGCTTCTGTGGCGCCTGTGGTACTCTGTCGGTCTGGGTGTTATCTTGACACTGCAGTCCGAGGAGAAGATGTTCACAAGACACTTTGTGAAGTACGGTGAGAGCGCAGAGGAGGCATGGCGGCAGTGGAAGGGCATGTACCACCTCAGCAACACTCTCTGCCACGCTGCCTTCGTCGCCGCCTGCTGGAAGATGTACGACATGCCGGAGGACTGGGGTTATGGCTGGGTCATGTTGAAGCACGTCCTTGGCATCAGCTTGATCGCGCTTCAGGTCTGGACTGCTATGAGCATCTACGAGTCTCTCGGAGAGTTTGGCTGGTTCTACGGTGACTTCTTCTTTGACAGCACCGGAAAGCTGACGTACACGTCCATCTACCGCTTCCTCAACAACCCAGAGCGCGTCATCGGCACTGCTGGTCTCTGGGGTGCTTCTCTCATCACTTGGAGCCCCTCCATCTTCGCCCTGGCGCTCATCGGTCATCTCTTTACCCTTGGTTTCATCTCGATTGTGGAGAAGCCGCACATGCAGAAGATCTATGGCCGCAACGTCCGCGAGGAAGCTGGTCTGACCAAGTTCATCAAGCGATCTCTTCCGGACCCTGTCAAGGAGTGGCAGAAGGGTGTCGATAAGGTCATTGACGATGGCAGGCACTTTGTCGACGACTTTGTGCAGACCGCCCGCTCCAAGTTGGCTTCTGGCTCGTCTTCTATCGTCAGGGATACAACCGCCCTGTTCAACAAGTACCCCACTCGTCTTACCATCAGCCGCATCTCGCCCGATCTTGCGGGTTATGACCCCAAGCATTACGAGCTTTCTCTAGAAGGTACTCTGGCAACTGGTTGCAACGAGAAGGCTACTGGCAAGGAGAGCGCCAGTGCGCGTGTGCCCAAGGCGGTTAAGACTCTCGTGCTCGAATACGGCGCACCAATCCGCGTAAAATGGAGAGCGCCCGCCAACCATAGCAAGAAGGACTGGATCGGTCTGTACATGGTCACCGACAACCGTTCGCGAGACATCACCGAGGTACCCTCGCTTGGACGCTGGGTACCAACCTGCTCCGGTCAGTATGACACCACCACAGACCAAGGAATCATTTCATCCAACAAGCCCCTCTCGATCCCCAAATACACCGACGTCGGTCTTGTAGAAGGAGAAATGGTCTTTGAGGGCGACAAGCTCTGGTGGACACAAGGCGTGTTCGAGTTCCGCTACCACCACAACAGCGGCCACCACGTCATGTCCATCTCGGAACCCTTCGAGGTGCAAATCCCCAAGTTCGACGACGAGGAAGACGACGAGAGCGAAGCCTCATCGGCGTCCTCTACAGTCGCTAGCGGCAGCACCCAGGGCGACGCCGCTGTTGCGGCTGCTCTGCTTCCCATTGTTAGGAACTGTCTCGATCGGGATCCCGAAATCGCGCCCAATACGGTTGACGAGCCGTTCGGGAGCCACGTCGAGAGGGACAGCAAGTACGCTAGGCGGGTTGTCTACGCGATCCGTCACATGTTTGGTATCGAGTTTGCGCCCGGTGTGGTACCGGCAGATGGGAACGTGAAGAAACTGGCGTGGAGGATATGCAACGCCAAGCAAGTTCTGGTAAGTTTTGATGAAAAATTCAGGCTTTAGAAGCGAGACTGATACCGAAGTAGGCACCATATAGCATGTCGCGACAGGCCAAGGGGCCAACGACACCCGTGGCTGAGAAGTTTTCTGAGAAATTTTAGAGGAGGATGTCTTATGTCTTCGCTCGGAGGAGATGTAGATATCGGCGTCGAGCCAGGACGTGGTGGATGGCGCATTGTCAGCATGAGATACCAACAATTTCTGCTGGGCTCTTTGTTGTGATTGGATTGGGTAGGTCCATTGCATGGCGTGCGAGGCATAAGATCTTGAGCAGCATTTAGTAGACCGGTAGAGCTAGATGGCGGTTATTTGAGGCAGAAAGAATTGAAGATGGTGCAGCCATGAGGTTGCAGCCAGAAATTGTTTTTCTAGAATCTCTCCCGAGTTGTCTGGTGAATGATCTTGGGCATGGCCGTTGCAGGTCGGCGACTGTCGCCCTAGTTGGCGAGGCATCAGCCGCCCGTGATTATTCCCGGTGGTAGCAAAATAGTCCATGATCAATTTGAGAGTGGAATGGCCGAAGCAACAAAAATCCAGTCACCCGTCGAAAATTCAAGCAAGAAAAGTTATCAAAAAGTGAGGTCGTGCCCGGGTTCGAACCGGGGTTACTGGAAGTTTGATCAAGCAGGAAATGCCAAGTCAAAATCCAGAGTGATAACCACTACACTACACAACCTTTTTTGTGTTGGTTATTGGCTGGGGGTCGGTAAAGCAGTCCATTAGCTTGGTGCAACGAGGCTTGCGCGGAAGGGTGAACCGATGGTAGCCGAGATGGGAAATCGGGGGTTAGGGATGGGTGTAAGTCCGCTTCACGACCTCGTTTTGTTGCCATTGAGTGTGCAGTTGAGGGTAATCTGAGGAAGTAAGGTCATGATGCATTTTAATGGGGCATTTTCTATCGGAATCACATAGGTTTGAGGTATGGATTGCGTGCTGGTGCGAGATATTCTATTCTGAGGCTCCTCACAGCTACTATGCCCTTCAAGCTTTCTATGTCCTGCGGTGCATCGTTCCAGCGCCAGCCTATCAAAAAAGTCAGCCACTTCTCCTCCGGCATATAGGTATCTGGCACTCACCTGGTGGTTTGGAAAGATTAAAGTATCAGCCACAACGACGTTCTCCCGTCTCCCAGCAACAAACACAACCACCTCGGCGATATCATCCGGCGTCAGGGGATCGACACCGCTTTCCAAATGTTAGCTCAACGCCAAAACTGGTGTAGGCGGAAAGGTAAACTCACGCGTAAACGGCATCCGCCTTAGCCTTATCGCCATAGAACCTCACAACCGAAAACTCGGTCTCCACCTGGCCAGGATCAACCTCCATGATGCGGATCCGCGTCGAGATGAGCTCCTTGCGTAGGCTCTCGGTGAAGCTTCGCACAGCGGCCTTGGTGGCGCAGTAGATGCTTCCCCCGGGGTAGGGTTCGCGGCCGGCGATGCTGCCGATGTTGATGATGTCGCCGGCGCCGCCGTCGGGGCGCGTCTTGAAGATGGGGAGGATGGCCTGCGTCATATGAATAAGACCGGTCACGTTGGTGCGGAACATGATATCGATGTCTTCTTCGGCAATCTCGGGGGCTTTTGCGACTAGGGGTGGGTGAGCGGTGGTCAGGTTAGAGGGACACGGAGGTATGTTTACCTCCTTTGACGAGGCCGCTGGGCGGCGTTAGTACGGGGTATGGTTAACGAAGGGACGGGGGGACGTACGCATTGTTTACTAGAATGTTGATATCCCTCCACTCCTCGGGGAGTCTGCTCACGAAGGTCCTCACTTCGTCTGGGTTGCTGACGTCGAGCTGGAAGGGGAGGATCTGGACGCCTTTGCCGACAAGGTCGTGGATCTTGGCGGCGACATCGCGGAGGGTCTCGATGCGGCGGGCGGTGAGAATGAGGCGGAGGTTGTCGGGCTGCGTGCGAGCGAACTCAAAAGCGCAGCTGCGGCCGATGCCGGAAGACGCACCCGTGATGACAATCGTCTTGCCCTCGAGGCGCTTCGCGACGGCGGATGTCATGGTTCGTTTGGTGAAAAGGGGCGCAAGCAGTGATGATGCGGAGGGGGTTCTGGCGAGGAATAAGTTTCTAGATGCGAGAATGGTTCGCGCTGTTGAGAACATGGACACAAAACAGGATCTATTTGAGCTTTATCATTAACTCCGACGGTATTATTATCTTTTCGTCTGAGAGGTTGCTGCCGTCCAGTGTTGTTTGAGCCGCTAAGATGGCGTTACCCCCCGAGTGCGGGGTATCTCCACGCAGGGACCTTTGGCGGGCATTTCTCAGGGAAGTTGCGTCATGCCGTGCTTGCGTCTCATTCCTGAAATCCCCAATTCTGTGCTCCGAATCTGCCGCTCTCGAAGGCCTCGCCGAACAATGTGGTTTTATTCGTCTCTTTAGTCTCTTAGAGTCCCGGCGGAGCTACGGACGGACACCCCTCTTGAGGTTCACCTCGGCCGCTCTCTCAGACAGCAATATACCCACTCCTAGCACCACACACCCTGGCAACCACAAGTAAACAAAACCCCCCAATCAAACTTCATCTTCCCTCACCGCGACTCTCGATACTGCTCCAGCAATGCTACAAAAGCGACTCGTCTTTCATCTCTACTCCCCAACGCGTTACGTCTCAGATCATCGTGGAGGTGATTGTCAGCTTTGACATCACACCTCGAGTTCCTACCACCCTTCACTCCTTCACTCCTCCCACTCGCATCCATCTCATTCACGTCAAGCTCTCGCTGATACAGTTCACAGCCTCGCCTCCCTCTCGGTATCAGCGGGTCGGGCCCGGGGCAAATTGCACCCCGTCCCTGCATATTTGGCGCTGTAGAGCAAAGCCGATTGGGCTGCCTTCGGAAGCTGGGAGTGCTGAGCCTACGGTTGGCGAAAATCACTGCAATTTTGGCCCCCCTCGAGGGAGTGAAGTCTCGTACCCCAAGGCTGAGCAGCAAATGCACTTCCGCTGAATGACCAGAGTCCCCGAAGGCAGACGGCATGCAGATGGATGCCTACCTACCCACAAAGGAGGCTTCAGAAGAGGAGCTATCGCGACCCGCGTCGTCAACATCTCGCCCAGTCAAGGATACCTACTTTCATGTTGGTTCGCAATGATGGAGGCGAGTGCCACCTCAAGTGCCTGCCTTCAAGTGGACGAGAACATGGAAGCTAAGGTATCAGAACCTTCCGAGAGCCGTGGGTTGTTGACTCCGTCCCAGCATGCCCCGTTGCTCATGTCGCTGCTGGAGACACTGCTAACCCGGACAGTCAGCATGTGAAGCCTGTCAGTGTTTGGAAATCGCTTCCATGTCTCAACTTTGGAGCTTGGCCGGGCATCCAGTCAAACGTGCAGCAGTGCAGGGTCGCTCAGCACTGCAGTTTAGCACCGGACCAATCGTATCTCTATACAGGGGTCTACTTCGCCCCCCCTTCAACATCACTGCAATTTGAGCCCCGACAGAAGGCAGATGGACGGCTGGCTTGTCAGCGAGAAAGTCAAAGCCGCGCTCAGGGAGGAGTCTCTCCAGCAGGATGAGCGCCCACTGGCAATCTCACGTGAAATGTTTATACACTCATCGCACTTACAGCCTTGCTCTAAAGCCCCCCTCACTCTGGTAGTTCTGTTGCCTACGAGCCTGGGCCGTTGATTATCTCCTGTCCTTTGCCATGTTGCCGCCATCTTGTCTGTTCACACTTGTCTGAGGGAGTAAAGGTGATTGGACGGAGAAAAATATTTCCCTCTGGCTAGTGCAAGACACTTGCCCCAAGCACAGAACCAATCGACTGGCCGTCACTGCAATTTTAGCCTCTGCGAAGGCCACGCCAAGGTAGGGTGTGATGGCTTGCAGGTGCTGCGCACAGGAACAATAGGATGTAGACCTTGCAACCCTGCTGTCTATTGACACTAGTTTTCCTGCAGCAGTAAACTACCTGCTATGAATCGAAGAGCGCCAGCTGTAGATGCATTATACCACTATCACGACAGGACTTTTTCCGTGCACCATACACCAAACTCCGTCCCGAAATTCGAAGCAGATCCCCAGCCTTGCCTCATGGGCCGAGATCAAACCAAGCTGGCACAAGCCAGGCTCTCAGTCCAAACACCAACGGAGCCGACAACCGGGCCACCGGGGGGAAGCGAAGACCACTCGACCCGACATCCCAAGGGGGCCGAGTAGACAAGACCAGACCATCAAAACAAACCCGACAACACACCCACACACCCCTCTTCCAGAGGTCAGGGTCATACCTGCTCAGGCCCGGTGACAACTCCGCCGCTCGGCGCCGGTTCGGGCTTCTTCACTTGAATCTGGCCGTTCGCCATCGCGAGCTCTAGCGTTCTCCTCTTCTCCTCGCGTACCCTCGCCACCTCCACCTGCACTCTCTGCTTCATGACTTCCCCAGTCGGCTGTCTCCCCTTCTCATACACAAACGCTGCAGCGATGACTGCGGCCGCCAGCAACGCGCTGCAAACGATCATATCGTTCTTCAGCGCTGTTGTGTACACGGCCCTTACTCCCTCCTGTTGTTCGGGGCTCAGGTCCGACACACCCGCATGCAACAGCAACTCCGGGTTTGTGGCTTCTCCTCCAAAGCTCTTGCGGGCCTCGACGCTGAGGATGGCGGATGAGGCGGCGATGCCGATGCTTCCACCGAGGACACGAACCTGGGCGATGATGCCCTGTGCGGTTGCTGGCATATGTTAGCCCCTTTCCAACTCCGAATTTCCTCTTTCCCTCCCTTCACCAAGTGTGCGTGAAACAAACGGTGTAAAAAATAATGGACTCACCATGTTCTCGAGCGGGACTCGTATAAATCCCGCTCATCGTACCGCCAGCCGCCACCAACCCAAAACCCACTCCTATAAACACCAAGAACCCCAACACTTTCGCCTCCACAGCCACCCCCGTTCCAGCCGTGGTTTCCAATGCACACCCTAACAGCATCAACGCCGCCCCCAACGCCATTGTCTCCGCAGTCTTGTGAACCTTTCCATTGACTGCACCAGCAATCAAGCTCCCCAACGCTGTAGCGGCCAGCATCGGGAGAAGCATCAATCCTGCCTCGAACGGATTCTTCCCGTTGACGACTTGGAAGCGCATGGGAAAGGTGTAAATGGCGACGAAGTAAGGGAAACCCGTGAGAGTGGCGTGGATGACGGTGGCAGAGTAGCCGCGGTTGCGGAGTAGGACCATAGGCAGGGTGGAAGCAAACTTCTCGGGCCATTTCCGTTCGACATACCATTGCCAGACGAAAAGGGCGGCGAGGCTGAAAACGCCGAACACGAGGGGTGCGATGAACTTTACGGAGGACCAGTTACCGCCTTCGACGCCGGAGTTCTGAAAGGGGAAGACAATGAGGACTGCGGCGGCGACGCTGGGAGGGCGTGTCAGCTCAGTTTCTAGGCAGGCACGAACAGGGACAGGAGCATACAGGAGGAACGCGCCGGGGAAATCAACTTCTTTCCACTGTCGGCGTTGAAGGGCGGGAAGATATTTCTTGTTGGGCCATACGAAGTAGAAAGCGACGGCTGAAACACCCCCGATCGGACCGCTTGGAAGGGGTTAGCATTTGTTGCAAGGGGGGGGTGGGACAACAAACTTGATCCAGAAGACCCATCTCCAGCTTGCGTACTGGGTAAGAACACCGCCGATGAGAGGTCCCAAGACGCCCGCGGCGGCGAGGACGATGCCGATGAGCGATGAGATGACACCCTGGTAGTGTAAAGGGGCGACCTCGGGGAGGATGATCATGGTCAGACTGTAGAGGCCTAGTACTCTGTCAGCCTCGCTGTGCTCCTCACGAAGCCGAAAAACGTACCTGATCCGCCAACTCCCTGAAGTGCGCGGAAGGCAATGAGCTGCGGGAGATTCTGACTCCATCCGCAGGCCAGTGAGAAAGCAATAAAGATGACATAGGCGCTGAGGACCGCGGCTCTCCGGCCAATGACATCGGACACACGGGCGAACAAGACGGCACAACTGAGGTAGGCCAGGGTGTACGACAGAGCCACCCAGTAAATGGTTTCTGTGTCTTGAAACTCGAGTGCGATGACATGAAGACTTGTAGCAACGATAGAGGTGTCAAGAAGGGCGAGGAAGAAGGCAAGACAGATGCTGCAGTGCTGTGTCAGGGGTTGGTCCAACCAAGGGTTTCGCGGGAACAACACTCACGCTGAGGCCAATAGGATAAAGCGAGGGAGTGGTATCCTCAAGGGAGGCTTCTCGTCTTCAAGGCCGAAAGGGGGGACATCAGGGGCCGCGGTATCGCTAGATGCGCCCTGCGAGGCTGCTTCCAACGCGGCTTTCTCCATGGTGGACTGTGATGCTCCGGAAGAGTCCGCGGCGATTTGCGGCTCATCGTTCTTGTTTTCTGCGCTCGTGACAGCCATGGCGTGTGATGGGGATGTGGGAGCTTATATGAGTGGAGATGCTGATACAGTTCGACGATAGAGTTGGTGAACAGCCTTGGCAACGTTGGACGGCGCCGAGTGGTACACACGTCTTATACCAAAACACACGTTGCCAGAATGCTCCGACATACGAAACAAAAAGGGGGGTAAAGAGGTAGTGACGATGGCAGTTGTCGTCAACACCGACACTGGCCGGATGGATTAGAAGGCCAACACCCTCCTGCGACTCCTCTCAACGGATTTCGCACTCGGCAAACCCATGTGAAGGAGGACGACAGAGACAGGTTCCACTTTCAGTTATCCAACCATGTCATTCAGCATGCCTTTTGAGATGGGGGCAGCTCGCAATTCCTCGGGCGTAATGTTGAGCGTCAGTTGAGAATGGAAGAGCAAACATTGCAAAATTGAGCGCTGTCGTCCATCGGAGGAATCCTGCCACCAGCACCCGATTTCGCGTTTTCCCTGGGTTCGCACTGCAACGCTGCGGCGAAAACGCACTAAGCCCCCGAAGGAATGGACCTCGGCCCAGAAACCAACTTCGTTTCTGGGCAATCCCGAATCGAGGCAACAAACGCCATCAACAGTCGCGCGCACGGAGGTTCGGCCGGGCTGCTTGCTGTGCCGTCCGCAGACTTCAGCGCGGTTGGCGGTTGACAGCTCCAGGTGCAGGGTACTGTATCGCTAGTGAAGCGCGCCATGCAGCAGCTCGCACTCGCTAAATTTGCCCTATCCGTATGCACGCTGAATCTCGCTTCTCTTGAGCTGTGATTGGTGGTGAACCCGAGCCGACAATCTTCCGGCCGAATGCCCATGTCGGCTTGTCCCGAGAGCCGATTTGGCGGTTGCTTCCAGGCGCCAGACTCAACGCCAAAAGCTTATGATCAAGCATCGAATCCGACAGAACAGATACGGACGCAACTTTTTGAGGCGGCATGCGGTGGGGTGAGGCAGTGTCGATTTGGCTGGTCCGAACTTGCTGCGGGGTACCCAAATGCGCGCGCCATGTCGGGTCCACGGAGATATGTGCTGGGTATCAAATGTTCGAAGGATTCATGACGTCGGACTTCGAGGCCCCAGAGACAGACCTATGCATCAACCCGTTGAGGGAATGATGGGGATCCACGGGTGAGCTCAACGGATGTGAGCCCGTCTGCCTTCTCGGTCAGCGCCGGCAAAACCAGGCTAGTCGGGAGGTTTTGAGACAGATGCTATCTCCGGCGTTTTGGATATCAGGGGCCTTCCAAACAGGATGGTGGTGTCACGAGAAAATAAGGCTGAAAAAATCCCCGAGTTCTGTGGCGGTAGGTACCCGACGCTGGGAGCGGGGACGACAGGTAGCTCTTGTGTGACGGACTCGGCGCGATTGTGCCTTTGCTTCCATGGCATGCCATGACGAGGGCGCTGGGTCTTGATGCGGGGGCGAAAGAAGGAGTGAGCTTCTCGGCCGTGAAGTTGGTTGGACGTTCAATGGTGGGATGAGAGGCGCTTGCTAGATTCTTTGGTGGTCTAGCTTGCTGACCAACCCCATCCAGACCTGTACCGCGCCTTCCCTCTTCGCAATCCAACGCCCCGACGATTCCTGGCCCTGCTTTTTTGATCATCGTCTGTGAGGTTATCACAAATGCCATCATCGTAATGCCAGGCACCGGTTCACCGATTAGTACCACCTTCACAATCAACAACATTCGGGAATGGTGCGGTGGCGATTATGATGTGTTGCCAGATTTGAGTCGAGGGCTAGATTCCCCGTGCCGCGGCGAGTGTTTGAGACATCCTACGTCTTCGAATTCAGTATGTGAAGCACAGCAGTGGCAAGAGGTCGGAAGTTCCTAGCTTTTCGGGACATACGGGGACAACCAGATAGTTGGGCTGACCCCCATCTCTTCGCGCAGATGTCTTGCTCTTGGGGAGGTCAAATCGGTGCTCTCCTCGAGACGGTAGACTGTCCACAACTCTATGAACCTAACGCGGCGGGCAGAGGAGAGCTCTACAAGCTCATCCCACCCTAAGCCTCCTGGGAAAGACACGTAAACTCACCGAGTCTTGGTTCTAGACTTCCCATCGACAGTAACGCCGTTACACCAAAGCGAGCGACCGACTGTCTCTCCTGTTTTCGTTCCGTTCCTCGAGACATGCTAGGCTTTGGAAAATATCCCGACGCCCGACACACTCATCTCTCCTTGCCTACCTTACGTTTCCTCTTTCAAGCACCATTCTCGATGAAGTTCAAAGTCGCCGGGTGGGTATCTCAGCATACCGCCAGGCATGAAATCCATCTTCAAGCAAGGAAACTCTATCAGTAACACCTCACAACAGCGTCAGTGGTTTAGTGGTAAAATCCATCGTTGCCATCGATGGGCCCCGCGTTCGATTCGCGGCTGACGCATACATATTCCCCACAAGATGGGATATACTTTTTTTTGGCCGTGGAGAAAGACCCAATTGTAGATCGTGGCGGCGGTGCACATTGTCGAGATCCAGAGCAGGGCTGGAAGTCAACCACTGTCGACGTGGAGTTAGGCTCAGGTCGTGAGACAACGCTGCCTTGTGTAGCTCAGCTCAAAATGGGGGCTTTTATTTTTCTTTTATGGTGAGTATTAATGTTTAAACTAGTTCAGGAAGAAAATGTTGCTAAGATTAGGATGTGGTGCTAAGGGGCGGCACCTCAACACCAAGCCACGATCAAGCATGTCCCAGGCCGGCCCACGATACCACAAGTTAAAAAACCACTTACTGCTAATCTGGAAGAGTTTTTTAATATCTATTTTCAGTGCGTTTATCTCTTCCATGTCAGGACAAAGCTGTATGGACCAGACAGCTCTGGACTGTTTGTCCCAGAGCAAAATCCACGCATCCACCTGCCTTTCCACTATCTCCACCAAAACAAACTCTCCACAAACTACAAAAAAGACATCACAACCCTTGCAGGTTATTGCTTGGACGAGCTGGGAATCGAACCCAGGACCTTTCGCATATTCCAAGAGGATATGCTAAGCGAACGCTCTACCAACTGAGCCACACGCCCTTGTTTGCTGATGAATGAGTAAGGAAGAGTTCATTTTGACAAGGGACGGGAAGAGAAGGGCCGCGAGGCTTCGACACCAGGGGGTAACACCCATTCTCTGGGCGTCATGTTCATCCCGCGGTGGAAGCCCGGAAGCTGTCATCTCTGCCTTCCTGTCGAACTCAAACCACCAGCCCAGCCATCACGGAGATCGCCAACCCTCCTCCTCGACATCCCTTCCTTGCAGAGGCCCCAACACCTTCTCTGCAACCGTGACGTCTTCTCTGCAGCGTCGAAAGACCTCCTCTCCCATCATCACGATGAAACAAACAACTCCATCTCAACCTCCCGTCCGAACCCCTTCATCCCCATTCTCATCACAACCTCACATACCATAGATCTCCTACCGCCGTCAATGGGGAAAACGCACATATGTTTTCGTTTCAGGCCTCCCCGCCAACTTACCATATCCCCCACAGCGGCAGCAGTATCAGCAGCAACGCAATAGACGATCACCACCTCTCAGACATCCATACTCGTCATACCCTGCGGTATATCACCACCAAACACCACCAAGCCCACCGTTTCCCACCGTTTCGCCTTCTCTCCCCAGCCTCATCAACAAGGTAAAACCCTCTTCTCTAGCGTCCAACCCGCACAGCGCTCTGTTTCAGGTGATCTTCACCTCTTGTCCTCCTCCTCCCGTCCGCTCCACCCCACCGTGCTGCGTGTGCAGCGCTTCCCCGTCTCCGGACCCGGAAAACACAAAAAGGACGCAGGTATAGCGCTCGCTCCAACGCCCAGCCGCGCTGCGCTGCAAGCCAGGTAAGCTGCCCATACTTAACCAAGATTGGTAGGTTGGTAGGCGAAACCAACTATACACATCATATTCCAGGCCGTGCGTCTAGCCGCCCCGGGACGGGCTATAGCGAGAAAAGGCCTCGTCCCTGCTAAAACGAGAAAGGGCCGAACTCGGCCGTCTGTTTTGAGAACAGTGCCGACGGGAAAGGAAAGCTAAAAAAGGTGCCTTCTGGAAGGGTGGTTGGTGGTTTTGGCCTGGGTGCAAACACCCAGCGTCAGTGCCAGCGCCAGCGCCAGCGGGAGTCCGCATGATGGGCTCTGCTGGGTCAGCCGCGCGCCCGGCCGTGAGCTCACGGACTTAAGTGAGAGCGGTAATGTAAGGCGTCGTCGATGCAGCGTGCATCTCTCCGCTGCTTTCACCGGGCCAAAACCAGCACACGCACCCAAAACACCGGAAAAAGAAGAGGGTTGGTAAGAAGCTTTTTTGGTGTTAAGTCTGTGTGCTTACAGCAGGACTTTTCAGCAGCGCACTTGCAACCACCGGGAATGTGCTTCATGTAGGTGTGGTGTAAGGTGAGGACTGTTAGTGGTGGAAAAGAATGTCGTGGTTGATGCAAGCCGGGTACCTGAAACATGTTTCAGGGGCAACATACCCAACCCCCCAAATCGAGCCCCAATCGCAACTGCCAGCACGTGGAAGGGCAAGCCACAGCACCTCGAGTGTGGATGGGGTACACACACGATGACGCGGCATGGCTGCTGGGCTGCGCCTCCCGCAAGCTTTGCCGCCGCCGGCTCTTGGAGAAGGCGGGGGGCGTAGGTCAGCTTCTGCAAGGTGCTCCGGAGTGCTGGGCCATTCCCCCTCGCCTCTCACACCTCGGTGCGGAGCGGGATGCGGGATGGCTACGGACTGCCGTTCGGGGTCGCTTAGATGGGCAGAGAGGGGGATTGCGGCGCTGGCACTGGAATTGCTCCCTTCCGGCCAACAACCTCCGAGATTCCGAGCTTTGTGGGCAGGTCAGGTAATCGTCATCTACAATGCCTTGACATTTTCGGCTTGTTTTTTGGGCGAATCCTATGATGTGTGTCCAGTGGGTTTGCTGAGCTCGGGTGCCGAAGGTGATCTCTGGGGAATCCTAGTTTCGGCATTCGAGTTCGAGCTCCTCTGTACACACGGTCCATCAGTTTTTGGAATGCGGGCCGATCTTGACGGTGAGGTGGATGAGAGTTGTGTGGAACTGCATGCTCAACCACCGGATGAGAGGTACAAAGTCGGATGATGGGAGTACATGAGCAGTACAATGGCCACAAGCTTCAGATCTCGAGTCGGTGCCAGACACTGGACGAAATTGGTTGAGCTCAAGAGTGGCCTGAACCTGACGTGCTTATCTTGCCTCGAGTTTAGCTCCTGGAAACCAAACATTGTTGCGGTTTGTCACCGTCAGGGTGCAATCGGGTCGTCATGCCGTCTTCTGGTCGTGTTGCGCGCAACCCTGTACCTGAGGGAGGTAGTGCCGGTAGGAAAGGCTAGGACAGGCCTTCCGGGTGAGGGCTCCATCCCGATGTGACTGCCGCAGCTGTCACGGAGGGCTGGCCTCTTGCTGCAGTTGGCGCCTTACTGCGCAGGTAGCGGTGAGGTCTGGAGCCGGCGCCGACGCCGACTGATGCCCCCTCTTCACCCTCCGTCAAATTTCGACGTGTGACCGAACGTCCGCGCGTGCAGCAGCAAAATGGGCCATCGTCATGCTACACCGTCGTCGCGTCGGCACTGGTGGAGAGGATGCCGAACAGTACGCTCCAGGGACACACACGTGCAGTCCGCAAAGGGACGGGTGGGCTGGGAGGAGCATGCAAGGTTGATCGAAAGAAGAAGAGTGTACCAGCCGTGACGATTTTCTGGGGAAGCCAGTGAGGGTGGGTGTGGAAGGCCTTGGCACCCTGCTCCCCCGCATTTTCCCACTAGCTCCACCCTCTTCCCGTCGAGGTTCGCACCACACTCACCACTCAGCGTGTCTACGAAATATAACGAAGGCCCATGGAATATTCCTCTTCATCTATTTGGCATCTCCCAAGCCAATCCCCGAAAAGGCAGGTGTGTTCTCGCTCTCTGGTTGACTGCGCGCGCGCTCGCCTCTGCACCCTCGTCCCCGCATCTCCAGCTCCACGTTTTTCAGTTGCCTTCCCCGTCCTCCACCCTCTGCGACCATTCGCTACCCCGCATATTCTCTGATGGGGTGGGGATACTCCAAAGCGCTGCGGTACCCAGTACTGGCAGCGCCTCACCAATCGGCCTGGCCGTCCGCTGTATGCTCCCCTGTCGCTCGAGTTCCAGCTACCTGACGCGCTGCGGGCCGCGACTCCAGATTGCGGTCGGCTTGGACGCGATCGATCCGCCCCATTCACCCAACCAATGACACCGCTCCGTTTCCACCCCACCATCCAGTTCAGGAAGGAAACCGTTTCCGACTCCAACTTTTTGGCTTTGCTTTTTCGTCCTCCTCTGCCATGACCCCTTCCACTTCGCTACTGGGCAGGGAGGCGTAGCCGCGACGCCCATCGTCGGACAAGGCAGCCCAGGGCTACCATCGCAAGCTCAACTGAATGCGTTCAAAATCTCCGGCGCGAAGAGGAATGCCCGAGAAGCCACCGCAAAAATGCTGCTAGAGGCCACCACGATGGATGTCCGTGGCAAGCACCACACCGCATTGCCATCGCCTGCCAGCGTCAGGCGTCTTTGACTTCCCGATCACCAGAACCATAGCAATATCAATTCTAAGACATCCTCCCCTGACGGATCGGCCCTTTCTCGTCACTTTCTCACCCCGTCTCTAACCGCACCGCAACACCCAATCGCGAAGCGACTCATCAGATATAGGCTCACCACCCCATTGCCATGCCCGAGTGAAGCCACCCGGCCGAGGCGAAGCAATGATCTCCAAGGTAAGCACCTTACCTACACGAGCTGGCGGATTTCGCTTGAACCCTCCAAGATCGCTTCCTCCCCTCCACCAGGAATCAGCACTTGTCACAAAACGAAAGAGGCGGCAGCGTCCAAATCCCACCCAACTCACTGATACCTCGTAAATGGCAAGCAGTGCCTAGAAAAACCAGAAAACCACGGCACCTTCTTTTGGCTCGCGAGACTGAGATGTCATCCTACGTAGCCACCGGCATGTAAGGTAAACATCACCGATCAATGGCTATCCGGATCTTCGGTCATGGCCACGTCTTTGCCGCCAACCGCAGCTCACAAAAACTGCACCTCCCCTGCCATTGCAGCGCACCATCTGCGATATCTGCCACCGCAGATGCAGCGTGTGAGTGCCGGTTAGATCAGGGTAAGATACATCCGCCTGGTGTGTGTGCGCGAGTGTGTGTGTGCCCCCTACGGCACCTCTACGAGAGATGAGATTCGCATCGACCTGCCTGCTGCTCGAACCGCACTCGCATCGGCACCGGGCATCAACTCAATTTTGCCTGCCTGCCTACAAGTCCGCCTACAACTGCGTCGCCTCACAATCTCCATCTCGCCGAAGACAAGTCCCGGTTGCACACACACTTTTTTGCAGACACACTCACCACTCACAACCTACACATCGCACACGGCTCTTTGGAAACTCGGCTTTGCTCTCTAATTACCCCATCTCCCATCTCCCACCGCCTAGAGAAGAGAGAGAAAGAAAAAAAGACGCGTCGTCATCTAGAATAATTCGCGAATGCTTCCATCGCTAAACCCTCACACACGGGCAGCGGTGCAAACCTATCATAGGCCACTCCATCTACCCCGTACCCCTTCTCATGCGAATGATATCACATCTCCCTTCCCTCAGTCCCCACAATCACACACGTTTTCCCCAGACCCAAGCACCTGCAAGGAAATTGAAAAAACTGGCAGGACACGAATAGAAACAGGCAAGCACCCAAGAGCATCCATCATTGCAACAACACACGTTATTGCCCGAAGGCTAATTATCCATTATCCCTATTCTTGCTGTCACTGCTCGCTGTCACTGTCTTCTGTAAATAGGTAATGTAACTACCTACCATACCTACCACGGAATGGCTACCCGCCTTGTCACCGCAGCCACATCACCAAGTGGAAGAGAGAAAAAAAACCTAGAGCATCACATTCCTCTCCTTTC
Source organism: Podospora aff. communis PSN243 (assembly GCA_033296975.1). NCBI lineage: Eukaryota > Fungi > Ascomycota > Sordariomycetes > Sordariales > Podosporaceae > Podospora > Podospora aff. communis PSN243. Next base: position 331,494 of record MU865945.1, on the reverse strand, counting down.
ATTCCGGATATTCAGCAGCTTGAGCGGCCTGTCATTTTTTCCATTCGTCATACTGCGTATTCGCTGCAAGACTGCAGGACTGCAGGCACTGTCCCATTCCCCTACCCACACACACCCAAGCATCAACCCGGCCCAAGGTAGGAACACATTACCACACACACCACACACTGCACGCACATGAGACACCAAAATGTTGATTGACCTCGCTTGCTTTCATTGCTCTCTCAAGTGGGTAAAATAAAAACTTGCCTGTCTGCTTTAGGGTAACCAACCGATCCATTCTTAATATTTTCCTTCCTTTCCTTTCCATTCGTCTTTCCCTTTACCGTTGAAAGAACAACAGACACATATCATAACCCTGGTATATCCATCATTTCCCTGAGCCCGCGCAATGTCCAAAAAGGTAATTATCATCCAAGTGACAATGAAGAACAAGAGAGAAGAGTTGCATCATCCATGTCCATCCATGCTGCTGCTGCGCCAAGACATGCCTTCCACCCTCCCTCCCTCCCAATGTACCATTTTCCTTCCAACCACGCTACCCCACATCCAGAATGGTAATTTCTTGAATTTTCCCACACCCTGGCCCCTGTCTCGGCCATCGCGATGGAATCGCTTCCCGTAAGAGCCGAAAGAAACACCTCAAACCGATGATGAAGGGGGAAGTGGACCCCCCCGTCTGCCGTACCCCGATCGCCCCATGTAACCCCGCCGTCCAAACCGAAAAACCAACTCCCCAAGTGTGTGGTTGAGTGACATCGTGCCTGCCGTCAAAAGGAGAAGTCCGAAACCGAAGAAAAACTTTCGTGAAAACAATCAGCTGTTGTAAGACCGTGGCTCATAGCTGTCATTGAACGTAAGGGAAGCCCTCCATCGCCACAGCCGCGGCTTGGTGATGGGCCTGGCTCATCATGCCGTAGTCCATATGCATCATTCCTTCGTGTCCGCTGCTGCCGGGAGCCCCCGCGCAAGCAGCGAACTCGGCAGCGGCGGCGGCATCCGCCTGTCCACCCCAGTACATGCCGTCGAGGTCCCACAGACCCCCCTGGTCGAGCATGCCCATCATGCCGAGACCCTCAACGGGCTCCAGACCGATGGGGCTCATGTGCAGACCGGCGTCAGACATGAGCATAGCATCGCCTGTCATGTGCATCGTTGGGCTCTGGGAACGGTGCGCCGCTTGCTGCGCCTGCACCGCTCGGCTGGCCTCGTACATGCGCCAGACAACCTCGCGGCTGCGGCGAGCGGCCAGAGACCACTCCTCCATGACCTCGAGGAGATCCAGAACGGCCTCAATCTGCTTGAGCCACTCAGGAACCCGGGGGCTGCCCCACTGCCAAAAGACAGAGACGAGCGGGACCATGGCGGCCTGATAGAGGAACCAGACAGCGTTCCACCCGCTCATCTGGTTGCGCGTCCACTCGCGGGCAACATCCTCAATGGTCTGGGCAGCGAGCTCGCGGCAGGTCTCGATGGCAGCCAGGTCGGCATCGCACGCTTGGGTGTGTGGATTCAGACCGGAGCTAGCCAGGGAGAGGAGAACGGGCCGATGCAGCAGCATGCGCAAGTTCTGGTAGCGCCACTTCATGATGCAGCGTGCCATGTACAGCGGCTCAGCGCAAGGGTCCGTAGTCCTGAGTAGCCAAGGCAGTGATGTGTACCAGTTGACCAGTTGGCTGTCGAGGCCGCAGCGGTCCTCAGTTCGGAGAAGCGGCGAGATGGCCAGCATGTCTTGAATCTGAGTGGCGATCTTGCAGAACTTGATGTTCTCAATGAGAGGAAGGATGCCAGCGTGTTGAGAGGAGTCGCGGTTGCCAGCGACACCGAACTCAGGGGGGCGGATGTTGATGGCAGGGCCCCATCGTCCGAAAGACGGGCGGCCCATGGTAGTAGTAGCCCAGGTGTCGAGGCAGAACAAGCTCCACCATGTGCGACGGCGTGTCTCAGCGACGGCGATGTCGCTACCGCTGGCCCCTTGTGCGAGGCTCTCGCGGTGAAGACCGAGCGCGGTGGCCATGCGGATAGCAGCGCCGAGCACAGCGTTGGCCATGTTCGGGCGGTTGATGTAGTGAAGGTAGTAGCCACCGATGAGAGCCAATGCTTGGACCGTCTCAATGTGGCTGCTGCCGAAGGCGTCCATGGGGAGATGCTCCATGGCGCGGTTGTAGTAGTTGATGTGGTTGTAGTCGTCCGACTTCATGGCAGCGATGCTCCCCATAGCGAAGACGGTGTTGAGGAGCGCAAGCCATGGCGCATCCATGCGCTGACCCTCGAGATAATCAGCCCGGAAAGCGCCCTCGTCCAGCATGGGGACGAAGACGTGAATGCGCTTGAAGTAGGCGTCGATGAGCGTCTGGCCCTTCCAAGACCATGGGATGCGTTGCAGATCTTTGGGTTGCGAGGGCTTTTGGCGAATGGTGGGATAGTTGTGCGACATCTCGACGCTGTTGAGGGGGGTGGCGAGCGAGTTTCGAAGACCCGGCTGAACCTTGAGCATGACCATCAGGGCAGCCTTGATGGAGGAGGCGCCCAAGTATGACGTTTGGCGGTCCACGGAAAGAGAGAGTGCGTTGATATCATCGGCCTCGGCGGGGATGGGATCCCTCCCGCGCCTCTCCTCGTCCCATTCTGTGTCGCGGGAAGGCATCTGCTCCAAAAGATTCTCGGACTTGAGGATTCGTGGTGACTCGAGCTCGGAGATGGGCGATGTGTTGAGGGGTGGTGATGGGAGCCCACCAACCGAGGTATCGATCATGGGTCGGTCCAAGAGGTTGAGAAGTTCTTGCCTCGACAGGGGAAGAAGAGCCTGGACTTCTTGGTTCGGATACAGGCGCTTGAGGATCGACCGGCACTCTTCGAGGGATTGCGAGAGGGCTTCGAGAGTCTTGCGGGAAGGGATCACCCGTTGCCTGTGCTTGTCGTAGAAGCACCTCTTGGGGGCGCGGCTGGAGAGACATTGTCCGCATGGCTGCTGGCCATCACATCGGCTGTGGCCCAGGGGTTAGACTCTGACCATGGGCGAGTGAGAGCCTCGCGTGTATAACTCACATCTTGCGCCTCTTGCACTCGGCACAGGCGTGCGGTGTTGTTATCCTCTTGGCGGTTCCGGATGTGCTTGACTTGACGCTGTCCTGAGAGTCGGTGGACGCTTTCCTGGGTGTGACGCCTTGGACTGTGGACGGTTAGCGGGCATTCAGCCGGACCCGGGGCTCAGAGTGAAACTTGCATGTGTGAAACATGCCGCCCTGGGCAGGAATTGGGATAGTTGGTGCCATTGTGAACTGCTGAGCAGGTGTTGATGGCGGAGAGGGCGTGGGCCAGCAGGAGAGGCCGGCCGGAAACGTATATGATTATAAGCTGAGCGTGGCGAGCCCGCGTGGTGAAGCAAGAGAGATATCAGACGACGTCGTGATGTGACAGACGTTGTATCATGAGATGTGAGGTCGTTAGGCGAGGTGAGCGGCTAGGGTAGTGATAGCCAGGGCAAAGATGGGGAGGCGAGAACATGGGGGAGTGGATGCAGACTTATATATCTACATTGGATGCAGTTGGAGATGCTTGAAAGTGTGGGGAGAGGGATTTGGAAGGGTCGGATGGCACTCGACGAGGCCGCCCTGTGTGGAGTGTGGAGAAGCTTGGTGGGCCGTCCGTCGTGACAGTGAACGCTGGGCGGCGGGACGCTGACGCCTGGTATAGCTCGCAAGCCCATTGTTGATATAGAGTGTGTGGAAGGCAATGTATGCTGGCAAGCTCGCGCCAGCAGACGGTCGCGGTGGTCAATGCCGTGCGGTTCAAGGGCATGAGGCCGGGGTAGGGTGACTGGGGTGACTGGGGTGGTCGTCAAGCCACGAGGATGGGCAGCCGAACTGACAGGGGTGTTCGAGAAGGTCGCCTTGTACCTTGGTCAGGCACAGAGGCACCAAGGAGGACGTTCGGCCCTGGAGGTGGCCTGGCGTATAACGCCAATCAGGTATGCCTGAGCTGGTGTACCTGAAAACACATATTAATACGGCGGCAAGTAAAGGTCACTCGCGCCAGGGTCGCGTTGGAGAAAGAGTGGACGCTGAACCGTCTGACAAGCCTTGCCCTGACTTTGCGAGCAGCCCATGCTGAGCCGCGAGCGGGTTTCGCTTTTGGGTACTGATGAGGTACTTGGTCGACTTTCCCGAGCGAGCAGTCCATCCAAGGCGCCTTGGAAGGTTGGGCGAACGAACAACACGGACGAACCTCGATGTGGTGTTTTTCGGCTCACGCTTCCACGCTTCGTTTCAGTGCCAGGGCCGGGGTCGATGGGCGAGCGGTGGACGCTGCAGCAAGCAGACGGCCGAGCGACACTGGAGGAGGTACGTACCAGCCTAGTCAATCTGCACGTCAACCTCTCGTCCAGGGTGCCGCACGATGCTGCCACACGTGGAGATGGTTGTCGCAAGGTACTCGGTCGTACAGCCGGGGGGCGCCCTAGGTATCCGGATGGGGCACCAAGTACTGCCGACCGCACCGTAGCAGAATGCGCGCCCCCAGCTGGCCGACTACCCTGATGACGATGCAGACACCACCACCACCATGACGGCTGCCGAAGCAGACAGACTTCAGAGCGAGGGAGGATTGCTTGCAGGCGTCACTTGACCGACGCCAGCCGAACGCAGCTGCAGGCCGAGCTGCCGAGAGCCAGGACGAGAGGCTTGGTCTATTTCATCTCATCTTCCGTTCAATTTGCTGGCATGAGGGCGAAGGGGGCAGAAACATCTGCGATCTTCGGTGCAGGTGGATTCGCGATTTGCAGAAAATGAAGGTTGGGCCTCAGTCAGAAGCTCAGCGGGGAGAGCGAAAGTGGGAAGGGGGACCGTCGGCCCCAGCGTTCCTGCCCTCTTCTCCACGATGGCCAGGGTCGCGCCTGCTGCTGTTCGCTGGAGGTGGAGAACGTCAGTGTCAAACCAACGGGCCCTAGGCGTTTGTGGAGAGTCGCCCGACCCGCACTCGGATTGGGGTCGTCATGTCCGAAGCGTGCGCCTAAGGGTACACCTCTACTTGCAGTAGCAAGCTTTGCTCGTTGCAGACGAACGCTGCGGCGCTTGCTGGCGATTTCGTCTCGACGAGACCCTCGTTCATTCCCCTCTTTTCGATCCTGGCAGGGGTACCAAGGTCGATGCGGCAAGCAAAGTCTGGGGGAAGGATGGGAGGAGCGGGGACCCCACAGGTTTGGCCGTCAGGGATTGTCGAATGGACCGGGGGGAGAAAACGGTTGCGAGAAGTTGCCCAAAGACGGCCGAGTCGCCCTCCGTCAGCTGATAATACGGTGCATGCAAGAGCCGTGAACTCTCTGCCTATCAGGATGGCCCTCGATAGCATCTGGGGTGCAGAAAACCTGCACCGAGCTAATTCGAGCTCTCGTCAAAGCCGACTTCCCCAGACTGTGAAGGACTGCCCACGAAAGCTGGCGGCTACCTAGGTCCACATCTTGTCCGCCGCCGAGCAATATCAGAACCCCAGGGCCTCGAAGGTCGATGGGGCTGAGAGAGGTCGAAGAATAGATGCTGTGGCGATTTCAGCTTTCCCTAGACCGGGCACATGACCGAAGGTGTTAATCTATGAGCATGTGTTTTTGGGCTGGCGAGAGTTGGAGAAGCAGCTGAGGTCTGCGAGAGGGACCTGTCCCGTCTCCGAACCGCTTTTCCAGCGGGCGGCCCTGAGCCTCGTCCAACGGAACGGAGGGCCCTAGTGTTCTCCAGCTGCTGGTCCGCCCGTCGTCCGCCAGAGATCTCGCTGGTTTGGTCGTGGGCTCCAACTCTGCTATAGCACAGCAACTACTGCGTCTGCGAGTGGCTGCAGCGCTCGAGGACCGCCTCCTGCGTGTCCTGAGACCCAAACGTGCCTTCGCGGGCGAACCATTCGGAGGCAATCGATCTCTTGGTGTTTATCTTTCTTGATTGAGCTCTTGGCGGCCATTCTCAGCGGACCGACCGCCATCAACTCCAGGTTGCCCGCCTCCGATCTTGAAGTTTCGACGCAGAACTCCTCGGCGTCGTCGCGTTTGCTCCGGACGGCGAAACGCGGTGTGCTTGTCGAGCCACCTGAGGGTACCAAGGCCCATGCGGGAACAGCGTATCGGACGACGTGGTGCAGTGGCAAGACATGGAACCCTGGCGGTAATTACCGGCTGCGCCATGGCCGAGCAGCCGGAATCGCCTTTGGGTGCAGTGCTCGGGAAAGAAACGTGATGATTTGACTGCCGCAAAATGTTTTGCAGGCGAGATTAGGGGCCGCCCTTGTCGGTTGTTAGTGTTGACTGCAGCAAATGCAGCAAAAGCTTAACTTTGCAGCGAGATTTGGCCGACACAAGGCCTAGCGGACCGCCTTATCAGAAGCACGGTCTCTATAATTTCCAGCTGGAGGAAGATTCGACTCAAGCACTTCCTTCCCCTTCGGTGAGCACTAGATACAGCCATCACAATCCCATCACACCGCTCTGGACCGAGGCAGTCGTCGCCATCTCGGCCTCGAACGCCCTCTACGGGCGTAGGTGTGAGAACGGGGTAAGACGGAGCTTGCTTGTTGGTGATGGTCTCGGGATGCTTCCCCTCATCGAGGCCCGCCGACCCCACAATCCCGTCCCAACCTGCGCAACCCACCAAAATCCACCCAACCGTCAGCGACGGGATGCGATGCATGGATGGAAGCTCCTATGACCCTCTACGTCGCACAAAACATTCACTTTCTACATTTCAATGCGTCGGTTTATATAAGATGAAGGAGTGGTGTGGTAACGGCGCCGTCCTCGTTCGGCGCAAAGCGAGATCATGTTTTCAACGGCTTTTCCTGCGAGCCTGACTGGCTTGCCCCACCATCTTCACCAGCGGCCCGCCAAGGGCTTGGGAGCATCGGCTTCAAACGCTGCTTCTCCACATTTCCCGTCGACCAACCAGAGGTGCATAAGGCGTCTGGAAGCACGGCAACGTGCGCCAGTGTGGAGCCCCTCTGGTCGTTCGTCTTTCCTCTTCAGGACCTCGTGCACTCTATGCGTTGCTTTGCTGCTGGCCTGGATTCCTCGTTTTGGTGAAGGCCAGCAGCGGGCTCGTGCTGATCCTATTCCTGGGGCGAGCCAGCATAGACAACGATATTTTTCTCTGACTTGATTGCCCCCGTATATTCGCTTCTATCCCGGATGTTAGCAGGGCGACGCCTGAGGCAGGTGAGGCGAGCGCCCTTGTCCCACGCTCGCGGTCGGTAGATTGGCTGCGAAGGCTCTTCAATCTAAGCTGCGCTGATAGAGGGACTCTGCTAATACTCCTTCTATCATCCACTCAGTTCGCGATGCACGAAGCCCTCAAAGCGTCACCAGAGAGGAAGGTAGGGTGTCAGTGGAGGCTTGATCGGCTCGACGACCCCTGCTTGCAAGAGGCTTAAAGTCGACGAGCTAAGGCTGGGCGATGGCACTCAATCACGCGTTCTGACTGGGCGACGACAGAGGGGGGCGTCCACTGTGGCTCACCGGCACTCAGCGCCCTGCCCACGCTGCTGCCCACGCTGCTCTGGCCCTGCCCTGCACCTCGATCGCAACCCCCGCCTCCTCCACGTTCGATGCTGTGCCACCTTTCCCTCTGCGGCCCTCCCCACAGAGGCGAAAATGATGAACTACCATCCACTCGTGCAGGCAATCAACGCCAACCAGCAAAACACACGAGAGGATCACGGATTATTAAATGACAGTCTCGACCACCGTAGCGCATTCGGTTCCGAGCATGCCCTGCTTGGTAGCTACGATGACTCGCTCAGCTCCAGTCCCTTGAGGCGGTCAACTCCGGCCATGACAGGGCGACTGCTGCGCGCCGACTAAGCGAGAGTCCTTGGCCCACGATCAGGCTCTGCACGAGAGGTAGCTCATCAGCGAGCTCAGGTGCTGGGGTCCCACATCTCGACATGCAAGGCTCGCGATGTACACTACGACGATACGATGGACACCCCGCGGAGTCGGATTGCTCCAAGCTGTCCGTCTTCCCGCGCTCTGGAGCTCGCGCCACGGGTCAGCCACACACACCTCCTCGGCCGACTGGCCATGGCTCTTGAGCAAACCATGCGAGAGGGCACTGCGAGTCACTGGCAGAGTCGCGCATATTAACCCAGCCGTGCCGAATTAATTTGGCGAGCAGTCCACCTGTTCATGTGCGAGCAGAAATTTGGCCCCCCCGGACGAGCTATGGCATTATTATCCCATCTCCAGCCGTCCAGGTCGGTCTGGATTCCCCTTTTTGGGGGGATCCTGAGCATCTTCGCCGCCGGAGAAGTTGTCAGCAGTCCCACCGGGACGCGGTCGAGAGCGAAGGGGATTCCGCGAGCCGCACCGCAGGGCATCCCGCAGTCCGACGGTGTGGTGCCTGCGTGCTTGCTGCCTCACCGCGGCATTCGCAGAGCGCATTGATCGGCATCACGACGACGGGATGCCACCGTACAGCGGCTGTCGCCAATGAATTGCTGTGTCGTCGCCGTTGGCTGCGTCAGCATCAAAGCTTAAACAAGCCGCGGCAGGCCGGATGCCCACCTGACGGTTGGGAGCAGGCACAAAACGCACGATTACGAACGGCAGCGCTCAATGTGCAGCATGCCAACACATTCCTCCAATAACGAGCGTCATGGACCTGAGCAAGCGTCCTGCACCAGAGGAAAGCTCACCATTGGCCCATTGATTCAACGATTTCCCATTGACGGGCAATGGGGGGCTGTCCTGGGATAAATGATGGCGAGCAAGGTCACTCCTGACTTTCGTCGATCCACGCAGTCGACGACACGCGTAATGTTCGGCGTGCCGGGCGGGCAAGCCAACCAGGCGAAGGCTTCTGGAAAACGCAAGAACCCAAGACTCGACTTTCTTGGAAATCTGAAATCAACCTTCATTTGTTCCCCACAGTTCGCCTTCCGCTTCCGGTAATTTACCCATTACCTTGGACGCAACACAACACGATGCCGCACCGTCATCTCAGGTTCACACAGAGTGCAAATCATCCAGCGGGCGGCCGCCCTGGATTTGCTTGCACCTGGATCCCCGTCTGTTCACGCCGGCCCTCGTCCCCGACCAGTGTCACCTAGGGATCCTCCCGCCGATGGCTCTGTTCCTGATTCTCAGCAATGCAAGCGCTACTTATCAGAAACGTGCTACGGAGAGTTTTCGGCGTATGTAAGCGGACTGCTTATGCTCTGCTGCTCCTTATCATTTTAACAAACTTGAACCTCACTGCTCACCCCCTACATATATTCTCCGTCATTGGCCTGTCCCGGTCTCTTGCAGGACTTGACATATTGTGTCATGTTTCAACTTTGTGAGCCGGAGCTGTCAACGACTTGACAGATTCCCGCTGCTGCCCGAGGAGACCTGACCATCGTCATCGGCCGAAAATCCCATCGTTCCGGACACACAACCTGGAAAATTGGCGGGAGGCTCGTTGCTCTGGTCCGGAGGGCCTGGCCGCAGGCGGTACTCCGAAAGGACTCTCGGTCGTCCCAGGCCTCCGATGCTGCTGCACGAGCTGTCATGGAGTGATACAACATGAGCATGCAGCACGTGTTAACATCACACATTGCCCGACCCAGGAACCACAGCCTCGCCCTACAGTGGTAGAGTATGTAGCATGCTTTCCCTTGGCCAACCAGCAAAGTTGCTAGGAAGGCTACACACAGGTTCCGACGGCCCATCGAGCCATGACGCTCAGACGGTGCATTCCCCTTGATGAAGCTCCATCGAAGCAACCTAGTGGCGCTCTCGTAGAACTACCATTGCCGCCCTGTCACAAGCAAGCCGCCGCACCTCAGCACTGATCAAAAGGTGTGTGTAGGCGGCCCCTCACGACGACGGATACCTCCGTGAGGGGATACCGCCGTGAGGCGCGCTGGCTGCGCGCCTGCATGCCGAGCCGAATGGCTTCCGCACCGAGGTCACCAGGTGCAAAACCTCCTCCAGAAGCGAGCGCCAACCACCTCGGGACGCCGTCAACAGCCGCCTGCTCCCTTGTGGCAAAAAGGACCAGGCCATGGTCAGGTTCAGGTCCTGACCTCCCCTTCGTCAACAACCGAACCAGCAGACGAGAACCATCCTACTCAACCAGCTTCAACAGAAAAACACTCCTCATGTCTGGTTCCTATGGAGACACTACCCATTCCCATTCCCCTCAGGTCCTACGTTTAGTTCCCCTCGTCCCTCCACCAGGAAACGAACCAAACCATCCAAGGGCCACATTTTCTCCTTTTCCTCGCAGCCACCAAACCAAGCATGGCATTTTTACCAAATAACTTGCCATAGTGTTGCAGCAAAGAGAAAGAAAAAACGTGAATTCCCTAACCAAAACCTCACCACACCCGGTCCGCTTCCATCGTGTGTCCATCTCCGATCAACCACCACACAGACATTTTTTACCCTCCTCCCTTACACTAACTACCACAACACTACGTCAAGGTGCCATTGAGGAGCACCGGTCCGAAAAACCAGACTCCCCTTCGCAACTCGCACCCGGCGATGCCCCACCCTCCCCTTGCAACGAAACGCTGGCCTGCCAGCCAAGCAGCGCGCCGGAGAATAAAAAACCGCAAGAATCACAAAAGGCTCTGCGGTCCGGCGACTGGCGCCCGCGCACCACCCACGATGGTACCTTATCTGCCAGGGCGAGCGGCGCAAGGCAGGGTGTGAGGGTGTAGCTTGCCGCGAGGGAACCTAGATCCGGCGCCGATTTCCATCGCCATCCGGCTGTTACAGCGTAGAACTAGATGCTAGTTTGGCGCGCCGCTGTCTGTAGCTTGTGAAATCCGGCTCGATGAAACCTGGACAGCGTGTTCTTGTATCCACTTGTCGTCACCGCTTAGCTTCGCTGTGAGAAAACCGAACACGCCACGACATGACACGACGATACCGCAGCAGGTGATGGATTTCACAGTAGCGCGCGGTAGGGGGGATGGTTAAGTGGGACACTAGATAGGCATAGGCTCTCGATCGATCAGATCAGATCAGTTAGGTACAACAGCCGTTGAAATGGGGTGCGTGCGGTGCGTTGTGCACTTGCCGAGCGGCAGTGCAAGCAGACCAAGAGGGGGGAAAAGACGTTGTCGCCGGCTCGAGATGGAGACGACGCAGAACGCAGACGCAAGGCAACGCAGAAAGCCAAACCGTCCGTTTCCCAACGACGCCCGTATTCCCATCTCCAATTTCTTTCCCTCTCTGCCCGTCCTTCTCCACACCAATCCAACCCGCTTTGCCGTTTCCCCCCCTTTTTCATTTCTCCAACTTTTTTTTGGTGGCTTCTTCTCAGAACCTTCTGTGGCAAGTGCCTGATTAACCCGGATCTGCAAGACCAGTGCCGAAATCCCCTCAGCCTGTTCAGAAAAGGGAACCACTCACAGCTCTTCGTAGGTACCCCATGCAAGGAGGGCGAGCGAGTTAACGAGCAAGAAGAAAAAGAACCCCAGATTGTTGTCTAATTCCGTCCCTGTGTTGATAAACGCTTCCCGCTTGGCCTGCCCTTCTATCCGCCTTCTTCTCGTTCGCTCGTTCGTTCGTCGGTCGGCCTCTTTCTCCACACCCACCCCTTTCTGCAGCATCCTTTCTCCAGACTTGCCGTTTCCCCTCATTGCACCGTCCGGCAAGCCTGCCGAGACGAACACCCTTCTCTTTGCTTCTCAGAACCACAATCCAGGCAATTCCCGCCACCCACCCCACGGGGAAAGGGAAGGAGTGGGAGACTGGACGCGGGGATGGCCAGGGGGGAAAGATAGATAGACAGAGCATATCCCGGGCGCTTGCGTGTTGCGCCGCCTCCCCGTTGATGGACGGGAGCGCCGTTTCCACTTTTCCTGTGCCTTCTGCGTGTCTCGTGGTGACCATTTCATAAGCGGAGAACCTGGCTTCGGCTGGCGATCCCGTCAAAGATGCACGTGTTATCAATCGGGATATACTGCTTGGTGATGATCTTGATCATCTCCTGAGCCACCATGCCACCCGTCAGGGCGGCAATGTTGTGCAGCTCGCCGCCCTCGGCACGTGCCACCTCCTGTGCAGCGCTGACTATCCTCTCGTGGTCCTTGGCCCCTGGGATGGTCTCCTCGATGGAGGAGAGGATCTCATCTGCTGTAGCCGAGGCCACGTGCGAGGTTGCCCGCAGGGCCAGGTAGATGGGCAGCAGCGATAGAGGCGACTGGGTCATATCGGCATTCTCGTCGTTTGCCAGTTCCTGGGCTGTGGCGAAAAGACATCGTCAGTCCACCCGCTTTTTTCTTCATCCCCGTGACCGACCCCCTGGAGCCCGGGCCGACGAGTGAGTGGGTCGAGCTGCGGAAACTTACCAGTCACTTTCCTGAGGAGATCGACACTGCTCGAGCTCGCACTGTCTCCCCCTTTGGTCGCGTTGATGAGCTTGACGAAGGGCGCGTTCTTGCAAAACAGCTCCACTTCTGCAGGGTCAAATTGTCGGCCTGGAGCGATGGACTGCGCAGTCTCTAGGACCTCGGCTGCGTCTTGGCGTGCCTTGGTCTTGTAGATGTTCTGCAGTTGGATGTAGACGTTCGAATTCGCCTTCATGTCGGGCACATTGCCCCGTAGTGGCAACACCTTGTGCTTGGCGTGGAAGGCTTTGATGGCGTCGGCGACGATCCAGAAGCTGGATCTCTCTTCAATCTGTAATGTATCAGTCAGCGCTAATCAATACGACTCCCTCGTGTTCTCCAGCCGCCTGAAACCTACCGACTCGCTGGGCGTGTAGTCAAACACCTCCCTCAGGCCTGACGGTAGGCTCGGCGGTACGACGGTCTTGAGAACCGCAGCGGCCGCCTCGTCGAAGTTCTCCTCGCCACCCTCCGGGTTGTCCGTCCTTGCGGCGCTCTGCACGATGCGCCGAAACTCCGTCTTTTCTTTGTATGTCGAGGGGTACTTGCCCTCGTGTGTTTGCTTCCAGTGCTCCAGGTAATGCAGGAGGATCACAACGTACGGCAGGTGACCGTGCTCGTAGGCATCTAGGCTGTCGATATCCTTGGTCATGTCCCTCGCGAAATCCACTAGCTCTGGCCAGGGTGTCAACAGACGCAGATCTGTGGTGGCCGTCTCGTCCGGGTGGGTATCAACAATGGGGAACGCGCCCGGCAAGCTGATCCGAAAATAGGAGTAGAAGCCTGCTGAGTGTATCGCGAAGAGCGGGGTCTTGTGCTGTATGCCATACGCCACAAGCTGGGCGAGACGCTTTCCTGCGATGGGGAGTGCGTATATTATCGCCGTGAATACTGGAGAAGTGGTGAGAAGAGACTCCAGGGAGGATGCAGTCTGTATCGTTTGTGAGCAGAGTTCGTTCAGCTGACATTCGTGACCCTACCTCTTCGTTTGGATACCACGAGCCATGAACATCCGGATTCAGCTCGGTTAGAAGCGCAGTCATGCACTGCGACCGAGGCTTCCCTAAGCAGCTCTCATCAAGAAAGAAGTTGACACCCAAGTCTGCCTCCTCAACCACGGCATCATCGTAAATAGCGAACCTCCCGATCCCTTCAGTCACGTTTAGTTAGCATAATGTGCTTTCCTGCCTACGCGATCAAGCTGCGCACTCGCCTGGTAGGATAAGATTTTTGAGAGTCTCGATGCCGGTGACGCCGGCGCCCGAGTTCACAAGCAAGAGATTCGCCGACTCGAGTGCTGCCTGGCCGCTGGCGGCCCACAAACGGAGCTGGCGGTCATATTTTTTTTCCTTGTCGGATGGGCCGTGAAGAATTGGAGGGGTCTGGCTCATTACGATTTCGGTCATTTTCACCGAGTGGTGAGATGGGATGACGAGCAAATAGGTTGTGTGCTCTGGCGTCGTCGATGAGGTGAGCGGGCAAGGATTCGTGGGGTTGAGGCTGACGTCGAACCCCTCAAACAGCTGTGATGCCTGCCACAGGTCAGCTCAGCTGTCTCAGCTGTTGCTTGTGGTGTGGGGCGGAGGTTGCTAGTGGGTGCGGCTCCAGGGTTCGGGGTATTAGCGAGCAGATTTCAGCGAATAAGAGGCTTAGGAAACCCAAACTTTAGTGGTCCGTGCAGAGTGACATCATGGAGGGCAGGACGACGAGAAGCTGGTGAAGTTCAACTTTGGATGATATTTTTCATGTTGGAATTGATATAAAATTCGAGTCGGAAGGTTTTTATGCTTCTCTACCAGAGTTTATTTATTCGTTTCATGACAGTTGAACCTAAGGTCACCTATCCATGTGCTCTAGGGACCACCCGATAAACTTCCCATCCAGGCTCCATGCAGAAAGCCTCACAACCACAAACCGGATGCCAGGGCTAAGCTTGAGACTTGCATCCAGAAGCCAATTCAGCTGCCTGTATAAGGATGTAGGGGGACGTTCGTAGGATGCAGAGAGGCATAACAAATACCTCTTTATGCCTCTTGACCCAAACACGAGGCCCATCGAAAATCTACAACGACCGAGGACGCTCCAAGTTGGAATCAAGGGGTAGGGTGCAAAACTCATTTATTCTATTGCATCCATAGAAGGTAGATACTATCTATCTTCCTGACTGACACAGAAATCTGTCAGATGCGTAATTCTTGCCGTCAAATTCAACATGGGCCGCTGCCCCCAGATCGCTCCTTCCCCTAGCCCCATCCGTGACCGTCCAAATGGTATCTGGGAACCGCACCGAAAAAATCTTCACTACGGCGAACTCCAGCTTTGAGTGCCTTCCCGTCAAAATTGTGAGGCCTCACACAGCGTTCATCGCTCTACACAACACCGTACCGGCCCACAGCTCGCTCTTCACCCCGAAATGGAACAGAACTTGAACTGCAATGTCAAAAAGTGCAGCACCGAACTTGTGGACCAAGCGGTTGTGACAGCATGCAAGTTTCTCACTCAATAGCAGGTGTAACATGCGCTGACTCGCCCACTAGGTAGCCACTCTCTCTGCCTGGCCTGTTCAGAACAGTATGGCTTTGCTGGACCGGGCCCGTACACCTGTCCGGTATGCCGGCAACCTCTTGACGGCACCGAGTTTCTCCACCAAAACCTTCGTCCCACCGAGGAATGGAGATCGGTCGCCCTTGCTGGCCTCAGCCCAACTCATGTGATGGAGTGTGCGGGCAGGGCCTTGACATTTTGGTCTTATCAGATGACGAACCAGATGTAAGTGGTGCTTTAACCCACGATGCAGTATGAAAGGCTTACCAGTGTAGCTTGTTCCATCTACAGAGAAACCAGGCCTTGGAGGAGAATTGCACACAGCTTGAAGCCGCTGTCAACAATATGTGGGACCAGGGTAACGCCAAAATCAGCGCCTTGGGGGCAAAGATCAAAGGTTTGCCATTGTTCTTCTTCTCTAATGTCTCGAGAAGGTATTGACGGAGGACGATAGACATGGAACATCGAGAGCAGGCGCTTCTCCGAAAATGCGAAGATTTACGACAGGCTTTGGGCGAGAAGACTAGAGAACTCTCTAGAGCTCAGGAGCTCTACAGCAAACTCAAGCAGCGAGTTCTCCTCGACCGATCGCCTGGCTCCGCAGCTGGTCAGACTGACCACCTCAGGGTCCCCCCTGTGCAAGCCATCCGGGACAACACGCTGCAGCCGCCGGCCTATGGTCGGCAAGTTACCGGTCGTGCAGCACCACTCCGAGGTGGAACTGCGGTGCCTGATTATTTCCCTGCCAGTCCGAAGTACACAAAGCCGCAAACGGGTCCCGGAACACTCGCGGGATGGTCAAAGCCTGCGGTCCCTCGCGGTAAGACAATATTTGGCATACCAATGACTCCTGCTTACATCTCGGTGTAGAGCCACTGCATTCGCAGTTTAGTCGGTCTTCAGCCGGGGTATCACAGGACCCAAGAGTACCGTCACCAATACACACCCTGGGAAGGCCTGGTATGAACGCCACAAGTGGTCGCTTTGATCGAGCGTCAGGCTCCCAGAGTCTTAGCGCCGGTGGGATGAGGAGTTACCCAGCTGAGACAGCCAACAACGGCAGGGCCGTCGCACGTGGGCTTAGTGACCAAGGTGGCTTCGGTGCGTCAATGGGTGTGTCAAGATGTACGTCTTTCCGCAACCTGACACGGGTGTGTTCTGACATTTGCAGCACTTCAACGGCCAGGCTCTACTTCCGCAGAAGCAAGTCACAGGCCGACTTCCCGAATACTCGAGAGGCTCCCAGGGATTGTTCGTCGACCCTAGGAGACAGCACGATCTATGCCAAGCCCCAACCAACCACGAGGTCTCTGTGGGCTGGGTATGCTCCATGATGTTTCTTTCTGTCCCCGTAGATCGCCTACCAACAATAGAAATCCCGCCCGTGGCAGTTTCGGTCATTGGGGGCAGTTTGTTAGCTCCACCGCTCAGCCCTTGGCTTCATGCTGTTACAGCCTGCCTCGCTCGTTTGTCAGTTCGACAGCTCGGTGACAGCGAGGATTTCATGGTTCGGTTTCCAGTTTTGACACTATGACAAGAGGAACTTTCGTGGGAGCGCCCTCGTATCCACAAGATAATGCAAATCCGACTGGAAGGGCATGATGCGATTGGCTCATCGTGTTAGCAGCTCGTGCGCCGGCTCGATCGTGTTTGATCCTCAGCAAGAATGTCCGTGGGGAAGTTGACGTTTCAGGATATCACCGCCAGCCCTTTCCCAGCACCCGTTTCAATTGAGCGACCATTGGCGACCATTGGCGAACGCAAAAGCTATGCGTCGCACAGACATGTCCAGTTTTGGCATTATCGCGCAACACGATCTGAGGGATCACGGGCGAACCCCTCGCTCTTGGGCGCCAATATTTTCTAACGTCAAAACTGAAGTACCTAGGTCGGGACTAGAACTCGTTGCCCGCCACCAAGTTACCATTACGCAGCGCATTATTCCAGCCATTGCGAGCAATGCAACTCAAATTTTCAAGACAGACAGTCGTCCCAGTAGAGCCACACTAGGATGTTGAAACTAGGCTGGTGGTCTTGCTTACGATTGGCTTCACATGTTCCGCCACCCTCGAAACAGAGCGGTGAGGCTGAGCACGGAGAAAAGATATGCAAGCTTCCCTAGCGCGAACCATACTTTCTGTTTAAGCTTAGATCTGGTAGGGTCGGCAGCTTCTGTAACCATCACCTCCACAAACAAGTCCCGGATCTACACTGCTCCGGACATGGCTGCCTCTCACCAACCCCCTCCAGCAGCTTCGTGCAGTGCCGAGATCCGGGAAACACCGTGGATCCCCCAAAGAGGACTGGCTGTGCGCATCTGGCATATCTGGTTGACATCACACATCAACACCCCCTGGACGCCGCGATAGCCTCAGAAGCAAGGATGGGGCCAGGAGAAACCCCTTGTGATCGCTAGTGATTCACTCCCGCCCCCATGTGGGATTTCCAGATCTCCAGGATCAACCAACGCATGACGAAGAGCTTCCCCGGGGTCAGAGCTAGATCTGAGCTCGAGGGGTGCTCGAGTGGGCTGGACGTGATGCAACATGGCTGGAGGACCAATCGCTGGAGTTTGACATGTGCGTTTCGTGCATCACTTGCTTCCCATTGGGCTAACAAAGTCCCCAGACGTCGAAGCACGAGGCTCAGCCTCTCGAGAAGGTGGAGAAATCCAACGTCGAGGAGCTCGCGATCAGGTCTTTTTTGAGGAGAACGTGCTCTCTGGGCTGAAACAACGTCATGGTGGTGAGGAGGTATCACAAAGAGGGGAAGCTATGGCCAGGAGGTGATCGCGAAGGAGGAGATACTCTTCAAACTCCTCACCACTACTCCTCGCCAGATGGATATATAAAGGACTGTGGCTGACCTGCTCATCATCATCCTTTTCTCCTCATCATCACAGACAACACAGCAGCCCAGCATCCTCTCCTATCTACCAGTTTGCCTTTTCCTCCTGCTGGACAGGTCTTAGATTTCTCTTCTTTCCTTCCAGAGACGCCTAATCAACAACCTGACCAACACCAAACACCAACAACAACACCAACGACCAAACATCCAGTCAATATGATCCCCACTACGTTCGCCCTTCTCTTTGCCGCGGCTCAGCTCGTCGCCGGCCACGGAGCCATCATCGCCGCCACTGGTGACGCCGGAGGCACTGGCATGGCCCTTGGCATCGACACCTCCACTCCCCGCGACGGAACCCGCCGCCGCCCCTTCCAGCAGGACAGCACCCGCTTCCGCGGCAACGCAGCCGAGACCTTCGGCGAGACCCTCGGCGGCGGTGACAACCAACTCGAGGCCGGCACACAAGCCATCATGGCCGAGACCGGCGACCAACTTCCCCAGATCACTCCCGGCGGCGAGGTCCAGATGACGCTCCACCAGGTCAACGCCGACGGCGGAGGCCCTTACAACTGCATGATCAACGCCGACGGCACGGGAACGCAGTGGACCAACATCCAGGTCACCACCACCCCCCCTGGACGCAACTCGCGCAACAGGCAAGGCGAATCCACCGACTTCCCCCTCGTGGCTGCCATCCCCGCCTCGCAGAGCTGCACAGGCACCGTCGCCGGACAAGACAACGTCTGCCTCGTTCGCTGCCAGAACGACGCTCGCGCAGGACCTTTTGGTGGTGTCATTCCCGTGCAGATGGCCGCTGCTGGCGGTAATGCGACTGCCAACGCTGCGGCTGCCAGGCGCGCGTTTGCGCTCAAGGTCCGCGAGACGGAGCTGACTCTTGCGAAGATGATGAAGAAGAGGGCGAGCTTCGAGGAAGATGAGGATGAGGAGGATGAGGAGTAAGGGAGTTGATGACTGACACAAAAAAATGGTGTTTGGAACACTCTCTTGACGGAGCCTGCTTGGTTGTTTGGTTTGTAACACCCACCCCTTTTTTTTTGCGCGATCTTGTAGCTGGTCTCGGACGGTCCAGTCTTTACGCCGGTGCTATACTCATGGATTTTGGGAGGTTAGAAAAGGAGAGAGAGCGGCTGCTGCGTTGTCTTTTTGTACAAGTACGGATGATGATCGATGATACCCAACTTTGTTCATTCCTTAGACTTTTTTTTATTTTCTTTTTGGCATATAGCATACCTAGGTACATACCTTAGAATGAAAGTCAGGTACATACTCTTACTACACTCTCCGCGATGAACAGAGGAAGTGCGAGGCGAAAAGCATCAGCTCGTTGGCAATTGAGCTTCCCTTTGATGCCTTCGATCTGTGAGGAAGTCTTGAGGCCTCCCTATTGTCCACTAAGAGAGAGTAAAAAATGTTTGTCAAACAACCCCGTCCAAACGACGGAAACGAAATCTGTACTGTGTAGCTATGCATGTCAACCCATCACCGCATCACCACATATCGTGACAGCTGCACGGCCCCCAAAATGCAGCATTGGCGAGAACGATTCCCCCTCTCATTGGCCACTCCACCCGACTTACACGACATCACGTCGGTGGAGAGAAAGCGGTCTCGGTAGCCCGCTGGTGCCCGGGGGTGAAATGGTGGGCTGCGCCTCATTCTGTCGTTCTGGTCCCCTACGTAAGAGGTAAGGTATTCAATTATGAAATGTTCCAGACCCGTCGACCCTCGAGCGGGAAGGGCTCACGCGCGCATGGCGGGGTGATATGCATTAAGGAAGGATAGGGGGAGTGACGTCACGGCTTGGAATGGAAAGATGTGCCCGCGATCGCGGGGAGGGTTGGTTTATCTTTGTGATTTTCTGGCTCGCTGCGGTGGGATGATGGGATTGGTTGCGGCGTGGTCATGGGAGGGCGGGATGATGTGCACGGCGTTAGTTTTTGGGGAATTGAAGGTGACGATGGGGCGTAGTTACCTTGGGAAGGATGATGATATATGATGATGATGATGGTGCAAAGCTATAAGGGGGGGGGGGGGGGGACAAGGAGTCGGATGGTATTTGAGAGGCGTAGGGGTCGTGCTTTCCTTTCTTCGCGATTTGGAGTTCCAGTTGAAAATCGTCACCGCTGCATCGGTTTTTGTCTCAGACATACATACATCACAGACATCTCTAAACCTGAGAACCCCTTACACATTACGACAGCAAGACGAATATACCTTTATCTACATACACCTATATCTCCGCTATGGACTCCTCCCGACAACCCGTCATCGCCAGCACCGAATCCTCCCCCACCACCGAAGAGCAAACCCGCTCCTCGTCGCCTTCCAACCGACGTGACAGCATCGAGTGGGGTTCGTCTTTTTCCCCTTTCCTATCCCCTTCCCTATCCCCCTATCCTACCCCTCCCCCCCTTTCTTTATCCCTTCACCTCCCAAACTAACCCCATCCCCCTCTAGACGCATCCAAAGTTCCGCCCTCCCGCTTCCAAAAACGCAAAGGCTCCATCTACGCCGTCCCCTCCTCGCGCGACGGGCACATCGACAGCAACTACAACACCAAGTTCCACGAGAAGCACGCCGAGCTCTGGAAGGACGGCACGCCCACCACGAGCTCTGGCTCCGGCCGACGAGACAGCAACGCCGGCTCGACCACATCGACAGGCCGAAGGGAGAGCAACGCGGGTCTCTTTGGCGGGCGACGAGGGAGCAACGCCAACTAGGAGGAGGGCGTGACTCTCAGCGCAAGGAGGCGCAGCAACGCGGTCGGGTGGAGCGAGAGTTATGTGGCCATAGTCGGGACAATGAATGCGGGGACGTACAAGAGAAGGGAGAGCAGGAGGGAGAGCGTGTCGGATGTGGTGGACGGGAGGAGGCCGAGCAACGCCAAGTTGTGGACATCGGTGGGGACCAAGGAGATGGCGGATGACACTGCCTTTGGGGTGGATTCAATGGACAAGAAGGAGTAGAGAATGATTCCGGACAAAACACACAAGAGAGAAAAGAACGGAGTTTGTTGATTCGTCTCCTTTCATGAAATGATACTCATCTACACACCTCCAACACGACCAACCAAGGAGATGTTTGCATGCTGAGTAACAGTTGTGTTGTGTTAAGATCCCATCCGAGAACTCGCCCAAGTTCGCCCGATACCGTCCGTCCATCCATGCCTCAAAAGTACAAAAGAAAAGTGGCAAATAAGACAAACTGCCACTCGCACCCCAACCAACCACCCGCCTCTCCGCCAGACCGGCCCGCCGACTTTCCCCTGTGTTTTCTCACGAGATTCCTATATACAAAATGTGTGAACTGGAAAGGGCATCACGGTCATTCATCCATGTCATCCAGATCGATAGCATCGGGGTTCGCCACCCCCGTGGGCATGTCAACCTTGGGCCCCTCCGAAGCAGCCACGAACCCCACAGGGGCGCGCGCCTGCCGCTCCAACTGCTCCATGGCGTCAGCCACCTCCGAGTCAACCTCTTCCCCGCCATTCTCGGCGCGTTTCTGGGCCCGCGCGAGGGCTTGCGAGGCGATGAAGTTGACGTCAGTGTTGTATTGCGCCTGAACGCTGCGCTTGATGCGCAGCATCTCCTTGAACGTGTCCTCGTTGCCGTGCTGGACTTCAAACTGCTCCCACTTGGTCCAGAAGCCTGGGTTTGTCCGTGGGTCGCAGAATTGCGACGCGTGGCCGTAGATGGCACGCGCGCGGTCGATTTCGCCGAGGCGCTTCTCCATGTCGGCAAACTTGAGGCACATGTCGCGCGCTTCGTTGTCGGGTAGGGCAGCAATGGCGCGCTCGTAGATCGGCCGGGTGGATGGGAGGCCAAAGTTTGATGCCGACTTGGTGATGTAAAAGTTGAACATGTCGGCGCGGTCTTCGTCTGAGACGGCGCGAGTGGCGCGCTCATAGATGCGCATGGCGTGTCGTGCAAGACCACGCTCCTCCTCGAGGTTGCCGTACATCAGGTAGATGACCTTGGCGAATTTTGGTGGGCAGTCCTCCACGGCCTGCTCGAAGAGGTCCCGTAACCTCTCGATGCTGATCTTGCGGTCGGTCGCCTTGGTAAGGTAGAGATTCCACAGCTCAAATGCCACGGGATAGCTGAAGAGGTCGAGACCTCGCTCGTAAATCTTGAACGACTCTTCGTAGTATTTGTGCTCCTCCATCAGGTTGGCGTAGTTGACCACCGTCTGGGGAGTGGCGATCCGGAGCTCGAATATCCTTTCGTAAACCTTCTTGGTCTCTTCCAGTGAGCTCACGCTCTCGACCAGGTCGACGTAGAAACTCCACAGCTTCCAGCTCTTGTGGACTCTTTGCTGTGGTGATAACGTCTCGTCGAAGTAGTCCACCGTGGACCTTTTGGGGGCCTGGACGGCCTTGGCCATAATTTTGACGGCTTCGTCAAAGTTCTCGTTCCGCAGCTCCATCTCGGCCCATTCAATCCACATGTCAGCGAGCTCTGCCACCGACTTGAACGGTACCTTGACTGCCTTCTCCATGATGATCCTTGCGCTGCGAATGTCTCCCCCGGCTTCGTAGAACTTCGCATAGTTGGTCCATAGTTGGTGAAAGGGCCCCACGGCCTTTTTGGGCTGGATGGCTGCGATTGCGTCGGTGTAAGTTTGCACCACGCTCTCCTTATTGTCGCCCCACAGCGCCACTCGTTTCTCCCACTCCGTCACATTATTTGGGTTCTGGCGGAGCAGCACATCGTTTAGGAGGAACGGTCTTCGGTCCATCAGATGCTCAAACCTCATCATCCGAATGTCTAGGTCGAAGTCTGCCGCTTCGTCCACAACCCCCTTTTCAGCTCGTGTTGATGCAACTTCCATGAGAGCTCCGATGATAGACTCCTCAAATTCCGCATAAGAGTCGAACACCAATGTGAAATCGCGAACTGTCATGACGGTCAGGATGCCCTCCTCGAATACGTCCCTTGCGCGCTCGAAGCTGCCGCGCCGAATCCAGTAGGTGGCCAAACCGCACCAAAGTTTCCCCCTCTGGTCCGAAAATCGTTCGATCCCGCTGCGAATGATGCGCTCCACATCGATCCCTGTTTCATGGCCCGTCTCGATCTCGGCTGCATGCTCAACCAGTAAATCGACCATCTCGCTCCACAGCTCGTAGTGCCCTTTGCCGTTCTTGCTTTGGAAGCGCGGGTTGTTGAGAATGTCGATGTACTTGCGGACGGCCTCGGTATAGAGCCCCACTTGTACTAGAAGCTCGATAAAGTCTTCAGCATCTTCTGGATGCACCTGCATGTACCGCCGCCAGATCTTGACGGCAGTCTCGCCCTCGGCCGAATTCGCAAATGGTCTGTAGAGTGCCCATATTCTGTTGTGCTGGGTAATGGGAAGCGCGCGGAGCGCGCGATCGAATGCATGTCGCGTGAGCGTGACCAGAGGTTGCTGCATTAGAAACTTGAGATACATCTCCCAGATGCGTGGCATCTTGTTCAGCAAAATGAGGGCGCGCTCGAATAGCGCGTTGACTTTTCGGTATTCGGCGGCGAACACAGCAGCGTTAAGCTTTGCAACATGTTTTGCCCGGAAGACGAGATACTGTGATGTGTCAGATGCGAAGTAATCGGAGGGCCGGAAACACCTACCATCTTCCAGAGCTTGTACGATCTTGGGAGCTGGATACACGCCCGCTCCATGATGAACGCCTGCTCTCGAATTGTCCCGTGTTGGAGTTTGTACTCGATGTACGCTAGCCATGGCTTCGTACTCCCAGGGTTTCGTTGGATGTCTTGTTCGTAAGGAAAGTCTTCTTCGGTCTGCAAAGCTAGAATTAGCCCATTTTCTCTTTCATATCCACTCTGAGCGCAATTAACTTACCACCAAGGCCAAATCTGGCTGGCGACCTTGGCTGGGTTGCGGAAGGCCGGACGACATCGCGAGTTGCGTGGGCCGGCGTGGGCCGAGAAACGAATGAACGAGAGGCGCCTTTCCGCAGAGGACGAATAGGGAGAGAGAGGGAAAAAAGAAGTTTTACGCAGCGCGTTGCCACGACATCACTGCTGGGCTCGCGAGTCGGATTACTCGCGCGACGGCGAGACGGCAGCGTGCTTGGAGGTTCGATTCGTGATGCGTTTTTCTCTTGGAGCAACAGAACGCCTGGCGATTTTGAGCGCTAACAATCATTCTGGGCAGCCGTCCAAGCGCATGGGCCAATTGGTTGGGTACGTATTTTTAGTGGGTCGCGTGCTGCTCCTTGGCAGCCGTAATGCAGCGTCTGTGCGGGGATGCTCGCCAGAAGTTCGAACCTCGCTGGGTTGGCTCAGCTCTCAGTGCTGTGAAGCTCCGAGCTCCATCACCAACCTGCGGCCCGTCTCTCCAGCTCCAGCATCCAGAGCTCCCGCCGCGCTCTCCTACAACGACGATCTTCCATTCCCGTCATTGCCTGGATAATACTTTGAGAGTTCTAACTTACTCGGCAGCGCCGTCAAGTCGTCACGATGTCGGGGGCAACAGTACGTGAGCCGAAGCTTGCCCCGTCGCAAACCCCGCAGCGAGAAGATGCATCAGATGCTGATTAGACCAGGACCGCGAGCCCGTCTTTCCCACCCGCCAGTCCCTGGGCTTGATGAAGGCCAAGCTCAAGGGCGCTGAGACCGGCCACAGCTTGCTGAAGAGGAAGAGTGAAGCTTTGACAAAGTATGCCAACCCTGTTTGGCTGTGATCAGCCAGGCCAAGCTGATGACGATACCCTCGCATAGGCGCTTCCGAGAAATCACCCGCCGAATCGATGAAGCCAAGCGCAAGATGGGCCGCGTAATGCAGATTGCATCTCTATCACTCGCCGAAGTCACCTACGCCGTGGGAGGAAACATTGGATTCCAGATTCAGGAGTCCGCCAGGTCGGCGCGCTTCCGCCTGCGCACGAAGCAGGAGAACGTGTCGGGTGTGTTGCTCCCAGCCTTTGAGAGCTATCTCACGGAGGGAAACAATGACTTTGCCATGACAGGTCTCGGCAAGGGTGGTCAGCAGGTGCAGAGGTGTAGGGAGACCTATGCCCGGGCAGTGGAGGCGTTGGTCGAGCTCGCCAGTCTGCAGACAGCATTTGTTATTCTTGACGAGGTTATCAAGGTTGTCAACCGAAGAGGTGAGTTCCTCCGCGTTTGGGCGTTGTGCGAACTCTGCTAACATGTGTCAGTCAACGCCATGTAAGTGGCAGCGGTCAGATGTGAGAGTTCGAACTAACTGTGAGAAGCGAGCACGTTATTATCCCTCGGACGGAGAACACGATCAAATGTAAGTAGAGCCACCTTCGTTGGTGCTTTTAGGGCAAGCTAACAATGACTCAGACATCAACTCGGAGCTCGACGAGTTAGACAGAGAAGAGTTCTACAGACTCAAGAAGGTATGAAAGTTGCCCCTGACAGCCCCTGACACGTTGCTCACAATGCACAGGTTGCCAACAAGAAGCAACGCGACAACGCAGCGCAAGATGCCGAGATGAAGGCGAAGAGGGCAGCGAAGGCAGCACTTGAACAGGAGAACGGGCAGCCAGAAGAAGGTGCGGATGCCACGACCGGGCCTACCGATCTGCTGGCAGCTGAAGAAGACGAG
Source organism: Podospora aff. communis PSN243 (assembly GCA_033296975.1). Lineage (NCBI taxonomy): Eukaryota > Fungi > Ascomycota > Sordariomycetes > Sordariales > Podosporaceae > Podospora > Podospora aff. communis PSN243. Next base: position 306,150 of record MU865945.1, on the reverse strand, counting down.
GATGTCATCTTCTGAATGGTTGACTCATCCATCCACTAGTAATCAGTCTGTCAACCCATACTTGTTTCACATAGGCACTGGCGCATTCTGGGGTTGTTTATTCTTTAGCCTGGGTATCTTACATCCTCCTGCTGGTCCTTCAGGACGTTCTGTATTATAAGCCGCTGTAGCCCTACCAGAGCATCAAAGGCGCTCCTGCCTGCGCGACCGAAAGCGTGTTTGCCTCGGATTACTGCCGTTGGTAGGTCACCTTCATGGTCTTTTCGCCGTTCTTGAGCGACATGCCGGCGGTGTTCTCCTTTGCGGTAATGGCTCCCGACTCAGTATCATACTCAACGAACGCAATGCCCTTACGGCTGGGCACCATGCGGACTTCGCGGAAGCCCTCGAAGCGGCTGAAGATGCTGGTAAGAGCATCCTTGTCGTACTCATCGGGCAGATTCTGGACGAAGAGGATCCTATTGGGCGGCAAGTACTCGTCTGGCACGACAGCCGCCGTACCAGATCCAGTCGCCTTGAGACCAGCGCCACGAGCGTTTTTGGCGGGACGAGCATTCGCGTCTGCTGGGGCGCCTGGGCGCTTAAGCCGTTTCTGCTCCTCGGCGGTCTCGAGAGCCTTCTTCTTATCTGTAAATCTGATTGTTAGTTTGAGATCTAGATATAGATGCCTATGGGCGACGCACCTTTCTCGGCCATTCGCCGACGCTTGTGCGCATCAAACTCCTCGTCGTTGCCAGACCTCAAAACCGACGCATCGCTGCGCGTTCGGGCGAGCGCTAGGTGCATGGGTTTGTCAAAGAGATCAAAACCCTGCACGTCCTCGATGGCGTTCAGCGCCGACTCGGGGTTGTCGAAGACGACAAAGGCCTGGCCCTTGGCCTTGAGGTTGGTCTTTGCGACGATGTCGATGACGTTGCCATACTCGGAGAAGATGGTGCGCAATGTCTCCTTGAGCACCTCTGGCTTGACGCGCTCTTCGAGGTTCCGCACGTAGACGCTAGAATGGGCAAGAAGAGGTGGTGTTAGTCGCAGCGTCCCTACCACAGTGGAAAACATGCCTTGTATGTGTCGGAGTGCAATGACACATACGTAGCAATAGGCTGTTGAGACGCCATTGTAATAGCTCTTTAGGCGCTGCCAAGAAGTTTATGTTGGCTTGTTTTCTTGTCTGGGTCGCCTCGTTGTATGGTCACCGATGGATCGATCGGGCAAGTTTGATGTGTTGATGACTTTGAGATCGGTGAAGCTGAGGCTGGAAGGTTCAAGGCGCTGAGGCTAAGTGGGGCGCTTGGCGTGTCGCGTCACCGGAACCCAGCTGCAAGGATCGCCTAACCAGCCCCACACACAGGAGGAGGTATTTCTTGGGAATAAGATAAAGCCTGGATGCATCCCGAAGACATTGGGCAAGCGGTGGAAAAAATGAGCTCACATCCACAGACTCGTCGAGGGCCATGAAGAAACTACCGAGAGATTTTTGCGGTTTGAAGAGGAATTACAGGCATATATTGATCCACAGTGTCCAAGATTCAGGGCCTACGAAGGCTGGAAGAAGGAGACATTTAGCTACTTAGATCGAGGGATTACGAGGACTAGCAACTCATTTCTTTCACCACGTGGCAGTCGTTGCAACAATAGCGAAGCCTGAATTTCGCTGGTCTGTACTTCAGGTAAACCTTCGAGGGGATTCTCCCTTTCTAAACAATTCTGTTTGGTTTAGAAGGCCTTTCACTAAGTCTCAGCGATTGGTGTTGTAGCCGTGCTTTCCCAAGATATACCTTGGCTAAACCGAGGCCTAGCCCCACTATCTCACGGTCGGGAACAAGATAAGCGACGTCAACCTACTCCAAGGGGAAGTCGCGCGATCGACCTGTTCCAAGGTTCCTGCCTTCTCCCTTGTTTGTCCGTCCCAGCAGAGATGCTGTCGGAGTCCATCCTCCACAACCACAACAACCGATGAGCCAAATACCCGATCTCACGCGATAGAGACGCCTCTTTCTGCTTCCGGTTCTCCCGGTCGCCCGCGTTTGCTCTTCCCGTCCCACCTTTGTCCCCGCGTCTGTCCCAGGGTCGACGACGCATTCCCCCACGACATGGAGGAGGCAACGCTCAGGGATGCCGTCATGGCCGCCACGACACCGGTGCCCGTACATTTCAACAATGCGAGTGTTTGGCACAATCTGACAGCATGGACGGCACAGCAGTTGGGGATTGCAATGAACATGTCCAAGCTGGAGGACCTCGTCTGGGCGGGGCCTAGGATGGTCATGAAGCTGGGAAGACTGGGCTCCTTTATATCCTTCCCCGACGCCATCGACGGCTTCGGCCAGCGCGTGATTCCTGACCCCACCGGTACAAACAGCATATTCCACGTCACCGCCGCCGCGGGCCACGCCGGTAGCATCGTACAGTCCATCATCGCGCCGACCCCGACCGACGCCGCACCTCGAGACCCCACCGCCTTCGTCGCACGATTCTCAATGGAGGGAGCAAGGGGATTAGGAAGCGTATTCAGCTACGCGACAAGCAAGTGGGCGCTGAGTTGCATTGCTATGGCCATTGTCTTCAACAGGACGCACATCTTCGCTGCCACACGCCGAAGGCTTCGATTAAGCTGGCCCGTCCGCTTCGCTCTGCGACTACCCGTACTTCTATTCCTCCTGCTCCAGGCCCGCGGCCTTCTACAATCAATACAATGTCAGACGTCGCCTGACTTTTCAGAGTTGCGTTGGGGAAACGCAAGTAAGAGCTCGGATCTCATGTTTGCACAGAAGAATGCTTTCTTGCATGGGCTGAGCTCGACGTTGCTCATGGGCGCAAGTGACAAGGCTTCCTGCGAGGCTGTAAGCATGATACCATGGGGTGAGGATGATCAACCCGAGTTGAAGGGATCGCTCTCCCGGTTGTGGCCCCTCTTTGGGACCTTTTGCGCCAGCCAGTTTGTCGAGGTGGTGTCTGCAACTGTTCAAGGGCGGCCAATGTCCCCTGAAACGGGCATGACGCTCTTCGAACACTCTCTAGCCTTCGCTGAGGCTGATGCCGCGATAAGTAACCAGCTTGGATGGGGTCTCTTTTCAAACAGCTCGAGCTCATCATCAGCAGCAACTGGCGCGAGCATTGCTGTCACGAGGTCGATGGTCATGAAGAGGGTCAACACGCCCCCCGAGGTTCTTTTGGTGGCATTCCTATCGACCATGAGCCATGTCACTAGCCACATGCTCGGACTGTTTGGCTTACAGTCGCGCTTCCGGCTTATCAGCACAGGATTCTGGGGTCTGTGCTTCATGGCCAGCATTGTTTACAGCGCCCTCACGTTCTCTCTGGAGGACTCGTCCGCCCAAGGATTCCTGAGATACCCAACAGTCTGCATCATCGGATTCATTCCGCACATCCTCGTGTTCGCTGGCATAGTATGCTGCAGCTTCATCTACCTGATGGCGCTTGTGCTCTCAACCCTTGCCGGTCCGGAGGCCGGCCCTGACGATCAGCCTCTAACATTGAGGCAACGGTTTGCCCTCGCCCACGGCAACATGCAAGCCAATGTCTCGATCTCCGACATTCGAATAAGAATGGATATGGATTTCTACACCGCTTTGCTCCGGGCCGGGTTTGGCGCTATCACCATGGCTAGCGAGGCCGTGTACCTCAACGAGGACCACAAAGTAAACCTCAAGCGATACACCTGGCTCGAAGATGAGAGGTTCCGCGAGGTGGAGGAGCTGAGAATGCAATGGCTTGGAGGCGGCATACCAGGCTCCCGATTCGACTCTGTTGGCGCGATAGGTTTGGTGCCCATCAAAGAGGGACAGGCCAGTGCAGCGAGCGGCTATGCACGAGAGAAAGCAGCCCAGAAGATTGCCAAGAACAATGCTTCTTCGAGAAGAATTCGAGACGGTGTTGGCGCAGCAGAGCGGAGCGGGCGATGGATCATGGCTTTTGAGTATATAATGTACATCAACCGACTGCTACTAACCGCCTGGGCACTCGTCACGATCAAGGCCCTCGCCTTTCTTGGAATACGGAACCCGCCTGGATGGATTCGCTGGTTATCGCAGAGGCCGAAGGGTGATTCTTCAAAAGTCACTACGTCAGCGCCCTCAGGGCAGGGGTGGAGAGTTGACTGGATCCCGGTGACGGACAAAGAGACTGCAACGTTTACTCTTCCCCGGAACGATCAGGTCGATGTTGAAGCCGAGATGCGCCGCCATCTCACCAGGTCTAATGGAGGTCAGGACCGCACAGGCGAGATGGGCACCGATGAGCTAGACTCTACGCTCTACAAGTGGTGGGTTCAAGGTGGTTGGTGGGGGAACACCGATAACAGCGGCGACTACGCCCCCGTTGCGCCCCAGGATCACGACGCAGAGCTTGATGATCCCGATTTTGACACCACCAGTGTCATCTCCACGACGGAGACAACCGAAGACAGCGAGTCTGGCTGGGTGTCTGACCCTGATGACCGCGATCTTGGCTACGACGATGAGGACGAAGGCCAACGAACACCCACGAGACGCGATTTCCCGATGTCCTTCGCTGCTGCAGTCGCCTCAGAGCGCTCCCGCGAGCCAACACCACTCGTGGACATGCCGATAGATCGGCACGATCTCGCCCGACTCCTCCACCCCCAGAATCCAGAGGACCGCGAGGAAGCCCGCGCATTGGCTGCCCATCTCTCAAGCGACCGCATTATGACACGCTCTCGCTTCAGACAACACCAGCACCAACAACGCGCCCAAGTCCTCCTCTCCAACGGTCGCCACGGGCCCCCGGGAAAGATCACGCCCGAGGAAGAAGCACAGCGTCTCGAACAAATCATCCTCTCCCGCCGAGCTAACGCTGCCGCCCAACACTCACCCACCTTCTTCTCATCCGCGGTCAACAACTCCTGGGCGACTGGTGCGGCAGGCCTCGGACCAGATGGACCCCAGTGCGTCGTCTGCCAGAGTGCACCGCGGACCATCATCGTCTGGCCGTGCCGCTGTCTTAGCCTCTGCGATGACTGCCGTGTCTCGTTGGCGATGAACAACTTTGAGAAGTGCGTCTGCTGTCGACGGGAAGTCATTAGCTTCAGCCGGATTTACGTGCCTTAGCAATTTGGCTCGAATAGTTTGTTGTTTGAAGGGAATAAAACCAATAGGTTTCATGCAGTGTCCTGTGGGGGGTGGGTCAATGGGACTGGGTTTATGTTCGTGTCTGTGGGACTAACAAGCGTTTTGGAGTTCGGTTTAGGGTGATTGTCAACCATTGATATCTTGATTTTGAGCAGCATTGTTTTGCGTCTGGGCTGGGTAGGTGGTAATTCTTTTCGGGTAGGGTGTCGTGTTTCCCGTGAGGGATGACAAGTCGGGGTTTGTACATGTACTAGACATCAAAATGTATGGGAGAGCATCCCTAGGGGTGTTGCCAATATACATACCTATCCAACAGTAATGGGTGGTCATTGCAGAGGTGCAGAGAAAGCTTTGTTGTATTACAGTAAAAGATACTGCTGTATCTGGGTATCATTTCATATTCTCATGCCTCATGCCTTCGTGCAATCCGATTATCTCACATGCCCGCCCACTCAATGCAGAAAACTCTGACATTCTTGCCAGTGGTGTCTGGCTCCGCGCCCTCTTCCTCGGACGGTTTCTCCGCCCCCATCAGGAAACCCTTCTTCACGGCCGTGCCTAGACGACCGCTGGTAGTGAGATCTAGCATGGGGATTTTCTGGTCCCAACCATAGCAGTTGGCCAGGTAGTGAGCATGGTACCGGAAGGGATCTCCAGGATAGACACTGTAGTCTCCGCCGAATCGCAGACCCGGCGTGATAAAGTAGCCTCTTGCGTTCAGGAATGCATACAATGGATACGTGGGAGGAACCTGGATGGGTGCGACGGGGGATATCGCAGAGGAGGGCATCAACACATTGCTGGTAGTGGGCGTGATAGCTGGGAGTTTTGAAGTCTCAGCAACCACCGAGGCAGGCGCCGAGGTTGCGGAGCTGAAGATGGAATCTTCCGCTTCTGTTTCTGCCCTGTTTGTAACAACCTTGCCTTTGGGCACCTTGTGCGCATGGCGTGCGCGGTATTGAGCCTTGTGGTCATCGAACGCCCGCTGAGCCGCTTTTCGCTGGGAGTTGAGGGACTCGAAGTAGGCCTTGCGCGCCGGGCTGTCCATCGTCTTCAGCCGGGAGAGATGGTCGGTCGCGTCGTCGGCGATGAAGGCTGCCTTCTTGTCCACGAGGAGCTTCACTTCCTCTGGGTAGAGCTCAATGGGCAGGCTGAGCAATATGCTCTGGGTGGGATTCTGGGGCATGGTGCCTGTGAAGACGGCGCACATGCCGTGGTTGCGACGGATGTGGACAACGTCTTCAATGTCAAAGACGAGGTACCGGCCCCCGATGCTGGAGATCCGGACCAGTCTGTCTGGTGCGGCTGATGTCATGTTGAACAGATGTACTGTGCAGCGAGTTAGAAGTAGCTCGCCAGAAAAAGCTTGAAGCATCAAGAAGGCGCATCAAAGGAGGATGTTCATAAGCCTTGGATTCCGTACTGTCATCATGGGGTTTCAGAGGATTGACAGATTATTATACGTTATTTTTATAATCATGTGATCCTCCAGTGGTGCGCGCAACTTGATGAGGGAGGGAGCTTGACTAACCTTTGAGATCGGGGTTGTGTGCCAACCCGAGGAAGAAGGGAAAGTGGTCGAGGATGAAGCTGCTCGCTGGATTTTTATGGTTGAAAAGTTTGGGCAGAATCTCCGACCTTGTGGGCGGTGAGTCAACCGACCCCACCACAAGCTTGGCCTCAAGATCCAGGGTTAGGGTAGGGTTAGCCAACCTGAACCTGGGGGGGCATTGCAACGAAAGGTCAAATCAAAAGTCCATGCCATCTTTGACCGTGCTAGCTGGCGATTTCTCCTTCTGGAGCTCGTCTTCCATCGGGGGGAGGCTGTACGGCTTGATGTTCAACCCCTTGGATGCACTCAAGCTGAAAGAGAGCGTCTCGCGCCAGGCGCTCGTTTCCGCTCCACCGCCTCCTTTCTCATGATAAACAGGCAGAGAGTGCACTTTGAGAAGCCCTTGCGGCTGGTCCGCGACCTTCTTGTCAGAAGAAGGCGGTGGTGCGGCCCCTGGCGTGGCCGGCAAGGGGATTAGCTCGACAACCCCATCACAGAGAAGCTCCATCCACCGAACGAGCCCAGAACTTCTCGGAAATAGGAATGTGGGGAGAGTGATGACCGCTGTTAGCTGGTTGTTGTATTGCCGGAGCAACGCTCTCAGCCCATGCAGGAACTGCAACACCTCTGATGGTTGGGTGCACTGCACTGCGTAGAAAGCCGGAGATAAAAGGCTCGGTATGACCACACGATGGACCTCGTTCGTCGGTGAGCTCTCAAGCTTGGATTTGAGGTGTTTGATGATCGCCTTCAGAGGAGAGCCGGGTTTGGCAGGCCCCTGGGTAAGGGTTGGAGGCCCTGTGCTAGGGGTGGGATGCAATGTGCCTTTGCAAGACGATTGCGCCAACCGCTTGCTCAGGTCGAACGAATGACAAAATATAGCGCCCGAGCTGTTCTCTCGGGCCGCACTCCCTGCACTGGCAGCATTCCCCAAGGCTTCATATCTCCAAGCAATCTTCATCCTCTCCTCCGGGGCGGCAGCTGAGGGTTGTGAGGTCTTCGACTTGGCATCTGGTTCGGCCACACCGGGAAGCTGGTATTTCCACTCGGGAGGAAAGCCTACGAGATGGACCTGGTGACCCTGGACAAGTCCCTCGGCGGCATAGTATCGTAAGAGGATCCCAGAAAAATCGGTAGTCCCTTGTTCCTCGACCAGCAAGCACGTCCCCAGGGGAAGCCCACGGTGGCCGGCAAGTAGCTGATCAAGCGATGCTGTTCCAGTCGACATCGTTGGCCTGCCGTCGAGAGGGGAGGGTCGCAAACCAGGCGCGAGCTGCTTTTCGACTTTGGCCTGCGCCTGCGTCTGGCCGGGCCTCGCAGACGAAAGCACGGCGTTTCTCTTTGTGAACGACATCGGAATTGGCCGGGTTCGCAAGGGCGTTATGGATGGGATTTCTCGATGCGGCAACGAGCTCTTGGAGGGGTTCAAGGAAAATTCCATAAAGGCGGGCGCCGTTTGGTTACCCCCCACCTTGTAACTTTTTTTGCCTGCCGGGATACAACCGTGTCAGGGACTATTGCACACGCACCCCACCAGCTTCCCCAAGTTCTGTTTGCGGAACCGGAATTTTCCAACCTCCAAACCCAACAGAACATCGAGTCGCGAATGCAACCCGCCCGCGAAGATCTCAGCAAAGCTTACCAGAGTAGCCTTTACTTGTCCTCGAAGTCAAATCCCGCTTTCGGACCCCGTGATCTGGTCATCTCCTTCCAGCCTCTGGCGCCGAAAACCTTGCCCCTCGGCAGAAGCACCCCCGACAACCACACAGCATGGCGGCCATGGCATCGGATGCGCAGCTCTTTGAAGAGGACTTCCAGGTCAAGGAGATAAGCCCACCCAAGTATGACCGTGTCGACCGCATCACGTGTACCTCGGCGGACGGACAGACGCAGATGGGCCTCGACATCAACAAAGAACTCTTTGCCTGTGCCATTGGCGATAACCTTCATGTGGTGATTGCGACCTCGCTCGCGCTCGACGGAAGCAAGGATGACGAGAGGGGCTGGCGCGACACGTCCAAGCTTGGAGGCGGCGAGGCAACGTTGGCCGATATGTTTGAATACGTCTGCCACGGCAAGATCTACCGATTTGACGACGCCGACAATGGACAAAACATGTGGGTTCCATCACAGAGGGATGCCGTTGCAAGTTTGGACGGGCTCTAACCGGGAAAATAGCAAATGCTACACATCTTTCGGAGGACTGCTCATGTCTCTGGACGGGCCGTATAAGAAATTGACACCGTTGCGAGTGGACTATGTCTATCTTCTAGTAAAGAAAGTGTAGGGGCCGCTTTTCACCACGGTGAACGGATGGCTTCCTTGGATGGGTGCGCCTAACGGTTTGATGATTTGGCACCCCAGCGTGAAATTAGGACCCGCTAGGTCGTGGTCGAGGAGGGGAAAGAACAGGGAGGTCGGCGTTCAGGGACAAAATAACTATGGACAGGAAATAGGCTTAAGATACCCGGAAAGCGTCTCTTATTGAGTCAGCTCTTGTCTCCGCTCGATCTCTTGCTTGCTCGGGAGTCGGTAGTTTTGGTGCGGTCCCGGAAAAGGGATATAGCGGTGCGCTCGTGCCTGGAGCACCGCGAAGTCTGGCTCGTTTTCTGGCGTGTATATACCATGCCGCAGGAAGAAATCAAGCATCACAACAGCGCAGTTGGGCTTCCAGAGTCCCTGAGCGAGTTGCTCTTGAATTTCCTCGACGGTCCGGAGACTGAAGCTTTCGACCTCGCCGTCCTTTGGTTCCGGAATCACAGTCCCGTCATCAGGCAGTTCCAGGTCGTACACCCATTGACACTCCGGGTAGATGTAGCCAGCGTCTCCTCCAGACCTCTCGTCGGTAATGTAAATGTATGTGACAGTCCCAGTCTCCGTGGCTCGCGCGCGCACGATGCGCTCGGGCAGCGAAGCCTCTTCGTCTGCTTCGCGAATGATACACTCGAAGGGATCTTCGTTGGTCATCAGGCCACCCGCAACGGTGTTGTCCAACATGCCCGGGTACGTCGACTTGTTGGCAGAGCGCTTGGGAACCCAGATGCGGAAGTCGTATTTGCTCGCTGCATCACGCCGGCGTACGAAAGCCGTCATATGCACACCATAACGAGTCGTTCCGAAGAGTCCCATCGCTGCACGTTCCATGCTGAAGAGAACCTCGCCGCTTTTGCTATAAACCGGCCAGAGCTCATTGCGCCAACCTTTGAGGATGCGGAACGTTTGATTCTCCCTCCAATACGCTGTTAGTCCGGAAACAACCTTGGTGCGTTCGGCCTCTGTGCTGGGCTCCCGGAAGAGGGCGACTGTCCTGGTCGTGGGGTCGAAGTCCATCGGGCCTCTGATCTCAGGAGGAGCACGCATCAAAGCATCCAAGACCGAGGGCGGCATGTAGCCAACGGGGTAGGGTCCATCACCATCGTCCCAAACGAACGTGTAGAGACTACCCAGTGCAGCCTCATGGCCACTGGGGTCCGTTTCGGGGTTGGAGAACCTTCACTCCAAAGTCAGCGCAAGTAAGATCGAATTGGGGGACAATTTCGGAGATTTATTATAGCATGACAGCGCCTTGGCCGGCAGTGCCTGCCGATCCGCCAATGTAATGTTGCACAACAGCACAACGAGCGCCCATTCCCGCCGTGGCCTTCAGCCGTCACACGGATGGGTGACGACGGCACCTGCGACTCCGCCCAGGAATGATATCTCAAACAAAACATGACGGCTGAGCAGCTGAACCAAGCCTATGGGAATGCAAGGGGAAAATGATAGGGTAGACTTACGCATCGCATTTGTTCACCAAATCGATGTTGGTAACCCGGCGTGTCATCGTGGAAGCAAGCCTGCGGCACAGCTCTCTCGTGGTATGTTGACTCCGAAGTCGCTGCACTGCGGTAATTTGGCACTGGTTGTCGACTGCAAGAGCGCAAGGACCACTGGCGGGTTTGTTCAGTAACGGCAAGAACGAACAATGGAAAAGGCCGAGAATGCAGAGTCGATCCCGAGACCAAATCCCTCGACAAAAGGTCAGGAAGGCGTGGCCAGCTGAAACTGGAGAAACAGAACACAACTTCTGGAGGGACTTGGATCAGACGAGACAGCACCCGACCACGAGATATAGTTTTCCAAGCCGGAGTCCTTGAGCACCATAGAAGGCCATAGACCCTCAACAGGATGGTCACCCGCAATGCGAAGGCCAGTTCCCCTCCCCCGATCCTCCAACGGCTGCCGAGTGTCAACCGGTTTTGCAGGAGCGGTGCGCCACGACGAAACCAGGGTTCGGAGGTGGTCGCACGTCTCGGCCTGCGTCCGCTTCTACCCTGAGGGTGTTGTGGTGGTGCGCTAGGTAAGCCTGGAGGACTGAGGGGCACCTTCCCATCACCGGGAGGGGTTTCATTCCTGCGGTGCTCCCGTCGCTTAACTATTCCAGAACCCCACTGCGGCCCGAGTCGGCAGAGGGGCGGTGGACTTAATGCCTCCCGCCCGAGAGTGCTGGATGTTTCGACGGAGCTTGGCACGGTGCATCACTCCACGTCCGGTAAGCTTCCAGATCGTCCTGGCTGCTATTTACAGGCGTCACCAGCGCCCACGCTCGCACCGGACCGCATACGTCAATACGGTGTCGTGCATGAACCACAGCGGAGTTTGTGTCGCCTGAACGACCACACGCTCAGCCAGCTCACCTCTCACCGGAATTTGAGACAAATCGGCAGATCAGATCACCATCGGCTTCTCGAAGCCCGGATCCTGGACCGGTGACGGACTCCCGCTGACCGAGACGCCTCTCCCATCCCAAGCCTGCAAGGCGACGCTGCAAGGGAGCCATCGCGATCGAATCAACCTTGTTTGCCCGGAGTCCATCTGCATTATTGCTTGGAATCACTGATAAGACAACCTCGAAGCTGCGAAAGCCGCAGCTACGGTCTGGGAATTACCCATATCGACTGGGATCCAGCCCCTACCCTATCGTTCCTCCTGCGCCCTCCCGTGCTCGGCACCAAGGTCCCTCACGAATAGCACGGAGCCCGGAGAAGAGTGTCTGCTGACTAGTTGACTGCCGGGCCTTCAACCACCAACCGATCCCGGCAGCTTGCACCCCACACACGCATAGCGTGCACGACCACAGAGCTACAGCATACCTCCCCGTGGCGCCGTAGGCCTGGTCACCAATCCGAGAGCAGTACCGTTCGCTCAGTCTTCGGCGTTAGACCAACCTGTCGTCATCCGCCCGCCGGCAGTCAGCCTCTGCCGTCCCTTGCTCCGCCGCTCAGGAAGGCAAACCCACAGCTACTACGGCTGACCTTCTTTGCTCTTCGGCTAGGCTAATCACGCTGGCCAAAAGCCGCTCCGTGGTGCCGCTTCGCTCCAGAGACAAGTCATCCCGAAGGATCCCCAGGTCCCAGCCCAGGGAATAGCACCAACCTCTAAACCATACACGGGCGAATCTGCCTCTCCGCAAGGCACGCGGCACCCGTACCCATCAGCAAAAGGACGAACCTGGCTGAAGCAGACATCATGTCCCAACCCCCCTTCGGACTGGTCGCGGCCGGCCAGCCAGTGATAGTGACGCCAACAGAAACTCCCACACCCACATCCTTCATCTACGCCGTCCCATCCCCACCCTCCAAGACATCCTCCCACGTTGTGGTCTTCCTCCTGCCCGGAGTAAACCTCCCAAATGGCACAGCCGCGGCGATCTACCTGGTCACACCCCCTGGACCGGGCCAAACCGAGCCCAATTCCAAATTCCTCGGCGGTATCGGGCCCGGCAAGGAGAGTGCCATCTTCAAAGTTGACATTACCAACCAGGCAATCGTGCTCGGCGTGTCAGTTGAGCCTGCCGCGTCGGTGTCGCAGCGTATAGACGCTCTCACTTCTGCGAAGCAAGCAACGAGTACGGCTCTCACGCTTGCTTCCACGACGCCACAGGGTGCAGCTCTCACTTTGGCACAGCGTATCATCAAGAATGCCTTTAACTTCCTTTCATCGTACAGCGGGAAGGTTGGGCCAGGCGGTGTTGAAGTGGTACCGCTGAAGGCGTTTGAAGAGTGGTGGCAGAAATTCGAGGGGAGAATACGGTCCGATCCTGGATTTCTGGAGCGTGGTGATTAGAACGACACCGTGACCGAGGTATAAAACGCCCTTGATAAGCAGCAGTATTGTAGAATATGGAGAGTGAGAGCATCATGTCTTATGGTTGCATCGAAGTGGTAGAACTTCAAGGGAAGAACCGAGGGGAAAGAAGTGTACGTGAAAAGTAAATAGTCAAATAAGCATGTATTGCTCATGTTCAATGCACGATACATGGTAGGAAAGTTGGTTTGTCGTCAAACAGAAGAAAAAAACCGGAACGCCGTTGCCATGAATACGGCCTCCGCACCTCTAATGGTACAATACATGAGAATTATTGTGTTATTTTCCGTTTCGTCTCCCCCATCCAGACACTTCAACGCCAGCGCTTTCGAGCCGTCCCTTTTTCTCCCTCTCTTTGGAGGCGCCCAACCCATATCATCACCGCCGCCACCGCCGCCACCGCCGCCGCCCTGCCGCCATAGTCGTCATCACCTGTCCTCCGTTGCCTGTTGCCCCCCTCTTCGTGGTTGTCTCTCTTCCTTCCTCTCTTCTTTTCTCGTCTCCTTGCGCTCCTCCTTCTGAGCCTTAACGGGCTTGTCGGACTTCTCCTTGGATTCCGCCGCCGCGGCGCCCCCCTGCTTCTTCTTTTCTTGCAGGGCGATGTTTTGCATTTCGGTCTTGTCCTTTTCCCACTGGCTGGCGGTGTCGCCAAAGTTTTCCTTCATCTTCTTGACCTTTTCGGCCTTTTGCTTTTCTTCCTGCTCGCGGAGGAGTTTCTCTTGTTCCATTTGCTGGGATGGGTTAGTTTGGTGGTCTAAAGGGGGTACAGGGGTCAGGGGTGCCCTTGGCTTACCTCCATGTGCTTGATGTCGTCGACACTGGGCTCGTACAAGTGCCAGATTGTGTAGTGGGGGAGACCGACGACGGAGAAGTCCATCTTTCGGGCCATCTAGAGGGGTTAGCAGATTTTACCATGACTATAGCGTTACAGGACGTACCTTTCCAAACCCTTCAGTCTCGGCATGCTTCTCAAAGCTGAAAGCAGGGAAGTGGACGCCATAACGGAACACCTTGGCCTTGGCGAGGATGCTCACACCACCGACACCGTCAATCTCCATCTCCATATCCGGGTCGCCGTAGGGGTCGCGAAGGTAGGCAAGATGCGGTCTCCAGGTTGCGTACTCCGCGTAGCCCTCCACAATGACTGCGTCCTCGTCCAGGGTATCTGCTAGCGCGAGGGCGGTTTCGGATTCTTGCCATGAGTTCAAGTCGTAGGGCTGCTCTCCTCCGAGCCAATCGGGCAGTGGACGCCACACGTCTGCGCATTGGATTAGCACACAACCGATTTGAGGGCGGCCAGGGGCAATTGCACTTACTCGGCACAATGACGTCCTTGTTATGGCGCATCAGATCCTCCAGAATGGTAAAGGGAGCCGTCTCGACATCGACATCTCGCCAGTACACCCACGAGTGATACGGGCGAAGCGCCGCACTAAGCAGCCAGTTCCGCGCTTGCGCCATGAGCTTTCTCCTGCTCGCCTGAGCCGCAAAGCCGTGGCGACTCTCCACGTCCTGGTTCACCTTTTGCCCAAAGTCCTTCTCAATGATGGAGATCTCGCCATAATGCTGCGTATCGTCCTCGTCCGCTTGAATCTTCTCCAGATTCTCCACCAGCACATCCAGCGTATGGTCCTTGGAGTCCGAAACTAAGAACGCCAGGTCGATCAAATGGTGCGGGTACGTAAAGTTGCGAAGGTGCCCGAAGAACATGGCCAGATGCGACTCGGCGTCTCGCAGCGGCACGCAGAGCAGGATCCGCTCCTCTTTTTGCCACCCTTGTGCAGTGCCCTGCACGTCGGACAGGTCGTAGTACCGCACCGTCTCCAGCTGGAAGTCATCCCCGCTGGAGAACAGTCCCAGAGAGAAGACTGAGAAGAGCGAGCCGCCGCCGGGCCGGATGAACATCCAAAAGAGAAAGCAGACCGCCGCGATTATTCCCAGCCGTACGAACAGTCGCCTCCTCCTGCGAAACGATGGTGTTGTGCCTCGTGGTTGGAATCTGTAAAGGGGCCGGCGCCCTCCGGTCAGTTTTCGCGTTCATGGCTGCTTCTCAGGGACAAGCAATCCGCGACGCACCTATGCGGAGAGAGCTCAAATGTGCCTCCCCGCGGATACCCATTGGAATATCCGCTCACATGATGCCTGGGGGTCACCTTGGACCCCGAGGACGCGAAGGGCAGCATTGGACGGAGTCTGCACGAGGGCAGCTAACGGAAACGCTGTCCCCTTTTTGCGCTGCACCCTAGGACGTCGGAGCGCCGACAAAGCTCTGGGAAATCTCGAAATCGCAGGCAGGGCGGGATCCTCGGGTTCTCGATGGGTTCGAATCGTCGTCGATCAATGCATCGTCGTCCGAAGGCGTGACGATGGTGCAGAAAGCGGTCGCGCTCAAGTTGCACGAGAGTTGTCAAAAGGTGTTCGCATCAGCCTCTCACGAAAGATTGTCCAGTGGCGTTTCGTTTCTGAGTCCCGGCAGGCCAAGCGCTCTCCTGGCTTGGGCGCTCAAGGTGGGTACCAGGATACGACGGGTGGATGTTACTGGGGGGTGAAACGCCGCAAACGGTCTGGTCAGAGTCAGGCCAAGGTACCTTTGCGAAAGTACTCGATTGGCCGGAATATTCCTCACCATCGACTCCCAAATTGCGACTTGCTTGGCTTGACAATCCCGTCCAAAAGACTAATGTTCCGTTGAATGGCATCTCCAAACCGGATCACGGCACCTCCACAGGTATGCGCTAAATAGGATGAACACAAGACTTCCGCTTCTGCATGGCATTGAGTAGGTATATTTATTATCTTCCTAATTGCTTGCCTCGCCGCCGACCGACAAGACAGTCCGGCAAATATTTTGGTCAGGGGCTGCATGAGGTTATCAACGCCAAGCTTACGATACTGCTGATGACATGAGATTATCTCGTCTGACCGCCACATGGCTACGAGGTCCATGGCATAGGAGGATCTCTATCGTGGGCAGATACGATGTTACGAAGTGGCATTTCCCAGTGACAGGCAAGCCAAACTTGGTTCCGCAACTGGAAACCCAGGAAGAAATCTACTGTGGCAGGTTAGCCAGGCTCACAAATGGGCTGCAATTTCACCATGAGAGGAGAAGATGTTCAGATAAGCCGTGTTAATTCAGCCTTACAAAGCCGGCCCAAGCCGCCATGCAACAAAACGCCCCATGACAGACTCAGACAACGGAAGCCAAATAACAACCCGAAGGAAGACACCACAACTGATCCTCGCGCCCGAAGACACTACAATGCGGGTGGATGGCTCGGCCCGTACATATCATTGAATGGATAAACGGTGTTCATCATAACAAAGTGCAGAAGATGCGTGCTAGTCGGGTGGAGAGGTAACGTACCAAGTGGGAAGCTAATGATGTCGGTTGCGCGATGTTGAATTGACCTATTGACTTGGCTGAGTTAGCTGAGGTCCTTGCAATGGAGAAGGAGGATATGTTGTGAAGTGCTTGTCATATCAGAAAAGTTTTGGTATATTGGTTGTCGCTCATTATTGTTCAGAAGCAGAACTGAGAAATTGTTTTTCATCATGGACGAGGGAAAAAAAAAAGGGAAGGAAATGGCGGGGTATCTTACCAGATAAGCAATTGCTGGAGGTGGTATCGTGAGTGGTGATCGCTGCGGTCTGCTGCCAGAGGTTAGCTAGAAGCTCTGTGTGCTTGCTCGATGAGGTTTGCAAAGCAGGAGGAGTCAGATGGTAGTGCATGTAGGTATATTGCGCTCATGGAAAATCGCGTGACCTGTGGTAAAAGGATCATCATGGAAAGAAGGCGCGGGGTCGAGAAAGTGATGACAATGCCAACTTACCAAGAATGATCAGTGTCGCGGTGGTGGTCGAGGTGAAGCAATCCAGAGGCCCAAGACTGGGTACCAAGTCGCAAGCGGCTTGCCTCGATGAAGTCAAGATGCCAGCCAAGAACTGCGGCTCTGGCATGATTGATGCGCAGAGTATGGCGAAGCCAATGCCAATTCTTGAGGGCTCACCGCTTGCAAGATGGGCATCGTGGGCGCCGAGGACGAAGCTGATCGCGACTGCGAGCTGTAAAGTTGAGGAAGGAATTGGATCTCGGCGCGGAGATTTTAAGCTGAGTTTTTCTGCCACAAATTAGGCGGTGGGGCAAAGTAGAGTGGGGCAACCTTGTGACTGGCCCAAGCTTTGCAGCAAACCCCAGTGCACGAGCCACCTTGAAAGACATCCCTCTTCAGCACGTTCTCAAAGCAAAGCCATCGCCAACACAGGAAGAGGGCAACGTGCTGCAGATGTGATCCTCATGTGAACGACGTTCTACACACAGTATATCGGGTTAGACACTTGTCCGTAAACCAGAGACATCGGCGAGGCCCTGCAGGACGCTGTATGAGAACCTTGGTGAGATTTTTCACCGAGATCTCAACTGAGCCTCATACTCCGCTCAGAAATCACCAAGTCACAACAGCAGCATGGCCGACAGAAGGCGGATCAACGGCCCCGCCGGAGCAACAATACCCCCAGTATTTGAAGATTCCATCGACAAGAAAGTAATCACATCGAAACCTACTAGATCTCGAGCTGCAAATGCGGTTCGACACACATGTGAGGCAGAAGACAAACCCGAAATGTGAACCAATACTGACATATATCCTAGTTCTCAAAACGGGACTCACGCCATCGGCATCTGGGTCCGCCTACTTGGAAGTTGAGGTTCCCGGAAAGACTGGAGTCTCCGGCCTTAAACTCAGCTGCACAGTCCACGGCCCGAGATCTCTCCCAAGGTCAAGCCCGTTTGCGCCTCACATCATTCTCACAACACATGTCAAATTCGCCCCGTTTGCTACGAAGCAGCGGCGTGGCTACCTTCGCGACCCGAGCGAGCGAGATCTCAGCTCTCATCTTGAGACTGCTCTTCGAGGGGCCATTATCGCCGACCGGTGGCCCAAAAGCGGTGTGGACATTATCGTTTCCATCATTGAGGGAGACCAGGATCGAGATACATCAAGAGAACATGGCGATGAGTCATGGGACATGATGAATACGCTCAGCTATTGCATTACTGTCGCATCGGCCGCCCTTGCGGACGCCGGAATCGACTGCGTCGACACAGTTGCAGGAGGTGTAGCTGCGCTTGTCCGAGACGACGCCGACAACGGGAAGGCGAAGATCGTCATCGACCCAGTCCCTTCAGAGCATGACAACATTGAGGCTGCTTGCTGCGTCGCCTACCTCCCCACAAGAGACGAGATCACCAACCTGTGGTTCAAGGGCGATATGCCAGACGACAACATGGCTACATATATGGAGCTCGTTCAACGAGGAATCCAAGCCTCGAAGCACGCCAACCGGGTACTCGTCCAGAGCATTAGCGAGACCGTAGGATGAAGAAGAGGCAGAGATTCTATCACAGTCACCTTGAAGACAGAACCGCGGGTTGGACACGATCTATTCTAGGACTGTTACCAAAAGCTTCGGACTCGGTTGTCTTGGCCACCAGTCATAGTGTCCAAGCACGAAGAACGAGTTTCGCCCGCGACGTTGGGACATAATTAACACCCCGAGTTGATGAAGGATCTGTCAGACAAAAAGGAACGAGCTATCTCGGGCAACCGAGGCCCTGAAGCAGAGTGTCAGATTTGGGCAAACGTCCCCAGGGTAGATTGCAAAGCATGTAAATAGAGTGCCATCCAAGGTCCAACTGCACTGCAAGCGCTGTTCCTGGAGGCACCGATGCAACTGACCCCCACCTGCAGCCAAGGTTGTACGAATTCGTATTCTCGGTGAATGTGTTTACGGGTCTCAGCAACGTCCCGTCTTGGGCCCAGTTTCTTGCGATTTTGCCGCCATCTTGCCATTTTGCAGACAAACGGCAGATGGGGAAACGGGAACCTCCCGAAAAAGTTGGTGCATGGTGGGGTGGATTGGCGCCCTGGTCGATCCTTGCTTACGCGTCGTCTCGGTTCCGCCCGCGTTTGAGATCTGCCAATCCCTCGTGAACGTGCCCGGATTTTTCGAAAACAACTGGCATCTCGATTCCAGTCCCAGAAACGGCGACTCATTCTGGCACCGGCAAGATCGCATCGCCGTTTCAAGGTGGGCGAAAGACACGAAGAAACCTGGAAATGAAGGCAGGCATCATTTTAATTGCCGTGGGCACTTGTCTTCGGCAAGCCAGATTCAATGCAATGGTTGGTCCAAGCATTTGGAGGGGCTAGATTGCGGTCTCGAAAAAAAGGGTTGCCGAAAGAACACGCTAGCGTTATCGCGCGTAACCCCCCTGACGTTATCGGCTCGCTATGTGTCGTCGTTCCCGCTGCTACTCTTCTGCAAACATCTAGAATAGAAACGGGTGATGTCCTCATCAGCTCTACTCAGCCCTTTCGGACTGGGCCTTTCCTCTTCGTTACCGCTCACGCTCTAAGCTGACCGTCCCTAAATCCACTCTCGTTGTCAAACATAGTTTTCTGCTTTGCGCATATGACCTTCTAATTAATCATTCTTCGTTTCTTATCGTCGCATTCTCGAGCATCCACGATCCGGACTTCATCCGCCGCATCCGTCATTTGTCGAGGAGGGGCGCCGTGCATTCGTTTTTCGCGCTGACAGCTGGCTCCATTTCGTCGTCTCGCGACACCAATATCTTCGACATAGCTGGAACAATTGACCCGGGCCAACTGCAATTGCGATTGCATGACTGAGCATTCGTCATAATGGGGAAAAAGTGTAAGTGGAGGGGAAAAAGATGCAATCCTCGGCGACGCTGACGGTCGGTAGCGCGATGGGGCGTCATTTTGGACGCCGGCTCGTCAGGGACACGACTGCACATATACCAATGGAAAGACCCCGAGAAGGCCAAGAAGAAGGCTTCGGCCGAGGAGCTTCGCAGCCTGCCGAAGTTGGTGACGGAGAAGAAATGGACGAGGAAAATCCGACCTGGAGTATCGACCTTTGGCGAGAAGCCCAAGGATGTTGGTCCGGAGCACTTGAAAGACCTCATCAAACATGCGCTCAAGATTATCCCCGAGGATAAGATCCAGAACACGCCAATCTTCTTGATGGCGACCGCGGGCATGCGCCTTCTTCCCAAGGTCCAGCAAACCGGCCTGACGAGGGAGATCTGTTCGTATCTCCAACAAAATACTCAATTTTCGTTGCCCGACTGTGGGTTGCACATCCAGGTTATCCCGGGGGAGACAGAGGGCTTATACGGGTGGATTGCGGCAAATTATCTCCTCGGTGGATTTGACCAGCCTGAAAAACACAAGCACGGAAAGGGGCACCATACATACGGGTTTCTTGACATGGGCGGTGCGTCTGCCCAAATAGCTTTTGCGCCGAACGAGACAGAAGCCGAAAAGCACGCCAATGACCTCAAACTCTTGCGACTGCGGACTCTTGACGGGGAACCCGCCGAGTACAGGTTGTTCACTGCATCATGGCTGGGATTTGGTGTAAATCGGGCACGAGAGGCATATGTCGAGGCGATCCAGGAGCTGTACACAGAGACACACTCCAAGGAGCTTCCGGATCCATGTTTGCCAAAGTCGCTGAGGACCACGCTGGACGGCACCGTGATCACGGAGAAGAAGGCCAACGAGATGACGCTAGTTGGAACAGGTGCTTTCCAAGAATGCCTGGAACTTACACAACCGCTTCTTGGGAAAGACAAGCCATGCCCAGACTCCCCATGTTTGATCAACGGTCAACACGTTCCCGCCATCGATTTCGATGTCAACCATTTCGTCGGCGTCTCAGAATACTGGCACACCACTCACGGCGTATTTGGAGGCAAGGATGACGAAGCTTACGATTTTACGACCTATCTGAAGAGGGTAAAAGACTACTGCGGCCGCGACTGGTCCGCGATCGCGTCCAGCCTCGACAGCCGGGATAAGAACGATCTACGACACGCACAGGAGGCTTGCTTCAAGGCATCATGGATCATCAACGTGCTGCACGAGGGCGTTGGCATACCGCGGATCGGAATCGACAAGATGCCAGGGTTTAACGTCTCACACGGCGCTCTCGAACACGCCAAAGACAAGGGCTTTCTCGACCCCTTTCAAGCAGTTGACAAGATCGACAAGGTCGAGGTTAGCTGGACCCTTGGAAAGATGGTTTTGTACGCAGCCGGTCAAATCCCTCCTAAGAGTGGCGACGATACCTACCCTGTTGGTTTCGGCAGCAACGGACCCGCCACCATCCCTCACGACTTCCAGTTCGCCGGCTCTACGTGGCGAGCACCCGGCGCGACTGGCAACCAGACGATAGACGAATGGGAAGACATGATGGGCAAGGCCAGGGGAACCCCGAGCACGGGCTTCTTTGCATTTATTGTAGTCCTCATCTTCCTCGGCTACTTCTTCCGCAAGAAGGACCGTCGCATGCGCTTCTATGGAAAGGTCAACTCTTTTATGCGGAGGTCGCGTCGTCCGGGTAGCCCGAGAAAGAGCCCGAGGGGCTTCTCGGCCCTGACGAACAAGCTGCTCGGACGCTCCGCCCCATACGAGCGTGTGATGGAGGAGGGCGAGGCGAACCAGTTCGAACTTGGCGATGTCGACGACGACGATTACTCGGACTCGAGCGACGGCTCTCGGTATGGCGTGGGAGCAAGCGGAAGCGGTGCGAGGGCTTCCGGCCTAGCAACGCCCAAGGTGAATGCCTTTGACCCACTATCGGTGCCTTTTGGGTTCTCGGCACTCGATCGTAGCGGACTCGTTGTTCGCACGGAAAGCCGCGAAAGGCTAGTGCCGCACCTTCAGGCGACGGGGCGAAGAAGCAGAGCGGGCAGTCCGACGAGGCTCAAGAGTCCGTTGGTCCCAGCGCAGGTATGAGTGGCAGGTGTTGATCATAGCACTCTTCTTGGATTAGCCGTGTAGATTATCCATCTGTTACATGGGTTGCCGGTGTATTTATGTTGTCGATAGGGATGGGCAAAGATCTGCTTTAGCACAGGGCATGGAGTTTGGGAGGCAGATCAGAGGCGGCGCTTTTGCTCGAGGGCGTGGCAAGGCTTTTTGTAGTTGAAGCAATAGACTTGTTGTGCTACGGTTGCGTAGAGTGGTCGATATGAACTTGGGCGTTTCCAAGAAAAGCCCAGCTGGTGCTATCAACAGCAAGCCAGCGTGTTACCCGCTGAGTCAGCGGCTTGCACCCTAAAACGCAGGAAACGCCCGCAAAAAAGAAGACAAAAAGTCCAGGCCCTTCTGGAACCCCAAAAGCGTCCCAACTTGCCCCCAAACCTTCTCCAACCGGTTCACCCAGTCATCTGACGCTTCAAAAAGAAGTGATGTGCAGATGTGCAAAAGGAATGACGCTGATGGGGTTCGAACCCATGCCTCTCTCGAGAATGCAGAATTTAAGCAAAGAGTGAAGCACTCTGGAGTCTTAAATGCATCGCGTTAGACCACTCCGCCACAGCGCCTGTTTTATTGGTTGATTTGGAAGTGAAGATATTCTGACTCATGGAGGTATCGTCGGAATTGATGGGGTTGGTGGAGGGGAGGTAACATAGGAGATTTCCTCCACACCGTATTGTTTGTCCACTACGGTATGCGCGCTTGTTGGGTTAAGGTTTCTCAGTGCTGATAGCAGGTGCGTGAGGGATGCGCGATTGGTTTTCAATTAGAAGTGTTGCTGTGTTGCGCTTTGGGAGGTTGAAGTTCGGGAGGTTTCGGTCTCCTGACTGAGATCCGGGCCATCCCTCAGAGATGGCTACCTGGATGACCTTGAAAGATGCAAACCATGCTAGATACGGCCTCTGGGTTCGCAGGGAGCTTCTGATTTTTTTTTCTTCGAATTTCTGACAAGTCTTGACTACCGCCGACGAGGGGTCCGGATAAATCCACCTTTCCCAACTGGTGTTCGGTCAGCTCTGCCAGCAGAACACAGCTAAAAGTGATATTTCAGAGGAACTTTTGAACCTAAATACTTGTCTTGTGAAACCGGAACACTTGGAGTCAAAAGGGCGTGCTAAAGGTCAACCCCTGACCCATATAACTCGAGGCTAGCAGGCGACTACTGGATGGGCGACGGCCATTGCATCAAAACCCCAGGTCTTTAAATCTTCTCAGGAAGACGTGTTTGAACAATTGAAAGGCCTGTGAGGCCGGTTATAACCCTTGTACTCCCTAGGAAAGGCGGGTGTAGAGGTTGTTGAGGGTTCGTTGTTGGTTGAACGGCCCAGTGCCCGCCTTGGTATGCCGGACCCAACCCGACCACCCATAATCTGACCCGTCCGCACCGAGAAGGAATATCAGTTCTTTTTTCCCTCTGTTGTGGCGGGCCTGCTATGACTGTATCCCCGTCTCTCTGTAAAGCGAGTCCTTGGAACAGTTGGACACCCAGGAACGAAGACATCGACAAGATGGCTCAATATTGCCTCTTATAGCCCCAGATATGTAGGAAGGGCTGTCCCCCTGTCATCCCATAAGCAGCATTTTGTCGAGTTAAAACACGGTCCTGCCGGAGCAACACCCTCCGTGAGGCAAGGGATACAGTTTTTACTCGGTCAGCACCAGGGCCGCCCATACCCCGGGTTCAGGAGCCGTAAATATACCGTATTTATACGGCTCAAAAATTTCTGAAAAGCATACGTTTAACTCGTGTTTTCGGAACCAATATGAATCAGCTCGGACCCGTTTGAGCCATCTCGGAAGGGAGCTAAACCCGTATGGCTCCTGAACCCGGGGTATGGGCGGTACTGACGCTTGTGCGGATATGGCGATGAGCCTCTTTAAAAGCACTTCACAGAGCTGGCAGTTAACAGCACAATGTCAGGAGTTTGAATACTCTTCAATAGTGCTTCTCTGCGCCACAGTCCCATCAATCTTGGTGTCTGCACATGCCTCCCTTCCTCCTTTTTTCCTCCGAGCCCCTGAGGCGCATCACCCTCACGGCATATCTTAACATATTGCCTTAACGAAGCTTCATGGATATGTATGTTCCCATTCGCTCAGATTTGAGGACACGCTACATCCTGCAAGTCCCTGGAAGTAGCTCGTGTATGTCCCGCCTCATGTCATTACATGCTCAGGTTGAGATGCAGCATAGCAGTAGCCCTGGAAACTGCCGCCAGGGAACTTCTCAGTTTTCGCGGAGAGACGCTGCTGCATACCGCTTTTGTGAATCTGATCGAAGCCTTAGTCACTTTTTCTAATGCCTCTGACAGGAATAGAATCGTGGCTGCTTCTTCGGTACGTACATCTCGACGGGAAAGCCTCGTTGAGGAACGCAGCAGGAAAGTGTGTGTTTGGAGAACGAAAAGGGGGGTAGGAGGGGGAGCAGAAGGAAAAGGGGCGAAATCTAAAAAGAACCCCCCACAACCAGCCCAAGGGCTACATCGAGTACACCCCGTCTCCAACCTCGTTCACTGTGAAAAGTCGGACCCCCGCTCAAACGCTGGACAAAGCGGATGCCAGTGTTGATTCAAGTGCACCGGGCAACATCAGTACACTGAACCCAACGACACCGATCCACCCAAATGCAAACACAAATACACCAACATGAGCGGTCTTGAGAGAGCCAAAGCTTCGGTCTGACATTGCTCATCATATGGACAGTGATCGAGCCGCGCCCCTGAACCCCTGAAATGCCGCCAAGCCAAAACTATCCACAAAAATCCACAAAAAAAAACATACAACACCAGGGATTCGCTGGTCGTCACCGACCCAACTACTAGTCTGGCCCTCACTGGCTTATCTATGGGAGAGCGGACGGGATCCCGAGCTTTCCAGTGGGTATGGTCGTATGTAGTAGGTGGGTGTGTTATCGTGGTCTGTATATGCGAAGCAGCGGCCACTGTTGGAACGTCTCAGGTTTGGTTTGCGGCTGTGAAATCCATGATCTGAAGCCACGTGCAATGAAGTATGCCGAAATCTGGAGTTATATGATTTTTTGAAAAAGTCCTGAAAACTTTCCAAGTCGGCTGACCATCAATGAAGCTGCCAGGCGAAAGACCAAAGACTCCGTGAGCTGTCGCGGTTAACCCTAACCCCTCAGGCCCGCCAAGGCCAGGGAACCCGGGGGCTCGCTCCGCCTATCGATTGCGGTCTAGCGATAAGGCGAGCTGCGCGCCAGAAGGACATTTGTCTGGTTCAACGTTGCGGTTCACAGCTTTAAAGCGCTACGCTGTCTGTCACCCCTCTGCTGTTCGGCACATCCACGATCTTCTCGACACCACCCGGCAGCGACCCTCGTTACCGCGATTACGGCCGCTGCAGGATGAGCCGAGATGACCAGCTCGTAGTGGCAACCATGGACTCGGCGCTCTCCTCGGCGCCCGGCACGCCGCTCGTGCTCCCGCGACAAAACGCCCCGGACCTCTCCGTCTCGTCGCGCATGCAGTACCGGAGCCGCCCCGTATCTGTCGCCGTCGACCCCGTGTCCCTCGTCATATCCGAGTCCATAGCCATCACCTCGGCCATTCAAAAGTCCTCCCGCTCCTCCAACTCCTTCGTGTCGGCCATCCTCGGCGGGAGCCCCAACATAATCCAGCTCGTGCCTCCCGAGGGGCCCGCCGCGCGCCGCCAACCCAGGACGCCCACTACCGACGTTCAGCCCGATGGCGCCACCGATGCAGCCGACAATCGCTGGGGCTTGCGGGGGAAGAAGGGCAAGAGCATGCAGGACAACCCGCTGATCTCGGGCTTCGGCAGGCTACGACATAGGCTGGCGGGCGTAAAGGGTAGGCCTCGCATTGGCACATCACGTTCACGCCGGTTGACTGACATTGTGGGTAGATATTCGCCAGTTCGATTCGGTCGTGCTACTCGAGCCCTTCCTCCAGATTATACAGGCCAAGGGCACCGCTGCCCCCATCACCATCCTTGCGCTGCGTGCGATACAGAAGTTCCTCGCCTATGGCTTCATCGCCCCTGGGTCGCCCCGGTTTGCGCTGGCTATGCACTCACTGTCCGCCGCGATTACACATTGTCAATTCGACATTAGCGACTCGCCGCAGGAGGAGGTGGTCTTGCTCCTAATCCTACACCTAATGGAAGACATGTTGGCGGGGCCGGGCGGCGATATTCTCACCGACGACAGTGTATGCGACATGATGGGCAGGGGCTTGACGATTTGCTCTCGGTCACGATTCTCGGAGGTTCTGCGGCGTACGGCGGAGGCGACCATGGTGCGCATGTGTCAGATCATCTTTGAAGATCTGAAGCACCTCGAAGTGGAAGCTGGCGACGAAACAGAGGCGTTGGACAAGCAGACGAGTGCAGACATGGATAACGTCAAGATGGACCCAGCCGCCAACGGGACGGACATACCGGCTACCAAGGAACTGGAGCCCCCGGCTCCAGCAGAACCGAGAGCTTCCACAAGTTCGGGGAAAACGGCGGTTAGCGGCACAGACACTCCCGTGAATGGACAGGCGGAGGTGGGACGTACCAGTACCAGCACGGCCGACGAGAGCTCCGCATCGGAAGTGGACTTGCGACCGTACTCCCTGCCCTCCGTTCGTGAGCTTTTCCGGGTATTGGTAAGCTTTCTTGACCCGCACGATCGGAAACATCCCGACCACATGCGGGTTATGGCCCTCCGTATCATCCACGTGGCTCTTGAGGTTGCAGGGCCTTCAATCTCCAAGCACCCGGCGCTTGCGACGATTGCCGAAGACCAGCTCTGCTCGAACCTCTTCCAGCTTGTGCGTTCCGATAATATGGCCGTCTTGCAGGAAGCCTTGATAGTAGCGAGCACTCTCCTTTCCACCTGCAGGGGAGTTTTGAAGCTCCAACAGGAACTATATCTTTCCTATCTAGTAGCATGTCTTCACCCGTCTATAGAGATCCCCAGGGAACCCGGCATCGACCCGAGTCTTTACGCCGGCATACCACAAGCACCCAAGCTAGTAAAGCCGCCGCCTTCGCAGGCTAGCAGCGGTCGTTCCACGCCAGTACCAGTCAAGGATCGCCAGAAGCTAGGAATGGAGGGCGGTGCACGAAAACCTGACGCGAGGCAGGCCATGGTTGAGAATATTGGCGTTCTAGCACGGATGCCGACGTTCATGGTGGAGCTGTTTGTCAACTACGACTGCGACGAGGATCGCGCAGATCTTTGTGAGGACATGATCGGTCTGTTGGCGCGAAACGCCCTGCCGGACTCGGCCACATGGAGCACAACGAGCGTTCCGCCCTTGTGTCTCGATGCGCTGCTGAGATTTATTCAGTTCATCGCTGAGAGGCTAGAACAGCCGGCCGTGACGGAGGGATATCCTGACCCGGAGGTGCTCAAGGAACGGCGGCGAAGGAAAAAGCTCATCATCAAGGGAGCCAACAAGTTCAACGAGAGTCCTAAGGGGGGATTGGCGTATCTCCAAGAAAAGGGAATCATCGCCGACATCAAGGACCCGGAGTGCGTTGCAAAGTTCTTGAAGGGGACCTCGAGGGTGAACAAGAAAGCTCTCGGTGAGTTCTTGTCCAAAAAGGGCAACGAGGCTATTCTAGATGCGTTTATGGGACAGATGGACTTTACGGGCAAGAGGGTGGACGAGGCGCTTCGGGTCCTCCTGGAAACGTTCCGTCTGCCCGGTGAGTCGGCGCTGATCGAGCGGATCGTCAGCTCCTTCTCGGAGAAGTACTGCGCCAGCTCGGTGCCCGAGGGTATCGCAGACAAGGACGCCGTCTTCATTCTCACATACGGCATCATTTTGCTGAATACGGACCAGCATAATCCAAACTTCAAGGGCCGGGCGCGCATGACGCCCGTTGACTTTGCACGGAATCTGCGCGGCCAGAACGGCGGCAAGGACTTTGCTCCCGAGTACTTGCAGGACATTTACGACGCGATCAAGTCCAATGAGATTATTCTCCCTGATGAGCATGATAATAAGCAGGGTTTCGACTACGCTTGGAAGGAGCTACTGCTCAAGACAGAGTCGGCGGGGCCGCTCATCATCTGCGACACCAATATTTACGATGCGGATATGTTTGCGACGGCTTGGAACCCGATTGTCTCGTGTCTCTTTTTCGTCTTCATGTCGGCGACGGAGGAGACGGTTTACGACAGGGTTATTACGGGCTTCCGTGAGTGCGCTCAGATCGCGACCAAGTATGGCAACTCTGAAGCGCTGGATGAGATTATCTATCGGTTGAGTTATATCTCGACGCTGGCTTCGGATGCTGTGTCGAATACGTCGCTTAATACGGAGGTGCAGGTGGAGGGCAAGAGCGTCATGGTGAGCGAGCTGGCGGTCAAGTTTGGGCAGGATATAAGACCCCAGTTTGCGCTGCTGGTTCTGTTCCGAGTGTTGACGGGATCGGAACATGTTGTCAATAAGAGTTGGAAACATGTGAGTCTGATCGACTGCGTATGAATGAGAGCGACGCTAAAGTTTGCAACAGATCATCAGGATATGGCTCAATCTCTTCGTCAACTCGTTGATACCGCCATTTTTCTCTGCCGACGAAGATCGTCTGGCGCTTCCGCCGATACCCGTTCAGAGTCCCTCGCAGGTCATCGACCGGGCGGCCAAGCAGAGCGAGGCAGGATTCTTCTCTGCGTTCACTTCGTACATCTCCAGCTACGCAGCAGATGACCCGCCTGAGCCCTCCGACGAGGAACTTGAGAACACCCTGTGCACTGTCGGGTGGATCGACGCATGTTGCATGGGGGATGTTTTTGCCAATGTTGCACATCTCCCAGGTGACAGCCTCGAGGCTCTTGTCGACTCCCTACTGGAGCAGATTCCGGATGACAATGGCTCTGCGGTTGTGATTACGGTGAAGACGGACAACATCCCCGTGTCGCCGGGGCAGAAGCAACGGCAGTCAAGTCCGTTGTACGACCCTGCTCTGGTGTACACTCTGGAGTTCTGCACCGTTTTGACTCTGCGGGACGAGCGGACCGTTGAGCTGCTTGGTAAGCGGGTTGTGGGTGCGCTCCAGGCGGTGTTGAGGGATGCGAGCCGGTATCATCCTATTGTTATTGAGCGAGCGACATTTTATCTCTTTAATCTGCTTCAGGCGAGCTATGTGAGTTCCTCGGCTGGCTTCCGAAGTGGATATGCTGACTGACTGCCATAGGACTTCGACTATATCAGGGCTCCTGTCCTCCTCCATAGTGTTTCCAGCTTCCCGCAAGATACTCTGGTGAAGACGTCAGGCCTCGTGCTTCGCGGTCTGAAACTTTGTATTGAAAAGCCTTGCCCGCTGAGGAGCGAGATCATGACCTCCCCAGACTTCTGGGCGATACTGCAGACGCTTGCCACAAATCCAGACTCGGCACCTATCGTGTTTGAGATCTTGGAGAGCGGCGTTACCGGGACGCCGCCGGCGATCATGGCCGACAACTATGAGGCCGTGCTCCGTCTCCTGAACGAGTTTGCCACCATGGCGCAGGTGGGCGCCATTGCGGAGCAGAAGGCGGATAGGAAACAGGGTCGCAAGGGCCGCACCGCTAAGCAGGAGAAGCCAAGGTAAGTCTGCACATGGTTACTAAAATGTCCTGGTCTGACATTACCACAGCGAAAACGCCGTTGTGGCGCGCGGTATCAAGGCCATCAACAACATCTACCAACTGACGACACGCATTCCTCACCTGATGAAACAATCACACCTAGAAAGCAGCGAAGGTGAGAGCGACTCGGATCAAGACAAAGCAAGCCGACCCGAACTGACGCAAGCAAAAGCATGGTCTGCCTACTGGCTTCCCATTTTCCAGACCCTGACAACACAATGCACAAACCCGTGTCGTGAGGTGCGCCATCTGGCGTTTACTTCGCTGCAGAGGACACTGCTCTCCCCCGAGCTTACCTCGAGCGACCACGAGGAGTGGACCGCCATCTTTGGGGAGGTACTCTTCCCTCTTATTCTGCGGCTTCTCAAACCAGAGGTCTTCTCGACAGACCGGGACGGTATGAGTGAGACAAGGGTACAAGCTGCCTCGCTCTTGAGCAAGGTCTTCCTCCAGTACCTCGTCATCCTCTCCAAGTGGGATGGCATGCTAGACCTCTGGCTCAAGATCATCGAAATCATGGACCGCCTCATGAACAGCGGTCAAGGCGATAGCTTGGTACGTTCCTTCTACCCCTTTCCAAGGAATGACAACTAACAACCCCACAGGAGGAAGCCGTCCCAGAAAATCTCAAAAACGTCCTCCTCATCATGTCCACAAACGGGTATCTCGTCCCACCAAGCCAGAACCCCGAACGGGAAGAGCTCTGGAACGAGACATGGAAACGCATCGATCGATTCCTTCCTGACCTGAGGAAAGAGCTAGCGCTTGATGAACCTGTCCCTGCAGCAGGGGAAGCTCCGGTTGGGGAGCCAGCGAAGGAGAAGGCAGAGGAGAAGAAGGCGTAGATGTCTCATTGGAAGAGAGAGAGACAGGAAATGTCTCACCAAGATAGAGAGAGACAGGAGATGATACCCCGTAGAGAAGGGGTACATTTGTTGTGTTGTTGACTGTGTTTCGAATACCTATCTACCTATTGACAAGTCTACCTAGACGTGAGGTAGCACCCACCCACTCACCTATGGATGCCGCTAGCGTTTCCGAGGAGTTTGTTCTTGTTTTGTTCATGTCATGTCTTGTTGTGTTGTCATTGTTAGGCGTAGAGATGGAGATTGATGATCTCCAAGCCGAGGGGGAAAGAGCGCAGCGCACTTGACCTGGGGTTTTGTTTTTCGTCTTGTGTAATGAGTTGTGGTTGCGGTCCATATACGTATACACTATACAGATACATACAGATATGCATGCATGCGCGGAGCGGGTTATCGTGCGTGGGTGAGCGCAGATGAGAGTCCTGAGGAAAGTGATGACGCAGCCTTGCAAGTCGTGTCTTCCAGTTAGCAGACCGTATTATCTCGAAATCTTGGCCTTCACTCACGTATGGGGCAAGAACAAAAGCCAATTGTGAGGCATTACGGTATCGTTGGTCCCAAGCCATGTGCTCAGCCACGCTGCCCAACAACGTCAGGTGAAGGTAAGTTAGGCAGATATTTCTTTCCCCCTCATCATGCACTTCCACTTTCAAGCTTCTTTCCACCCTTCGTGCACCTACGCCTGAGAACGAAAATGGGCAACGTTCAGTTTGCCAAAAGGGCGCATGAAACCTCGGGTCGTTCAGAACCACCAGTTGCAAATGTCACCACAGACCAGGAGAAGATTGTCAAAATTGGACCACCCCCTGCAGATCTGCGCCAGCAGTGTGAGGGATGGACTAAAATCGCGACCTTCCACCAGGTCTCGTCCCACAACGACTTCGAAAGACAGGCGGAGTCATTCCATTGGCTATGGATCGAGACGAAGTTTAGGACGGAACCCAACTGCTGCGTAGTTTGTTGGACTTTGTGCAAGTGTATGGTCGAGATCGGTTGCCAATCTACACGGACTTATGGGGAGGTCAGCCTCAGCGTGTTTGATGATGTTTATGTCGATGCACGGCAATATCCGGAGCGCTTTCGATTCATTGTTCCTAGCGGTATGTCGACTGGAATGTCAGTAGATACACCATACCTGGGTTGACCTGCTACCTACAGGAGTCACCTCACCCTGGAAGCATCTCTTTCCTGGGCCGCCAGACCGAGCGCCTCTAACTAAGATCCAATGGGTGGTCACTCGCTGCGACACTCTTCATGGATGCTATGACGCGCAGTCCAGCAAGACAACTTTGCCAACCCGCGTGCTTGACGTCTCGGGGGGTCCTGCCAGTATCCATCTGCGTGAGTCAAGGGGACTCCGCGAGCGGTACATCACCTTGAGTCACTGCTGGGGTTCAAAGCTGCCGCTGCAAACCAACACTGGTAACATTGAAGAATACAGACAGAATATTCCCTGGGATATGATCCATGTGGTCTACAAGAAGGCCATCAAGGTGTGCTGGGAACTCAAAGTCGCGTACATCTGGATCGACTCCCTTTGCATTATCCAAGACTCGAAAGACGACTGGGTGGAGGAATCGCAGAAAATGTGTGACACATACGCCAATGCCTATCTCACGGTAGCAGCAACTTCCTCTCCGGATTGCTCGGTCTCCATGATGAATGGTCTTGCCCAGCGCCCTCCAGAACCAACGGTGAGATTAATCGTTACTGGAGCTGAAGGAACGCGAGAACATAGTCTGAGCTGCTACCTAACCAAACCTGGCCACTGGGATACCGATAGGTACGGAAACATTCGAGGGGATTCTCAGAATTGGCCTCTAAAGTCTCGGGCGTGGGCGTTTCAGGAGTCCATGCTGTCGCCGCGACTTGTCCACCTCACTCCCACCGATATCGTCTGGCAATGCAGACGCGCAGCCATTTGCAACTGCGAAGGCGCCACCGACTTAGGGGACATCGCGGCTGAATCCCACCGGGAAATGGAGATGGATCTAGAGCGCCCCTGTGGCGAACAACAAATTGCGGAACTGTGGAGGAGAGTGGTCGAAGGCTAGTCCCCATGCAACCTGACGTACGACACGGACAGGCTCCTAGCGTTATCAGGGTTGGCGCACAAGTTCGCAGAGAGGCTACCAGGTGCCACATACCTTGCCGGAGCCTGGAGAGGTGCTGACGACCCGGTCACATTGCTGATCGACCTGGCGTGGTGCAGGACCAAAGATTCCCTCCCCAGTAGCCGAACGTCGGCCGCCCCGTCGTTTTCGTGGGCGACCAGCCAAGGTGGAGTATTTTTTCCCCGCTCGTACGGTATAGCTCGCATGTACGTTGAGATTCTGGAGGCATACTGCGAGCAGCTGACCTCAGATCCCATGGGACAAGTGGGGTC
Source organism: Podospora aff. communis PSN243 (assembly GCA_033296975.1). Classification (NCBI taxonomy): domain Eukaryota; kingdom Fungi; phylum Ascomycota; class Sordariomycetes; order Sordariales; family Podosporaceae; genus Podospora; species Podospora aff. communis PSN243. Next base: position 273,654 of record MU865945.1, on the reverse strand, counting down.
TGGCCTGCTGAAGGTCAAAGCAAGAGCGATTCGCGGGTGTGTGACGGCTCGAACCGCGGCAGCCCCATCGACAACGCCGCCGAGCTTTCAACTCGAGGGCCTCAATGGCCCTGTTCGGGGTATGAAATTCTATCCCGACGTGTTAGGAGACACATGTTGGACGCTGGACATCCAAGACGAGAAGACAGTGATATGCGTTCCGTGGGTGGCATATTCTGTGCGCTACCGCATCAAAACTGTCCTCACTCAGGACTATTGTATGGTTTTTGTATTCTCCTGGGGTAGGGGAAACTGCGGTTCAAGAACTAAACTTTCAGCGTGTTGGCATGTTGGAAGTGGACAAGTACTACGACTCTGAGAAAATGAATGGGATGAGGCCGCCATGTTACTTTGATGTTAGGGGGGATCCTGAGATGCATGTGATCACTATAGTGTAGTTGCAGGTTTGGTATGTGCAGTATACCGTATTCACTTACAAAATTAGGCTTTGCTCTTACTCTCTGCAAACCCTGAGAACTCTGTCAGATATCTATAGCAATCGAGTAAAGGCTTGTGTCAGGTCCACAGAGGCCTGTATCAGTTCCGCAGAGGCCTATTTAGCAGCGAAATGGCCCTACTTCATGAATTCCATGGCAATATCGTCGTGTAAGGGGCCTTTGACACAGCCCCTAAGGCGTGCACGGGATAAGAGTAAAGGCTAATATTGCGAGTCAATACAGTATATCGCGGCCTTGATCTCATGATGTGAGGCATAAAACCGTCACTTCACGCCTTTTTTAGATTCACACAAACGGCTCCTTCCTTTCTTTATAGCGCTCCCGTAACTTCTCAAGTGCAAATCAGCTGAAAAATAGTGCCATAACTTGGGCACATATGCCATCAAGACTGCGCTAAATGCCATCTTCAACAATTGATATGCCTAGGTAAATCCTCAATAGGTACGCATATAACTAGTTCTCAGCACCCCTGGATCTTCTTTGGGCGGGACACTAGGGGGTATCGTTTTGGTCGCGTCTTGTTCGGAAAACAGGCCGTTTCATTTCTTCAGAGGGCTCCCGCTTGTTGATCAAGGGTCAAACTTAGGGGCAAAGACACTCCCTGGACACAGAGCAACGGTAGGAGGGGGCAACAGTGTGAGCTACTGGTTGAGTAGAGGCATTCGAAGAAGTCTCCTGGGGGTTGGGGGTTATATGTGATTCTATGTTGCGTTGCGTACCCTCTCGGATTCCTGATTAGCTTACTAAATCGCTAAAGTGCCGCGATATTGAGCTGACGTACAGATGTATGTCTGACACTTCTTGTGGTTGGGAAAGAGCCGCCTCTTGGTCATAGATGGCCAGGCTTGGCAGAATCGACACATTGACACAGCAAGAGAGAGCAAAGGCAAAAGGGGTAATATGCAGAGTCCGCTAAACCCATTCCTACTACGCTTCTACTGCAAATCTGATATACAACACTTCGGCGAAACTCCCTTACAACCGCATCGCTCCTCTTCTTCCTCAACTACACACCCCGCCTAACCAGCATGGGACACGATCTCATCAACCACCTCTCCCTTCTCCGGATCGTAGTATGAGCAAATTTGCGAGGGGAGCGGCAACTCCTTGTAATCGTCATCACTGCCAATGACATTGAGATTGATACCCGCCGACTTGCTGTGGAAAACACGCGTAGAGCTGCTCTCCTTGCTGAAGTAAATTTGCGCGCCGTCAACCTGGTCGAGTAGCACCGTCGGAACGGTAACGAGGACCTGGAGAGCGAAGTTCTGGGACTTGACGACGTCAACGCTCGAGATGAGCTGTTCGACGATGAGAGAAAGACGGCTCGTGTTGTCGATGGTGATAGCGTTGGCTTTTCCGCGGATGATGATGGTGGTTTTGGCGCATTTGGAGATGAGAATGGAGTGCGAGAGGGAAGCCTCGATTTCAACAGACTCATTTTCAAAGTTTTCCTGCTGCGTGGTCAGCGAGTGGGAAAGGGGTGTTTGGGTTAGGGAGACGTACGATAGTCCACTTGTTGCCTTCGAGCTCCTTCTTGGGCGGCTTCTTAACCCGCAGAACCTCAGGCTTGGGCTTCTTTCCGGGCGCGGGGCTCTTCCCGCGGACTGACGAGTCGCGCTCCGGCACCGTCGAGGAGGCTCGCAGAGCGGGATTCTTGTGCGTCATTTGCGACTTGTCCACCTTTCTGAGGCCCTTTGTGACAGCCTCACCCTGGTTGAGCTCCGAAAATACCGCTCCCAGGCCGCTACCGGCAGCCGGCTGGGCCTTGACTTCGTTGATTTGCAGGACCGGCGGTGGACCCGGCGGCGGAGGGGGCGGTGGGGGTCCGCCTGCGGATGGTGCCGGGGGCGCAGAGGGAGCTGCCGAAAGGCTCTTGACCACTTCCTGGGCGGGCCGGCCCTTGGGATTCCATGGAACGCCGTTGGGAAAGTAGTTCTTGACGTAATCCGTCAAATCCCTAAATATCTGGTAATATGACTGGATCCACTCAATCATCTTTGGATCCGAATCCTTGTACTCCTTAAGCACTCGGTTTCCAAAGAACTGGGCGGAGCCGAGATACTCCTCAACGTGCTTGTACGGCCTCGCGTCGACGGTTACCCAGGCGGAGACCATGAAACCCTCGGAGACGGCGGACAGAGCGTTGAAGACGGGGCTGTCGCGGTGGGCATCCTTGATGTTGGTGACGGCCATGAGGGCCTCGTTGATGGGCTTCAGGAGATCTTGGTAGACGGACATCTCGGAGCCGGTAAGGTCGGGTTTCTTGGACTTTGTCGTGATGAGCAGGAACTTGCGCTGCTCTTGGAAGCCCTGGACAACCTTCTCGGCCTGCGCAGGTGTCAGCATGAGCTCGCTAGGGTGTAGGGTATGCCTGGCCATACCTGCTCGGCAAGCAGGCCGCCGATGTCTTTGCTAAGTTTTGCATATTTCTGGACGGTGGAATTGACAAAGGCGTCGAACTCCTCGATCGACTCAGGGACGGGTTCGGGTGCAGGAGCCGGTGGGGGAGGAGGGGCGGCCGGGGCACTGTTGACGATGCCGGATTGGGGCGTAGCGAGGGTTTCCTTGAGAGCCGGGACGCCTTGCGGGAGCTCAATGGTCGACGAGGCGATATCTTCGAGTCGAGCGGTGGCTGCTTCGAGTCTTTTGATCCAGTTAGCAACCTGGTCAGAGCAGCTCTCGGGGAGGTACACCCGGCGGCCCGGCTGCTTGGCCACATCTTCACCGTCTGGGTCGTAGATGTTCATGGCAGTGGATTCGGCGGTTGTGATGCACCTGCAGTGCTTGCATTACGTACCTTTTGATCAGCGTCGTAAGGTTGTGCATATTGTTAGTAGCCATGGTGGGCGGGCGGGCGCGGCAACGCGGTAGTAACCTAAGTTCGAACACGCGGGGATGGCGTCAGGTAACGGTCAGCCTCAGCGCGAGGCGGGCTCTAGTTCTTATATTTGGCTTCTGACTGGTGCGATGCGTGCGAGGCTTTTGCAAAGGTTTGCCCGTTGTTGCAGAATGCGAATAGCCGAATGATGGGAAGCATGAACATGTTTCTGACGCCTCGGAACCCCTGACTTGCGATGGAGAGCTTTGGAGCTTTGGCCAAGCGTCCGTGCACACGACTCTGCGTTTACCGACCGATGGAAATTGTTGCCTGAGATGAAGGAGGAAGGAGGCTACGCGGTAGATGTGTGAAATTTGAGAACTCCTCTATTTCCATCTCTGGCCTACGCAATCATCCCTCAGATTTGGGGACGCTTTTTAGGCACCGAAGTACCTGCCTGAGTGAGGCTGCCATGGCGCATCCACACCTCTGCGTCAGCCCTACCTAATGCCGCTCAGCTCAGCGGTGGCTACGGCTACCTACTGTCCGTGCCATCGTCAATGTCCATTTTCACAAAAATGAAGCCACCATCAAGGCCACTGAATGCCGGGGATTATGCGAAAGGCATTATCGACCCGAACGATATACCGTGAGCTATATTCGGCCATGGTTTACGAGTCAGTTGCTCCGTTTGTCTCACAGCGCCACGGCAGTTTTCAGCTCTGCGGTGCGCGGTTGCCACGCCAACGCGAGCATTTTCGTGGCTACAGCCAACACCCTGGCGACCTGCAGCTGATGAGTTGAGCATGGACGGGTTGGTTGCAACTCTCCATTTTCTACGTCACCAAAGCGAAGCAGCCAAATCCCAATCATCCATTGAATCTTGACTCGAACCGAATCTTCAGTTTGCAAAGTTGCAAGGCGTCGCAAAGATGGGAAGCTCCTCGCGGCAGCCATTCATGTACTCGTCGGTCCAAGGCGACGGCGATGATCGCTTCCCCACCCAACCCTTCGACCCAAAGGCCGTCACCCGTTCCAGCTATGAGAGAAAAGCTCCGAAGCCGAAACCAAAAGGTCCGCTAATCGCGGTCAATCGCCACCCCGAGTATGTTTCTTGCATTCCAGACTGGCGCGGGCTGCGGCAGCATCCGCGACATCATTCCAGTCAACAATGGCTGACCAGACTCTAGTGCCCACATGGTCTTGACTGGGAGGTCGAATTGGGTCACCATGGGCCAAAAGACAAAGGCGTGGATCAAGGGCATGCGGGTCGTGCAGCTGGTTCTCAGAGTCATTGAGCACGTTGCGAATCTGGGCCTTTTGATCTTGATGATTCTCATCAACAATGTGGAGCCTCTGACAGGATGGGTCCTCAGAACGACAGTGAGTCTCATGTCGCATAAAACTGTATTTGTTGCTAACTGTAATACGTAGATTGCCGTTGCCATTGTTCACTGCATCTATGGCATCTACCACAACTCCAGGCCTGCGGGAAGACGGACTCCCGGATCCTCGTCTGCTTACCATGTGTTTGCCGGTGTTACTGACCTGACCATCCTACCGCTGTATGCCTACGGCTGCCTTTCCACACGCAACCAGTACGGCAGCGGCGAGGATACGGAATGGGGGACTCTGCTTAACAACAAAGAGGTCCTTCCCGGGCTCGTCGCGGCCGTGTACTACGGTCTCATCGGCGCCGGCGGTCTTCATCTGATCTCACTCGCCATCTCGCTGTATCTCGGTGTCATGTTCCGCCGCATCTCGATGATGCCTCCGGACATGAACCCTCTCGAGAGCAATCTCACCGCTCGTCGTCACAAAAAAAGCAAGTCGTCCGTCGCCACGTCTGTCTATGCCGACTCCGAGAAGCGCATGAGCACCCCCGCCGAGCGCCACCCCGCTACTATCAATCCCGAGGATGTGCCTCGGCCACGCAGCATGGCTTTCATGCACACGCGCGAAGGCTCTCGGGACGCTCGCATGGATCTGCCCAGCCGTCAGTATCAGGTCTCGGCCAACAACTCTCCCCGGAACTCTACCGCCGACGCCAAGCTTCAGCGTATGTCTGCGCCTCCGCGTGGCAGCTACACTGAAGTTCCTCTCGACGACAACGGTCCCTCTCGAAGCCGCCCCGACTCCTCCCACTCTGGCTACAAGCTCCCCGATGACATCGTCCCCTCGTACCTCGCCTCGGCCATTCGCGCCAAACCCACGCCCCCGATCGGATCCAACCCTTCTCCCGCCATCGGGTCCACACCCTCTCCCGCACCTGGCACTCCCGGCGCCGGCCGTGCTCCCAAGTTCACCGAAGCCTGGTACGCCTCCGAATCGCTCGTGAACCGCACTCAAGAGCGCACCCGCGCCATGAACGCCGCCGCCAAGCGCCGCACCTACCAGGCCCTCGACCAGCGCTACGACATCTCCCCTGATTCCGACTCTGAAACAGAGAACAACGACTACTCGAACCCCCACCATTCCCGCCCTACCACCAACACGACTAACAGCACTGCCGCCACCACCGCCCACCAGGAGGACGACGATCCCCACCCTAACCCCCTCCGCCAACACCCTACCGCATCTTCCGTCTATCCCGAGTTGGAATTCACCAGCAAGTACACCACGTCCGAGTACGCCTCCCAGCCCCCCGACTCTATCCCGCCTCTGTCGCCCATAACCCAACGCCGCCCCAAAACCCCCTTTTCCCGCGCCCGTAACTCCATCCTTTCTGCCATTTCTCTCAACGACCGCCGCGTCTCCGGGTCCCAGGACATTGCCGACGGAGGCTTGAAGACACTCAACCGTGTCAGCTCTATTACAGCAGACAGCGCGTTCTACTCAAAACCATACGGCGATCTCCGACCGGCTACGCCCCCTGTTATGATTGACGGCGGCGCCAACGGCCACGTCGGGGTGGGAAGACAGGTATCGAGCGGGAATGATTATGATTTGGGCTCTAGCAGCAACGGTATGAGGGGGAGACATGTCAGCGGGAAGGTTGTGGAGGAAGGGAGGGCAGGCGGAAGATGGAGGTATGAGACTTTGGATGAGTGAGTGAGGGAAAATGTGGGGAGTGGAAAAGAGCTGCGTGGTAGTGTATAAAACGGAAAGAAGGAGGCATTCCAGGTACTTAGTAATGGTGGGTTCCGCGAGCCTGGAGTAATCTTGGTTTTTATGGTTATGGGTTTCTGTCATTTGGCTTGATCTGGCTCGGGTTATCGGCGGAGGGATGGCTGGGGGAGGGTAGGATAAAGTGAGGGTAGGATGACTGGATCTATGAGGGTCGATTGAAATGGAGGGAGACTGTACTGCGTTGTAGCGAGCGGGGAATAGGAGATGACTGACTGACTGACTGACTGGAAAAGATGGGATGAGGCTCAGGTTCTTTGTGGTGCGCGACCTAGATACCTAGATAGAGTGCTCTGTGTGGGAATGAGAATGAGATTGTGGATCTGCCGAAATGGTATGATTGGGACCCTGTGTGAAGGTTGGTTGCTTGAGATGTATGGCTGGCTCCCTTGGGTGGCCAGCTGTGTGCGTGGTGTTTTGATGCTATTTTCTGATGGACTTGGAACGTTACCTTGGTTATGATGGCCTTTGAGAAATAGTGTGGATATGTTTGCCTCTCTATGATGAATGTCACGAATATGTTTTCATACCTTCTGGTAAATACCTAGTATGTGTGTGTTTTGTTACCCTTTGGTAAATGCCACGGGAATGTTTTGCTTCCATTTAGTAAACGTCATATAGAAGTTTTGTTTCCATCCTGCAAAGGTTGTGTAGCTCTCTATTCGCCACCTCTTTGTAAACGGGACTGAAACGTTCTGCATCCACTTTTGGAATTGTTTGCAACATGTTCTAAACCCCCTTTTGTGAAAGATATAGTACTGATAACAAACGCAAACGCCCGCTACTTGGTATCTCCCAGTCTAAACAACACCATCATTCTCATCTATTACCAATCCCCAATCCCCATGTCTCCCTCCCACATCCCATCTCAATTTCTCCCCCTTAACCAACCCGCCCAATCCACATACCCACCCAAATCCCCATCAACACCTTCCACATCCACATCCCCCTCCTTCCACCCCCGTCCATCCCACCCCCCCAACCCACACAAATGCCTCATCGTCGGCCGTCCATGCGGACAATTCCACGGCTTCTCCATCTCCCCCATATGCCTCACCACCCTCTCCATCTGCCTCGGCGACAGCGCCCTTCCAATCATGATACTACTCCTACACGCGCGCATCGCAAACATCTTCCGCACCTTGCTCGGTCTGGGCACCGTGGTGGCGCTGTTAGAGGGGTTATCCCCCAGCAGGAAGATCAGCTCTTCGAGATCGGACACGCCAAAGGTCGTTTCGCGGCTCAGCGGCAGGGAAAGGAGCTGCACGCGCGAGCCGACGGCGTGCGAACCGGATTGGTCGACGGACACTTGGAAGCCGTTGCGCTCCAGGGAGGGGATGTGCTCGAGGACGATTTCCTCTTCGAGGGCGGTGAGTTCGAGAGTTTTGGGCTGGACGAGGCGTTGGGATTGGACAGTTGTGGTGGATTGGAGGCGCTCAAAGTTGTACTTTTCGTCGGAGGCGTGTTGGTCGATGATGAAGAGTTCGTCATCGGAGGCAGGGGCTTGGGAGGAGACTGGGCGGACGGCGAGGATGAAGCCGAGGTTGAACTGGCCGACTATGCGCATGTTGGCGAAGTCGGATTTTGAGATTTTGAGGGAGAGTTTTTCTTCTGCGTTGGCAGACTCGAGGTCGGCGGTTTCGTCGGGGGTGGATTTGGGTGCTGGTTGTGGGAGGTGGGATTGCCAGGTGTTGACTTGTTGGCGGAGAGTGCCCATGTTGACTTTGACTTGGTGTTCGAGGTTGAGGACCGAGTCTTTCCTTTTGGATAACCCTTTTAGCAGCATTTTGGAGCGCCGTTCGTTGCCCTCAGACAGCTCTGGTGCCTTTGCCTCGGCTGCGTCGATCATATCCTGGACCTTCTTGTCTTCCTTGGCTTTCTTCTCATCTTCATCGATGTATGCGTCATCGTCATTGCCGTTGGCCTCTTCAACGTCTGACGGCGAGGGCTCGACCGCCTCGGCTGAGTCGTGGTCATCTGACGAGCCCAGTGGCTCACCCTTTTCCTCGCTCCCAACTCGTGAAGCTCGGGCGGTTCGCTGGACTATCGGGCTTTCGAGCGTGTCCTCCTCATCTTCTTCTGCCTCCTCGTTCTCTGGGCCGGCTCTCTCGTCAACCTCTTCACGTTGACTGACAAACAAAGAATCGTCATCCTCTCCCCGCTCTTCCTCTTCCTCTTCCTCTTCATCCTCTTCTTCTTCATCCTCTTTTTCTTCGTCCACTGGCATCTCTACGTCCTCCATCGTAACGTCTAGATCCCCACCACTCCTTTTCTGGGTCGCCGCAGCAGAGAAGAGCTGAGACAGACGCCCTCCAAACGAGGGCACTGGCATCGACCGGGTTGGTGGCTTGCTAGAAGGGGCTGGTCCACTTCCAACTGGAGGATCTGCTACCTTGAAACGCTTAGGTGCAGGCGACCCAATGATTCCCGTCACAGTCTCATCCCCAATCTTGATCGTTGCTATCTCCTGAGTCGCCCTCTTAGGGAGCCGAATCGGTGAGACGATCTGTGATCTTGGGAGTGGTGGCTGAGATGGTGGTGGAATGGAGAGTATCGGTGCCTCCTTTTCAAGGAGATCTGCTTCCTCGCTTGGGGCTTCTGTGGCTGGAACAGTTCTTTTTTCCCTCTCGTCGCCACTGTAGCCGTAGAGGTCCTCTTCTGGCGAGACTGGCTTTTCGGGTGTAGTGTCATCAACGACCTCTGAGCCGCTCTCCACTCCTTTCTCCCTGGAGCTCTCGGTGATTTCACGCACCAAAAGAGCTGGACGACTGGGGCCCCCCCGAGGATCGGCCTTCCGCTCTAGCCATCTTGACATGAGCGACGATGCCTGCACATTTGCCGAAACTGACCTTGTCGCGACAGGCCGGATGCTCGATCTCTTAGATACGACGATGGGTGTCACGCTTGTAGCCCTCCCAGGTTCCCTCGCTTTCGGTTCCTCGTCACTAGAGAGGTCATCCTCAGCTTCGCTAGCTGGAGGCTCTTCAGCCTCATCAAATGCTTCCGTTGACTGCGTCGACGCCACATCAGCCCCCCTATCACTGCTCGGAGCCGACACCGGTGTCCCTCTGTTCGCTCCCGCCCTCTTAAACGGCGTGAGCTTCGCAGCCGAGGTTGCCGCAACAGGAATCGTCACGTCCTGAGTCTCGAACAATTCAACCAGCGACTCCCTCAGATTGTCGAGCATCTGACCCTGATCGTGAAGCAGAATCGTCCGCTTATCCGGGCTGACATTCACATCGTAAAGATGCGTATCCAGCTGGATATCAGCAAAGATGAAGGGCGCCTGCGGAGCATTGTACGAGCGATACACCTCGTTGAACACCTTTGCAAACTGAGGCAAACCGCAAGGCCGCCCATTGACATAGAACATCTGCCGGTCGGGAGTCTGTCGACCCTCGCCGTGAGATGGCCTCGATACATGTCCCAAAACACGCACCTCGGTGGTGCTCTCCTCGTCCGCGGCGGTGCCCTTTTTCCCGGGGCCGGCCGTAGCCTTCAACTCTAGTTTCAAGTCCAGCGGGATCAGCGCATTCGCCGTTTTGACGCCAAAGACATTGATGATGTTATCCCGGGTCGTGAGGTTTCCCTTGGTCGAGAACATGACCATGCGTTTCCCCTTGGTTGGCTGCTGCGAGACTGTGAACTTTATCCCCGTCTGCACGCAGGCATACTGGTTTAGCAGGTTGATGACCTTTCCCCATTCTCGCTTGATATTCCTCTCCAGCTCGCGACGGCGAACCGGGAGGGCGCGAAAGAGGTCTTCGACGAATACCGTGGTTCCCTTCTGACCCGAGACGACGCTCGTGCCCTTGAGCTTCCCGGAAGTCTCGAACTCGAGCCGTTTTGCGCGGGGAGCCTCTTGGTGGGTGCATGTGACGATGGATAAGCGAGAGAGGGCCGAAAGCGAGGACAGCGCCTCTCCGCGGAAGCCAAACGTTTGCAGCGTCGTCAAGTCATCGTAGGACGAAAGCTTGGACGTGTAGTGCTTCAGGGCGAGCGTCTCGTAATTCTGGGCGGAGATGCCGGAGCCATTGTCCTGGACCTCGATGGCGTCGAGCCCCTGATTTCTGAAGCGGACCTCTGAACAATTGTTAGTGTGCGGAACCTTTTTCTTTTTTTGTATACTGGTTGCTCACCAATGTTGGTCGCTCCCGCGTCGATGCTGTTTTCCACGAGCTCTTTCGCTACTGAGCACAAATCAACAATGACCTGGCCCGACTGGATTTGGTGGACCTGGTTCCGTGTCAGCACTGCGGGCCGCAATAATTTCCAAACCGAGATGGCCATCGTTTGGTTTGCAAGCTACACACCGTGCTGGAGTCGATGGCCTTGATGGTGACATTGGCGGCCATAATCCCGACGGCGAGCAAAACACATGCTATTGACTCAACTGAAATCAGATCGTGCACCACATGACCCTTTGGCGACGCAACTGCGGTGTTGTGAAATCTCAAGCACCACGTCAATTTTGCCAAGGCGCTAATTTTCGTCGTCGGCGGCGGCGCGCAACAACCTGAAATCCACAACTTTTAACACCGCACAGCAGGCCGCATAACACTTCCATTCCATAATGGCCAGTATCGCTGAAATCCTGGAATCCGGGGCTTTCGTTCGGTACCGCATGAGCCGTACCAGGAAGCGTGGCTGAAAAGTCGCATTTACATACGAATGCGGCATTCGCCACCGCATTTAAGCCACATCCGCACCAGCAGTCGTATACCCTTAAAACCACTACCTTCTTCCGCCAACTGCAGCCCATATAACGCACTGGAATTGTAATGGCTGCGGCCGTTTAAAACCTGAAATCCAGGGCTTCTTTTAAACACCGCATTCGCTCTATTCAGCAGTGTGGCTGCGGAACGATTATTGTTAGTGTTCGCAATGCTGTAATGGCCGTTGGATTAAACCGCCGGCCGTGTGCTGTACTAACCCACAGCCTTAGAATGACCAATATCATTCGATTCCTCACAGCCAGGCGTATCTTTTCGTGTCGCACGATTTATTCCTACGAGTGTGGTTATTATAGGGCGTAGGTTAGTGTTTGACTTATATAACCCGTAAGTATCACAGCGAACGGAGCGAAAGTCGGCCCTACGCCTTTATTTTCCACACCACAGCCACACTTTAAGGCTCTACTTATACGGTATTAAACAAAAGCCCTAGATTCCGGGTTTTAAATGGCCGTAACTATCGTAAGTTAGTGCGTTATGCGGACTGCAGTGGGCTGTTGAAAGTGGTGATTTTGAGGCCTTTACGAGGTTGTCGCACGCCGCCGCCGACGACGATTTTAACGCCTTGGCAAAATTGACGTGGTGCTTGAGTTTCACAATGAGCCTCAGGCCCGTTGAGATTATTGCGTAATGGTGGCTTTGTCGATTGGACGCGACGCGTCTCGCGGCGCACCGATAAGGCGATTAAGCTTAATTACCCCGCCATCCCTAACTAAAGTGTGGTTGATAACCTTTCAAGTTTACTACTTAAATATTATATTAATTAACTAATTAGACCGACTTGATATAAAAAATAGGCTGACAGCGGAAGTTGGGAGCTGCAACATTAGTAAAAAGAGCGATACCATACACAGGGTATTCTTCAAGATGGGCAATAGTCTAGCATACAGATCCCACACCCCGAGTCCATCTCCGAAGCCAAACTCAAACACCTACTGGAATGACAAGCTGGACATGAACCTAACACCTCTCAAAAACCCGATAAAGCCCCTTCAAATTCGCCACTTCCAGTATCCCCCCCTGCATCAACGTGTTGGTCGCCACCAACCTCGCCTTAAACGCTGGAAACAAAACATGCTCGAGCGACCTGCGCATATGATTCCTCCTCGCTATGGTGTCGAGGTCTTCCCCTCCATCTTGTCCCTCCTCAGCCTCGGCGGGTGTAGGCGGCAACTGCTCGGGCACATAAAAGGAGGCCAGCTCCCGTAGGAAGGTCTCGAAGCAGGCCTTCTCGCTCGTCCAGTCGACTTTCGGCCCAAGACGCAGCAGGAATTGTGGGAGTTTGACGATGGGGGGGTTGTACCCTTTTACGAGGAGGGGTATGCTCAGGAGCTCGCCGGAGGGGGAGACCTCGAAGGAGAAGTACTCGAGGAGCATCTCGCGGCGTTCGATGAGCTGCTCGGTGACAGCTTCGATGACTTCGGCAAAGTCGACGCCGTCGTTTTGGGATTGCGTTTGTTGGCTTTCTTGCTCAGCGGCGATGTCGAGGAGTTCTCGGAGGTCGAGAGGAGGGTTGAAACGGATGACGCCAAAGTTGCCGAAGTCGGTTAGGCCGACTTGGTAAAAGTATTCGAAACAGGCGCGGCCGTAGTCGACGAGGAAGAGCTTGACGCCGGCTTGGATGGCGGCGAGGCGGCGGCGTTCGTCGACGATGCCGACGAATGTGTGGGTGGCAAATATCTCGGTCAGGTCGTGGTGCATGTCCTCCCGCACGGCCGCGCGCAATTCTCGGACACTGCCGAGGCGGCAGGTTGTCATCTCGCGGTCTACCGTATCGTATTCAAGTGCTTCGGGGGGCTCGGTTTCTTTGCCTTTACCTTTTGTGGTCCGCGATCCGCAAGGCGAAGCCCCTGAACCTGTGGCAGGCGGCAACATGCTTGTGATCTTGCGCAGGCTGGTGTCAGTTCGCACGAGGCGGCTGTCGTTTCGCTCTGGCCGGGCGGGGGTCTTGCGGTTGTTGGCGCTGCCGGCGGCTGCCTTGGGCGTTGCTGTGTGCGGAGAGTCTGGGGTTGACCACGCACCACCGGGTAGTAGAGTCTGTGTGAGAAAGGTGCGGCTCGTGTCCACGGCCGCGAGCTTGGAACGGATGTGCTCGCACACGGCCTGGACGATCTCATCTTCGTTCAAGAAGTTGACCTCCCGCTTCGTCGGGTGTACATTGACGTCGACTCTCTGCGGGTCAATTTCTAGGCTGAGGTACACAAAGGGATGACCGCCTTTTGGCAGAAAAGGGGCATATGTCTGCTCCAGGGACTTGCGAACATTGGTAGACTCTACACATCTGTGGTTTATGAAGAGAAGTATTGTTGTCTTCTTCATGCTGTAGTTGGCATTGGTGGCCAACCCTTCTGCTTTGAAGCCCCAACGGTCGTCGGACGTAGAAAAGTCAATCAGCTCGTTGGCGACGCTGCCGCCATAAATCTGCCTGACCCTGTCGACGGCAGGAGAACTGGCCTGGATGGAGATGCTGGTTGATGACTCCCCATGCTTCTTGCAGGAGAACGCCACATGGGAACAATGGACTGCATGGCGGCCGACCATGTCTATAATCTTGTTGTACTCATCCGAGGCAGACCGAAAGGCTCGGCGTCGGGTGGGGACATTATAAAACAGGTCCTCGACGGTAATTTGGGTGCCTGGCCTGCCTGCAACTGGCTTCGGGTCGGGCGACTGGCCAGGTTTCGCCGGAGACAGCTTCCCGCCGTCGTAGTGGGCGCGCCAGGCGCAGTTGGAATCGGCTGTCTTGGTAGTCACCGTAAGATGGGCGATGTGGCTGATGCTAGCCAGGGCCTCTCCTCGGAAGCCGTAAGTCGCAATAGACTGGAGGTCTTCAAACTTCTGTAGCTTTGACGTGGTAAACCTCTCGCACAAGATAGGCAAGTCTTGTTTCTATGTCTTCGGTGAGTAGCTTGCCGGAGCAGGGGGGGAAGAGGAGGCGCACGTCTATGCCACAACCGTTGTCGGTTATCTGCAGCAGCTTCAGGCCTCCGTCCTTTACAAGGATTTCCAGCGCGGTAGAACCTGCATCAACGGCGTTCTCTATGAGCTCCTTCAGAGCTTGATCAGGCGCAACAATGATCTCGCCGGCGGCGATCTTGTTGACCACATCGGGGTCAAGAGCCTGTGATTTGGACAGCGCGATTAGCAGGCAGGTAGGGAAACGAGTGAGGGAGGGCGGCATCCAAGATCGTACCCTGATGCGACGGGGCGCAGCCGTATCCTCATTTGCATTCGTGTCGCCGGCAATCTCGTCCGCTTTTCGTTTGGAGCCTCTCGGGCTGTCGACATCCATCTCATCCGCCATTTTGGCCTCTTCGGGGGGGGGGGGGGGTGGGGGGGGCGTAATCCCAGAATCCCGGCGGCTGACCGAAAACGTTGTGGCGGTCAGGTTTCCGACCCGGTCATGATCTCAACCCTCACTGCTTGGATGTGTGACGTCCTTCATCTTGATGGTGAATGAGCTGGGTGGCGACTTCCCTGTCGGCGGACGTTGCAATGACAGCAGCGTCTTCAGCCTCGAAATCGTCTGTGCGTTGAGCGTCCTCAGCCAATCAGCCGCTGCATAAAGTCCAGCTGCAAGGGTTGTTCCTGCATTTCTTGCAGCCTGGCCTGAGGCAGCCACGTGGTGGGAGATTCCTCTTTCCGGTGCTTATCACTGCCAAGATCGCTGGAAGGCCCACTGAAGCGCCCTGTAACTCAGCGCTGACCGGAAAGACGAATCTCCCACCACGTGGCAGCCCAGTGCAACGTTCAACTCCGTTGGATGTTCACCCAACACTTCTTATCGCCGCGTCACCGTGGAGGCGCACCTCACATTTGCTGCACTGTTTTTTCCCGCCTCGAGGTATTTCTATCTTTTGTTTCAGCATGCGCATGAAGACGGCTACACGTGATTCTCAACGCCTGGGTTCATTGAGGGCTGGGTTCGATATTCTGCCCTCTGCGGATTTCAGCTCGATGGCTGAGCTTGGATCCTTCTCCCTCCCGGTCTCTCTGATAATCCAGGTGGCTTCCCGTCATTCATTCTCCCTCGCCAACTCAGCAGAATTTTCTTGACAACTCCGCTTCTGAGGGCTCCCAACCCCAGGCAACCCCAATGGTCTTCTGTTTCGGCCCCCAATTCTCGGTGTGTTTGATTGCAGTGATGCGATTCAGCTCGAGCTCAGCTTAGAGTCTCGGAAATCTCAAAGGATGGCTTTGCGAGTGCAGTCCAACGCCTTCCCCCCCCAAAACTTGCTCCCTCTGTTCCGATCCCGATCCTTGCATCTGCAGCCGCGATCTGTTCGATCATGAGTTCAATGCGGTTTTTTGATTGACAAGGCCAATCGGGTTCATCCTAAATGGCCGTCAGCCACGGACCGCCCTCGGATAACCTCGAGTGAGTCGAGGGCTGGCATTGAAACGTTGAAACGGGGCTGTACGATGATGGCGGGCGGCGCCACACCCGCGCGCCCAGAGAGCTTGGAGGAGCCCGGTTTGCGGGAGCGAACCACACCAGGAAGTTTCCCAAGGCTTTCCCAAAGGCACCGTCACAGCCAGCAGTTTTCCTAGCACCCCGGGCACGGCAATTGTTTTCAGCTATTTCACTTATATACCTCTGGTTTGCCTCTTTGCATCAGTTGAAAATGTCAGAAATACTGCGCCTAGGTTCCTGTGTCTTTCAACCATACCTTGCCTCGAAGCACTCCATCGGCCGAGGAACGACAACAGCAAGTAAAAAGCGCGCCTAGCCACACACAAACCTCAGCTATGGTAGGCGACCGGAACCGCCAAGTTACACGGCTGTCGTCGCCAGACGCGGTAAGAAGCGAGGACAATATGTCACTATCGGTGCAAGTCAATATGGGTGGCGCAAGCAGGTGGGTGGAGGTCAGGAAATAATGGCATGGGATACTAACGGACCTCATAGAAGCAGAGGTACCCCGGCTCGTTCACGGGCTTCCTCAAGAGAACCATCACCTTCAATCGTACCGGGACCACCCTCAAGAGTCCAGACAGCAAACAACTCCCAGTCGTCTGCTGCAGCTACACAAGATCAGCCCTCTACAGAGGAAATCCTAATCGGCCTGATCACCCCAACTGATACGAACGTCAACGCCAACACCCTGGCTGATGCCTTGAAAGACCTAAAAAGACGACGCGACGGCGACTCCGACGACGAACCTTGCCCGAAAAGAGACAGGCTCGGCGACGAGCTCGAGGAGATGCATGCCGCCGCCCTTCTTGACACTAACTGTACCAACGCAGACACTCCGGCTGCGTCGGGCGTCGAAGGTGTGAGCGCCTCCCCAAAGCCACACAGTAGCGATCGGGCAGCCTGCAGCGCGACGTCAACGGCGATCCCACTCCGCCCGCGCCAAGGCAATGAGGCTACTGCACCAGCGGCAGCGGCGGCAAGCAATCAAGAGTATAGGATATCGGAATCCGAGATTTTGGGTGATGAGGACTCAAAAGGGGCAAAGCCTGCCAACTTGGGCAGCTAACTCTCCCCCTTCAACTTTGTGCACTTTGAGGGAACACGACGTGGGAGAAGGTTATGGCTTCATTTTATTGCAGTTTTCCGTTGTCTGTCCCAAGAGCGTGGGGTGTTCGGCAACCGGACATCGACACACGGCACACACCGCTACCGGTTGTCAATTATTGGTTGGGGGCTTGATGCCCAACATGCCCCTTTCTACAACCCGAGGAGTATTTGGAATGCGATCATGACCCGACCACTCGGCTTGGTCGGCACGGCGGTTGCTTATTTTGTCAAAGCTTTTTCGGCCGTCAGATTCTGTCTTTGAGCGAACGTGCGTATTTGCGACCCTGTCGGGCCACCCTCTCCCTCTTTGTACCCAAGGCGCCGTTTCCCATGGCATGTGAAAGATTTGGAATGTTTGATGGACTGTCGCATCGGCGAAGAAAATCGTGTTTCTAGAAGCGCATTTGGCGATCGCGTGGCAGGGAAGGCCGGCTTCCCGATCGGCGGGCGCCAATCTGCCGGTAAGCAAAATCTCCGACACGGGACGGCGTCTTCCTTGCATGAGAGACTTTGCCGCATGGGGCCCCCGACCACTCATTGGGGGAGCACCCGCCAGCCCACCTGCAACCCGCACAGCAGCACGACAAGCCGTACGGGCTGGTGCAGATGGGTCCCGCGGTTGCCGTGGAGGGTGTGTGCCATAAAGGTAGGGGAAGGAGGTGGCGCCGAGACACCCTGGGGGACCCTACCCTACCGACGCCGAGTAGGTATGTAAGTCGGCGAAACAGAGGAATCGAAAATGAGCGGTGGCGTCGGCAGTTACATGACAACTCGCGGAGCACGAAACACGCAGCACGGGAAATCCCCTACTGGCGCGCCCTGGCATTCACTGTTGGACGACCCATCTGGATCTTCTCTGAAAAAGCGAAGCCGATGATACGTGCCAGCAACCTGGCCGCGGTTAAACACACACGCGCACACACATATACGCACAGCACAGCACACGGCCACGGCCACGGTCCTCCTCCCGGCCCGGGCTGCGTGCTGTAGGTAACCTTATAGCCTTGGCTCCAGACCCCAGGGCCGTCTCCCTATTTCAATATTGCCGCCCGCCCCCCCTCCCTTTACTACCCGTTGGCCATTCGCCCGATCGATCTCTCGTCCCTCTTTTTTTCTCTCATTTTTCTCACCCTCGTTGTTGTTATTATTTTTTATTCTTGTTGTCCCTGCCTGCTGTGCCCTCCCCCGGCATCCTTCGGTCCAACCCCCTCTCCTCTTTCTCCCCCAACCCAGCAAAGCAACCCGCCACCAATACGACCCGACGGTGACGCGGTCTTACAACGGGCAAAGGAACAACAACAAACCAGGGCCCGCCATTAGCCCTCCAGGCTGAAGGTTAATTTCGTCCCTGGGTCACCGAGTGGGCCTCGTGCCTTATTCATACCTAACCTAACCCAGCGACGAGCTTCCGTGTCAAGTCTAAATCAACGTCATCCCAACTGCCATCCCATCTTCCTCTTGCATGCCTTTGAACTCGGTTTCTCCCCTTGCCATCATCAAAATGGGTGCCAAAGAGCCATGCGAAGGATCGACAGCCAAGCCAGCCTCTTGATATTTGTCAGGAGACACACAAGACGTCCTTCGCGCTTCGACAGTACCGTTCATTAAGCATCTTGGCACGTTAGGCAACTCCAGCGGTGGTGATCGGTGTCTCGTGGATGGTCACGATGGAGACATCGAGGCCATCAACGCTCTCAGCGAATTCATCACGTCAGCACTCGAACAAGACCATATGAGAACTAGCTTCACGCGCAGACGACGCGTCCGTCTCGACGAAACATCGCCATCGTCCCCCAGCACCAAGCGAGAATGGCACCTCCATTCACTCTACCCACATCATGATGCGTAGGGAGGCAGAAAGAAGGCACACGGGCGGCAAACTCGACTCCTAACCTTTGCCAAGGACGCGGCTTAAACGACAAGGAAATGGGAATGCGACGCACCTGCCTACGAGACTGCCCTCAATCTTCCGGCTAAGCCGATTCGGTCGAATCTAGGATGGATGATGAAGGCGACAGCACCGGGAGGGCTAAGACAACAAGACGGCGGATCAGGGACAACGGCGACATTGACACTCCCGATCTAACAAGCATTGAGCACTCCGCCGATCAGCTTCACACTCTCCGCGGACGCCACTTGGCCGAGAACTAATAAAGCGCCGTCAAACCAACTCATTCTCGGACAGGCAAACACGAGCTCAATAGAGCTCACAAGACCCAAAATATGGCGAGACGGCGACAACTGAACCCAACAAGAGCAATGCGTCATTGACGGGCCTCGAACGGCCGCGCCAGCATTCCTCGCAAAGGCCCCTGGCTGAGGCATCGCCTCCGACACCGTCAACTCAGCGGCGAAACCAGCGCAACCAGACAGCGTTCGCGAGGAGAACAGCGACGCGGCACCAGTGACAGGGGCACGAACGACAATGAGAAGAGGGTACAACGGTGACGTGGCATCGAAGATAAAAACCAGACCGACGTATGGTGGAACAAGGGAACAGTTATCGGCAACTATACGCAATGGCGGATGATTCGAGACAAGCGCGCGGCGAAGTATTGGCATGGGCAACGACGACATACCAGCGGGTCAAATACAACCAAAAGACGGACTGACTGCCGGACAAAACGGACGACCAAGCCCATCCAAACTCAAACCTTTGATCGAGCTCAGACGGATAACTACCCGAAGCCCTTGCCGCGTGGCAACCGACCGATGTGAGCTGAGCGCGAACGGTTGAGCCAGTTCCAACACCAACAGCCGGACTTTAGAAGAAACCTGACTGCCTCCGCAGACAAGAACTAAGAGCTCTGGGCCTGTCAAGCCGTGCGACCCTCGTGACAAATCGCCGAGCAAACCCGACACGAATGGACCACCACAAGGGGCAGTAACAACGCCAAATCCCACCTCTACGGCACAACAACACACAAAGCAAAAGGACGACCAATATCATCGCCAGCCCCTTTCGGGGTGAATTATTCATAATTCGATACCAGGCACCTCGCGGTGCCTGCCTGCCACCAACTCGTTGGATTGATTCCTCCATCCCAATGGACCCAACCACGTCTCTTCGTGCCATCATACACATACAGGAAAAAGGAGTCAAAGAGTATAAAAAAAAGATATAAAAAAAGAGATTTCGGCCCTTTGCTAGACGCTTGTTTCCCCCCTAACGCCGCAGCAACAAACATATCCAAAAATGCTCACCAACGATAGCGGCCAGTCCAGAAGAAGAATAAGTTTCCGTGGCAAAAAAAAGAACAAAAAAAAGAAACCCATATCCCTTGAGATATGGGTCAAGTCTGCTGGCATATTTCGAAGCAGCTTGCCACGGATAGGCGACGAACACACAACGCCAAAAATATGCCCCACTTTTCCCCCTATTTCCCATCCGCCCCTCCGATGCACGGTTTATACCAAGTTCGCCCGTTCGCACTCGCCAACATTATGTGCCAATTGTACACCGGTATCATGAGAATGCAAAGCCGGGGTGCATGAGAAGCAAACACCCTCAAAACATCGCGATCGAGCTGTGCGACCCTCGCGCTAGGTTGCCAGCAAAACGTCGTCGCCTGGGCTAAATTTGACACGGAGCAGAACGAAGACCGATAAGGAACGTCGGTTCATTCACGGTTGTTGTGGCTTGTTTGATGGGCCTGAGCGGTCCAGTAGGCCCCCAATATCTACCCGTGATCGATCATCTCTGGCCTGGTATGTGTGCTCCTGATTCCTTATCGGTGGAAGTTGATATGAACCTTGCGGAGGTCGCCCTGGCATCTGGTACGAGGGACCGATAGGATATTCTGGCCGGTTCGGGGAGGATGAATAAGACGATTGCAGGCCCGGACTCAGGCCGGACCCCATAGGCGGCGCTCCTGGTGCTCTTGCGCTGTACCCGGGGTCGCCTGGCCGAGGCTGCCGGGGCTCGAAGGTAGCCGACACGGGGGTTGGCTGAGAGTAGTGCTGGGGCCCTGGTTGATACGAATACGTGACTTCCCTCGGGTTAGGGGAGGGTGTCGGATACTGGAAGGCCCTCATAGGGTTGAGCCAGAGAAGAACGATATAAATCGATTCCACTTTAGCCAACGCCATCCGGAACGAAAGTTGTCGAGCTTGTCCGTCCTGGCCCACAAAGTTGAGGTTGTCTTGCCAGTCCGGGGCGTACCGGGATAACTCGTCTGAGCCAAACCCAAGTCTCTGCATCACCCTCTCTGCATTTTCCCTGCCAAACATCGGCGGCAAGTACGTCGGGTCCTTTCGCTGCCGCTCGTCTTGAATTTGCCGCTGGAGCCCAGCCACCCTATCCCGGTCTCCGGGTGCAACCAGATCGACAAGCCTCATTCCCTTGACGGACGGCCGCACGACGGCATCGAGGAATGTACTCGAGGCGTTTCCTAACTCCAAATCGACCGTCAAGTACGCAGCCGGTTCCGATATTCTCAGCTCTGGAGCTCTCGGCGGGATGGAAAGCGGCGCAGGGAAAATGTTCGCATCGGATGCTAACGCTCGGTCGGAAAACCTCGGCGCGATCGGTTCGGCTGGTTGAGATTTCAGTACCCGGTACGATTGTGTTCGTCGGAGATTGTCATCGTAAGCCATACCCATCGAGGATCCGGGACCATACAGCGACTGGCCCATAGGCCGCCGCATAGCGTCACTTCCACTCCCGAACCTGGGACTATCGAACTTCGTCTCCCCATCACCGCGCAATCGAGGCCGCCCGCGTTTCTTGTGTTGAACATCGATACACAATTCTTCTTTGCCGTTGGTCATACACCTGGAGCAAGGACGCTGGGCTGTGAAAGGTCAGCATGCCATCACCAAAACACTCTAAAATCGGCACTGCAACGCCGGACCAGGGGCGTCGCTTGACACATGCGGCTCACTGAAGAGCCATGCTGCAAACACCACAGCAGCAAACGGCGCATGCTACCCCCACAGCCTTTGGTGGCGGGTGCAAATACGCCCCGCGTCCGCGGCCTTGGAGATCAATCCCGTTTGCGGCGCTGGCTGGCTTTCGATGATACACAAACTGGCTAAATAAAGGAGGAGAGAGTCGTGGCCGACAGCTGATTTGCGGGAATCCGACCACACCTCGAGGCAACGGGCCGGCTTCCCGCGGGACCTGGCGCCCGTCACGCAGTAGCGAGCCGGTCGAGCGTCGTCATCCTAACGGGTGCGAACACTTGGCCGAGCCGTTGCAACCTGCAATTCGGATCCGAGCACGCGAAACCATGGAACTCGCTTGAGAACCACCTCCACACGTTCCTGCAGCGCAGGCCAATGGGCCCCTCTGGAACTCGGTATCATCCAGGGGGACAATTCCTGCGGCTTTATCGCCTGTCGCACACTGGTGCTTGGCTCTGCTCAATGCCGCGCCTAAGGTCCCCGGAATTGTATGACAATATCATGCCAATTAATTCCAGAGGCCACAACCGCGGCGCCGCAGGATCAGTGCCGTAGGCTCGCAGCCTGGTTTTCCTTCGTGATTATATTGCGACGCGATGGGTGGTGTAAAAAAAAAAAACACAAGAAAGATACTGAGACGGGATGTGGTACGTACCATCGCATCTGTCGGGAGGTCAGCGGTGCGAACTTTGAGGCTTCACGAGCCTGACGGCGGGAGGGGGTAAACAAACCGGAGATGAGCTCTCTTGCAAGGAACACATGCAGACGCCACGTGCCCTTTGGTCTTTCTCTGGGGTTTGGGAGATGGCTGGCGCAAAGGCTCGGGCCCTGGCTGCTGCTGTGTGGGCGCTGAATAGGATTGCGGTGCAGGTAGAGGCGGCGTCGGTGCGGTTCCGTGCATCGGTCGGTACGGTGCTTGCGGGCCAGCAGCAGAGAGCTGTGGGGGGTACGGCAAAGGCCTGGACATGGCGCCCTCGATTCGCGGAAAGACGTACGACATTCGCTCTGACGCGCCGGATGGTGAATGCCTAGGAGGTCCCGGGATTGTCGTTTGCGCTCTCTCTTCGCCTTGTGTCGTGAGGTTTCCGCGATAAACATCTTGCGATGTCGCTTGATATGATGTTCCCTGAATCCTTTCGGCTGCCTCCTGGCTTGCTTTCGGGGGGAGCGGTGGAGACCCTGACATGGGCGGAGAAGGGTAGCCCCCCAAGTGAGCAGCACTCTCAGAGTCTGCCCTGGCCCAGGTCAGGTCGATGGAGAGACGTGCCAGGTCTAGAACGCCTCGGCGGTGACCGAAAGGAGAACGCGATTCGTCTTCTTGACGGCCTATTTCCCGCATGGAGGATGGCCTTCGGCCGCGCTGAGCGAAGCTGTGAAGCCTTCCGGGAGCCTTCCTCTAGATGATGATTTCGGCGTCGTCTCGATCAACAAGATGGCCTCCGTGCAGACGGACGAGCAACCAGACCAAACCCCGGATGCGCGGGTGTCGACAGACATTACCCGATGCGGTGGAAACGCGAAGGTGGTCGTCGATGTCGTCGAAGTGGCAAGGCGTTCCTCGGCCGACGTCAAAATGGGGGGTTGTTCGCGGGCGGTCCGCCGAAACTTGAAGCTGGAGAGTCGTACGGGTTCGATGAGGAACAAGCGCTCAAGGTGTTGTTCTTCCCGGACAGGCTGGCAAATTTGAGGAGAAAATAGAGCCCCGAGGTGTCCTGCACACAGTCACACCCAGACCGTTGCCCCTTTTACAAGCTGCGGCAGGCGGGCAGAGGCGAGTGGCCGAGCGGCGTCGTCTGTCGGTCAGAATGAGAAGCAACGGGCTGTTTAGCGCGCCGGGTTGGACAAGATGCTGCACCGAGAACCTAGCTCAGGCGGATCATGGGTAACCAGCGGTACGGCATACGGCGGTGTCTTCGTGCGAGGGTGGGCCGTTGGGCGAGCTCTCGGGGAGCTGCAGACTATCAGTCTCACCAGATGGCGGGGACGGCAAGGCGTGAACGAGTGGACTGCCAGCCCATAAAAGGTCGACCTAGAGCTGCCGGAGTTGCCGTCTCGCGTCTTCCGCTCTGCTCGGGGAGCGGTTCTCGGGATTTGCGGACTGGGCACAGAGTCGAGTAGGTCGAGGAGATTTGGTGTCAGTGGCACCAGGCGGTTTTTGTGCAACTTAAAGACCGCTGCGCAATTGGGATGGGGCCCAGATGGAGCAGGGATGGTCGTAGGTCAGGGCACCCTGGCAGGTGGACGGCTATGGATGACCGCTAATCGAAGGGTAGTCCGCAATGCCAGCAAGCCCCCCTGGTCACCTCATAGTCCTTGCAAGGGCACACAGACTGCCACCTGGGGTTGAAGACTGGCCTGTCTCCGCAATGAAAGGGAAAGGGGACTTTGATCCGGGCGCCTCCAACCGCTACGGGTAATATGACAGACAGACAGCTGGGGGTGTGCGGTGCACCAGTGCCGGCCCAAGATGAGCGGAGGGGAGTGGGCAAACGCTGTTGAGCGCCAGGTGCGCGCTGGGCCGACAGGCCTGAAGCTCTTGACGCACGGCGGTGCAGCAGACAGTTTTGGGGATGGCGTCAGTCTATTGGGCCTACACCAATTTTCCGTACCGTTTCGTGGGGCCCCTGACAAGAGAGCTCAGAAATGCGCCGTGTTGCGTCCAGACACAATAAGACGCTTTCAGCGCGATTTTGATTCGCGAGCAGAACTTGTGTGTGTCGCGCGTCCGTGAACGAGTCCGTGTCCGTATCAGCGTCAGTGTCAGTGCCAGACCCGGCACCGGCAACCAGGACGGATGCGCACCAGGGGCAGACGCCGTGATCCCTCGACCCGAGCTCCCTTCGCAGAAAAGGTTGGGGTGCAAGTGGGGACCTGGTGATGATCTTGATCCCCAGATTTCCGCCGCTAGGCAAGCTGGAAGGAAAGGGCCCGGTTGGAGACGAGATGAAAAGGATGAGTCGCAATGGTGTTGCCAGAGCGCGTCGCTTAGGTTGTCCCGCTGGGTCGCCGTGGACCTCGTTTTGGAGCATGCGATCGATGACGTCTCGAGGATGATGTGAGAAGATGACCCCGGGGTTCTGGCGCAACGCCTAGGGCGACAGTCGCCGTTGCAGCCCTAAAAGTCGAGGTCAAGAGAGCCCGGGGGTTGGCGGGGAGCTCTGGCGCTGATGTCCACGGAAGACTAGCAAACGGGTGCCAGAGGAAGCGGGCCGGCCTGGTTGTTGAGAGGCTGGCTAGACCATCTCCCACACACACAACGAATAGGTAGCAGATCAGCCGCAGTCGACGAGACAACAGGCTGCCCGTGCCTTACTTTCGCTGCCAATGGGCATATCGCAAGACCGGCGAATTACGGGGCCTCGGAGGCTCGAGGCTCAAAAGTTCGAGCCTTTGACGGTGTGTCCCAGAACGGAAGGCACCACCCTCTCTGGATGCTTGGGAAGATTATGCCGGCAAGGGCAAGCCTTCTAACGCGGGTCCCGCCATTTGCACATGGAGGGTTTTGGCCAAGGTGCTAATCCCGTATGTATGTGCGTGGATGGAAGTAAAGTATACTCCGAAGCTCCTTTCGTGATGCCCTGGCGGGCTGGGCATTCCACCAGTCCACGGCGAGAGCAAGACAGAGGGCAACGGTTAGCCGAATTTGGAGGGGTGACCGGCGTCAAGTCGGGAGGGAAGCCGCAGACGATAAGAGCGATCTCGCTGCAAGGCAGTTTGCTCCTTCCCAGTTGCGGGTGCGGTTGCGGGCCCAGAGGTCTCAGTCAGACCTGAGTCTGGGGAAAGAAGGCTTGACCGTCTCGGATTTTGCCAAGTGCCACGGTGTGCTCCTCTGCATGTGGATGTTCGTTCATCACCAAATTTGACGCTTCTTCCGCCGCCTCTCGCCTGCGTGCTGCCCCCCCAAAGAGCGATAACGCCCACATACAACTGGCCGCCCACCAGGGTGCGTGCTATCCCTCTCCCGCTACCCATTTGTGCGCACGCTTATTTAGTCTGGTTTGTTATTCCGCATATGCAAATCACAGCGGAGCCGCGACGAGGTATGAAGCTGGGACAGTCCATGCCAATCATTTCCCGCATCCGAAGATGGAGGCCCTCCTCGAGTTCAGGTGTGTTCACAGGAGGCCACAACCCAGGAAAAACCATGGCCATTGGCACACACGGAGAGCGGCCTGGTGTTCCTGCTCACCTCATTCGCCAAGCTGGCCTCATCCAACCTCACTCCGGCGCAAGTGCACGCGGGCACTGGCTTTGCCTTACCAAGGTTCAAGTTGCAACCAGCTGAACCGAGCGACAGCTTGTGGGCGTCGACGTGTACCACTACCCTGGCCGCCTTCATCCGAACCCGCCTCCGTCACCCCCTCCGAGGAAGGCCAACGTCCTTTGCTCCATACGCCGACATGAAAATCTCCTTGGATCCACCGGTCCACCTATTTAGCGGATTTCCTGACAAGCAGCGGGACAGAATGGAGCTGCTCGCCCGCATGTGCCGGCCAGCAACAACCGGAGAACACCAGCAACGCTCTCCCAGTGGGTCGCATGGTTCTGCAAAGAAGCCACTGCTTGGTCGTCCGTTGCCGTCTGGCGAAGCAAGAGCGCGGACGGCGAATATATGGCACATCGGCGAATGGAGTACAACAAAACCGTTCCATGCAGCTCGCTACCTAGGTCTGCCATGCCAAATCTTCGCTCACCTGCGGGGGGGCAGTACGTACCTTGTTGGAGGCGCACCACAGAGGAAGTTGTTGTGGAATGACCCAGAGTTGGAAGCGACATGCAGAGGCTGCATGATTGACCCAGCACCAGGGAGCCCAATACCGAGTTTGTCCTTCTCAGACGGGACGGGCGGGGTTGGCTTCTTGCCATGGCGCTGAGCGCAGCACGATCCTCGATTGGACGATATTATATGGAAATGATGTTCATCGGTTGCCAGCACCGAAAACTTCAGGCCAGCCGTTGCCCACCAGCACTGAAGAAGCCACGGCGGGGCACTCACCCCATGGTGCCAGCTGGACTAGGGTTGCGTGGAGAATCATGGCAGGGAGCACGGGGCACCGCCAGCACCTCCTCTTGTCTGAGCGAATCCTCACTCAATCTTGCGATGCAATACCATTTCTAACTGTCTCTGCTACACAAGACCAAAAGGTTGCCGGAGTCACAAACCACAAAAACCCCATCATCACATCCAACTGGGAAGTCCGCTTACAGCCGTCAATGTGGTTTGGTGGGGTAGCCGCATCCCCTTGTCCGTCCGATGTTGATGAAGAGGCATTGATGATCAACCTTCTGCCGTCAGGGGTTCAATGCCCGAGGTGCCTGAGGGGAGCGTGACGCGGCGGGAGCTTCCTCTCTGGCGGCCAATCGAATCGACAACCCTGGCCGGCTTCCAGGAGAGGCATCAGGTACTATATGCACGATGTCTCTGTTATAGGGCGTCTTATCTACTATGCCGCCGCCACTATACTCACAATCCTCCGCACTGCTGAAGCACATCGTGCGTCTCGTCTATCTGCGATCTTCTCTGTGCCCCTTCTTTCGCATCACGAGCACGTTTTCCGAGACGCGGCGATGATATCACTGCCTAGAAAGAGGAATCGTCCCGGTGAGCTCCAGCGCCATTTCTCAACAAGCCGGATTCCTCACGCGGCCACGACTATCAGCACGAAGATGTGCAGGTGTGGTGGGATCCTCGGCTGAGAGCATCAACCTTGCTAATTACTGCCCTCTATTGCACAGAAGGCAGCGCGAGTTTCTTGCCGTTGACTTGGTGGGCGTGTCGACGTCTTCCACATACCACCAATGAATGAATCTCATTTTTCAACTCTGCCTGGATTGACCGGAGCGGAACAGGACCTTTCTTACTGCGGACCCCCTCGGCGTTTATGCGATCAGGTCTGGCTGTGCGCTGGAGCATGCTGAACTCCAACCGAGTCGTCTGAGCTTTGGCGGTTGACGTCGATCTTCTTTGATCCGCCTGGAGTTCAAGTTACACCTCGCTCTCACACCACCATGATCTACTACACCCTCTTAAGCGGCTCATGCGTGCCTCTACAGCTGGAGAAGGGCCACGAAACTTCGGTCCTCACGAACAACTCGTCCTCGTGGCGGGAGATGCTCTGCAAAGTGTTACCAGGGTCTGAAGAAGACGCGCTTGGATCCGCATCGTTCGAGCCGCCACACGGGTGCTAACTGCCCTGTGCGCACCTCACCCTTGGACTTTCATCTGATCTCTTTCCCGTCTCGCAAAATTTCCGAAGACGAGCTGGTGGGGTGACTCCCGAAGACCGTGAGCGAGACACGCTGCTCAAGTGTGGTCTGCTGGTGCCGCTTTCCCATATCTCGGCCACTTCAAGCCTTCCGTCTCGCTCGTCTTACCCGCCCATCGATTGTGTTCGATCAATTCCCATCCAGCCAGCGATGATTAAGTCTCAGGGATCGGCTGCGGGGAGGGGCTTTGTGCACAATCGGAGCCAATGGAGGCTGCGACACTTGCCGTCAAGGGCTCCTGGGGATCGTCCGAAAGCAACTGCGTGGACCTTCAAAGGCTAATGTATGATGTGATGGCATGGGCCGCAATCTTGTCGTCCCAACTCGCGCGCATAACTGCGGCAGACGACCATTCATGTGACGAATTACACCCCCTTTCTGACACTCGACACGAGAGGGAGACGGAAGATCGCCCAAGCAAAGCACATCCGCCAAACCTTTTTACACAGCAGCCCCTTTGCACCTCCACATCATCTCTCCACTATTCATAGTCCGTACCGCCAACACGTGCGTTGGAACGTCGGCGTTCAGGACGCGCCTCAGGCACGCAGCGTTGCGGGACGGGATGCTACACGACGCAGGTGTTCACAATTTACAACTGCTGCTCTCGCTCGCTTCCTATCTTCAACCCCTCGGCCTACCCCTGAGACAAGCCTGTCTGATGATGGAAGGTCACATCGTGGCAGCGTCTTCTGGTCGATCCTCTCAAAGGTGGGAAGCATGGGCCACCCGAGCATCATCGATGTCCCCGACCAAGATCCCATGTCGCATCCTAGCGGGGATTGTTCAGCCCTTTAATTGAGGTAATATAAGCCAGGGGTTGCAGGGAGCAGATTTGCGCAGCATTTCCCATCCCAATCCCCCGCTCTCTGTAACTGACAAGCGCACCCCGAGTGCCATCGGGACTCCGTCGAAGCTCCGGCCCAGCCCGGCTCGCTTCTGCGCCGCCCGCCAGATGCCTGCCTCGGCTGCGGACAGTTGCGACAGACCGCTTCTGCGGGTACGCAACTTCCGGGCACGCGGAGCCCCAGCGCAGCGACTCTACCGGGGCCACGCTCTGTTCGTATCACATATCAAAAAATTGTTGGTTTGGCGTGGGCCGAGCACCCGACCTCCGCCGCCGCAGCTTCACTTACACAGCACACGGCGCTTTGACATGGAGTTCGGCTGCGAGCAAAACGCCACCCGCACGCCCCACAGAGCACTGCACCGCACCGCTTCGGGCTCGACGCAGTAGCCCCCGTGCTGGGACCGCATCTGCCGGCCCGCAAAGACTGGAAAGCTTGCGAGCCCTGGATCCCAAAAGTTGAGATGACTCGACCCAAAGACGGGCACCTTGGCGTATGACGTTGTCCCCGGAATCCTCAACGGCCAGACAACAGGAGTGGACACTCTGTGCTGCTTCTCATCTGCGCTACAATGCATCATCTCCCGAAAGCCTGGATTCAACTGGTCGCTGAGGATGCGAATCCGCACACCATCCCGATCATATCGGCGGCATCTTAACGCTGATCTGCCCTATATCAGCTCCCCGTAACCACAGCTCGCCGGACTGGCCCGCTACTGTCATATAACTATTCCCAGCTCGGCCAACCAGAAAGCTCGACTGCCACACAATGGTCTCCTTGCCCGGTCGCCAGTTGTCAGCTGCAGCGCCGTCTCCAACTTTTTTCGTCGTTCGACGACTGGCCTCCATCAAAGCAGGTCGCTGCCAATCAGGTCACTTCCCGCTCTTTAACTCCTCCCCCCACTCTTTGCCCAGAGGGGCGTCGAGGGTTGCGTTCGGGGAACGCAAGGGCCATCACGGAGCCACTCAGTGATCCCGGCAAGTCACCGCAACAACCACATGCACTGGCCGCCTTCAGCGCTGTCGTCAGCTCCTCTTCTCCACCACGGTTCAACCCTCGTGCAACGTGGAACCTGTCGTCTCAGAAAGATGATCGACCGGGCCATGAGGCTCCCCCGAGGCCCCCCCCAAGCCCTCCGAGGCAGGGGCAGCAGGGGGCAGCTGCTTGGCCGTTCTGGCGCGGCGACCGGCATCCAGCCTTGTCCAGCTTCGACTTCTTCCACTGTCGGCTCGCTTGCTTGCTTTGCGCTTTGCGCTGCTTGCTGAGAGATTAGAGCGACGTCAACAGCTTGATGTGCAGCTCACCTACATGAACACGGAAACCCTGCTGCCGCACCTGGCGCATGAATAAATTGAGCTTTCTCCAACGATGTCCCTATTTGGCATGCCACCGGGCCTCCTGTGCGACACTGCGTCGAATGGAGAAGGCGCTGCACATTCGCTGGGCTGCGGGAAGCGATTATTGGCGTCCGAGCCACGGTCAACATCATTTCCTGCGACCGAATCCAAACAGCCCCGCGGATCTTTCACCTCGTCTCGCACCGCATCGGCGGCAAACTTCGTCTTCAGCGCATGTTTGCACCCGTAAGGGTGGCGGGGCAGCGGTGAACGGTGACGGTGATTTCGGGCATTTTTTTCGCGGCCACGGGCCACGTCGCGGTCCTGTCTCGCTGGCTCAACAAAAAGCCTGGCTCTGCCTGCCGTGGCCGTTCGCCCTAGCTCCCACTGACCTGGGACCGCCGTCGCCGCCGCCATCAATGCCGCGAAAGCGCCGGTGGAGGAGGGGCAAAAGAGGATCGTGCACCCAGCACGCCAAGTTTCCCCCCTCTCTGCTTGGTATGGAAAATAGGCGAGCAACTGCGAGTGCGATCGACGTGTCGTTTCGTTGTGACAGGCGTGTCAAGAAAAAGTTGACATGGCTCTCCAATTGGAAGATAGCGCCCTCATGCAGCGGCCGCCGACCAACCCGCGAGTTCCCATTCGTCCAGGTGTCAAAGGAGCTGTCTGCCAGTTTGTTCATGACGGTGCAAGAAAATCGACGTTACCAACAAGTCGGGAGCTGCATCGTTGGCCGACTCTGGGGCGGGGGACCGCCCGGACCGCCCCGGCTGTCTTGACGCTCACTCGAAAGGAGAAGCTTACATCATCGACATTCGTCCACAGCTTCTCACACGTCTTGTTGCTCCACTCTGGCATGCGGTTCCGTTCAGTGTCCTGGCGGCGGTTAACCGGCGAGCTCGTCCGATAAATTTCCGCTGGCTGACCGGGCCTAACATCAGACGAAATTCAGGCCAGCCCTTGTTGGGATGACGGACGGGATAGAAAGGCGACGGGCGCGGCGAAAGCTACACCATTCTACGGCTCTGGGCGGGACGGGAAAATGATATGGAGCGTGATACTCCACGCACCTCTCTTGGCTTGACGCATGGAACGACCTAACCCCTGGCCCGGTATGGTCGCAAGCTTTGGTAGCGATTGCGCCCCCCAGCTTTCCCAGATCCGGTTCAAGCGGTTGGCCCGCAGTGTGGCCGCACGCTGTCTAGAGCTTATGCCGCGGCTCTGGGACCTGGGTCTGGGGCCCTGTCTGGTATTACATGCACTGTAATAATAACAACCGGCGGGCTGTCAACCTCTGACAAGCGTCCCATGGATGTGACCCTCTCGAACAAAATGGAAGCCCGCAGCTGGAAGGATTGAGACGACGGACGGAAGAATTCCATTCGATGCTTCCGGCCGGTGCACGGCTCGGCCTCGGCCTCGGGGCCAAGCCCAGATCCATCTCAAACACAGCACAACACAGCAGCAAATCGACGATGGAGATGGTCAGTAGCTACTTGACCGCCTGGGATTCATGAGATGATAGCCATCTATCGGTTTGCCTGCGCAAGCAGAGTTGGAAGACGGCTCGCGCAGCTCGGATCGACAGATCTGGTTCGCGCCTCCGGTTCTTCAGACGGCGATCTTCACTACCTTTCCGTGTGCACGCGTTCTCTGGTCCTGTTGCTGGCGGCCACAGCAGAGCGAAGTTTCAGGCTGCATAGCATATCTTTAAGTTCTAATGATAGCTCTTGACAGCTTCACCCGCTATGCAGTTTCTCTCCGCAGATCCTCAGGCACGCGCAACATCAGTCTCGTCTGATCTTGTTGGTCTCGAGAATAGCATATGTCGCGCAATGCTCCCTTCAATTTCGGTCCCGTTGGGTGCCGCGATGCGGGAGAAGGCGGAAATAAGCTCATCTTCCTATTCTGGGTTCCATCGCTGGGCAGTCGGGAGCCTTCGGCTGAAGAAAACAGCCGTGAATCATGGCGAGATGATGAGTTAGGCCCTCGCTTCCAAGCTCTCATCACCATGGCAGTCCAAATCTTCCAAATCTCAGGCATGGGGTAAGCTGTGTGTGCGTCGCGGTTGGACGCGCAGAAGGTGAGGCTTCGGAGAAAAACAAAGAGGGAGGGTCGCGTCCGATATCTGGTTTACATCGGGCCCTGTGGGCGGAGAGCGGAGCAGAGCAAGCAGTCGGTTGCTGGGCGCACACCCACCATCTTCACCTTACTACCGGCCGTGGTTGTCTGGACGAAACATGAACTCGACGGCAACACACAGACGTCACGATCGAAGCGTCCCATGGCAAAGGAGAGAGCATTGCTGGCAAGCTACTCACAGCGGACCAGGTTCCGGGTGCCCAGATGAGCAGGATCACCGCTCCAAACTTTTGAAGAGGTCCCAGCTCTTGATACTCCCGGCAGTGGTGTTATTGGCAACCAAGAGAGGAGCATGGAACATGGGTGTTTCCCCCGCCTGAAGTTGCCTGCGAGCACGAAACCGGCGTTGCGGCAACATCAAGCGTATCGTGCGTGTGCTTCGTCTTGGCAAGTCGTTCCACGAGCAGCACGTCGGTCACTCGGCCGCTTGAGGCACACACAAACAAACTTGGCTGTCCATCAGCAAGCGTTGCATGCGGGCGATATGACGAACGTCGAAGGAGCGGGGTTATCGACGAGACTTTGATCCCGAAGCCTCCTAGTTCCGTTTCCAAATGACACAACTGGGCCGTTGTCTACATGAGACACGGCGTCTCAGGAAACAACGGCCCCTCGCCTCGGAGACAGAGACTCGGTTTGTAGGGATGCCCGTCCCGCTGATTACCTACCAGCTGCGAGTACCTGACGGTAGCAACTGTCACAATGCCAGATGCCCAAGGCTCCCCAGTGTGGGTGAAGACGGATGCGTCAATGTCTTTATTTAGTGCCACTTCACTCTCGGCTGGCTCGGCTACCGCCTTGTCACCACCTAGTCTCTCTTCTTTCGTCTGTCATCTGTTTAGGCTGGAAGACTTTGTGCTCGTCAGCTCCATTATCTTATGGACTTTTCCAGGGGAGGATAGATTTGCGCCTGGGTGTGATGCAGAAGAGCACCGATTACATGATATCCACCACACACTGCAGCGGGCATTCGGCATGGCGACGGCTACCGGTTG
This sequence comes from Podospora aff. communis PSN243, assembly GCA_033296975.1. Taxonomy (NCBI): domain Eukaryota; kingdom Fungi; phylum Ascomycota; class Sordariomycetes; order Sordariales; family Podosporaceae; genus Podospora; species Podospora aff. communis PSN243. The sequence goes on along the minus strand of MU865945.1, from coordinate 240,459 downwards.
GGCATCACAGGCTCGGCCCTCCGTGGCAGCTGAGGACATGTTCGTGCTAGGCAGGCAGAGGCGCTGGAGACCGCACACAGCACAACGCTGCCGAGAGACACGGTTGTGCTCTCGACGGGCAGAAATCTGGTTTATGTCCGGGGAACTGGCGGCATCGTCCCGCCACGTCGCGATGGCCAGCTTTCACCCCTTGTAGTAGTTGCGGACGGGACACCCATGCTTCTTTGAAGCACAAAAGGCTGCGATGTAGTACCGGTTGCACTGCGCGCGCAGCGGCCGTCACAGCCGATTTCGATCGGATGGCGAGCTTATGTTGTGATCTACCCCACAGCAAGGAGGGAAAAGCTTAGAGAAGACGAGAAGCAGGCTCCGAGTCGGCTGCCACAGGGTGACAGTCGGTGGGACGTCGTCCCGGCGGCAAGACAGATTGATTACGGAATATGCAGAGACCACGATGAAACCTTCCATCGGGAAGTATTCAGGGATGGGCCTCTAGGAAGCCAGGTCGACTCAGTCAAGAGCTGCTCTGTCCGGGGAACCCCGGCCGGATGCCCCCAAAGCTTACAAGGCACCTTGGCTCGCTCTTGATCTGACACCAAGCACCATGGTTGGAGGCCTTCAGGGAAGAGAATGAAGATCTCGTGAAGGGCCGTGGTGGAATCTCCTTGGGCAGTCGACACATGGGGGCAACAGTTCCACTGGCAGACGGCCATGGGCACCCGAGCCAGCGGAGAGGGGAGAGCATCAACAAGGTCAACTCGACCCGCCCGGCACCGAGCAGCAGTTGCAATGACCGACGTCGTGGAGGCGCAAGTGGCGGAGAAAGAGATGAAGGAGATCACGTCACAAAGAAAATCTCCTTGTCACCCCCGAAGTCCATCTCGGGGGTTTATACCCAGCCGCGTACGTCCCTTGGTCCATGTAACCATCGACGCTCGTCGACGGCCCCGGACCGACCGCCACTTCTGTGCTGGGTATCGGTATCCTCCCACGACCACTCCCTCGGGGGTTCCCAGAAGCGTCATGGTTGTACGACGTGCCGTCTCGGGTCAATTCCTGACGCACCCCCTTTTATTTCGAACGCCGTGGCTAACAGTTTATGTCAGGTAGCCACAGGGCAAACAAACCACACAGTACTAGTACCCCCTTACACCCGCTGGGAGATAAGCCTAAGGAAGGAGAAAACTTGCCGCCTCTGCTGCGTCACGGTCTGCACAGGTGCGATGCCATCTGTGACACATGCGCCGGTTCGAGAGGTGGAGGTGAGCACACCTGCCTGGTGAGTTTCCCTATACACTCGAAGAGCACCTCGGTGTCTGTATTTGCAGAGCTTAGGCCCGGCTACGGCTTCATCAACAAGGACACTCGACCGCAACAGCTTATACTCGCAGCCTTGCTAAGAGCAGCCCGAACTCCCGAGGCAATCTCATCGACATCACCAGCCACGACATCAATCTGTCTCCCACCTCACACCACATCAAATCCCATCTCAGCTCGCGTCGCCTAACCTGGCCTGGGCCCCCCTCGTTCGTGCTCCCGTATACCTTGTCCCTACGCACCAACACATGTCCAACCTCCCCTCGCAATCCCTACTCCCTAATTGGGACCAACAACTGAGACACCCTCGTCTCCGAGCTGTTGGGATTGCACTTTGAGCCAATCGATGCAATCAGTTGAGCTGAACTCTTTGACAGGAAGCGAGAAAGGGGAAAATGCCGCCTGCGATGACAGCAACAATATCGTCGCGACATAACATGGCCATGGGAATACACCAACATGCAAACCCCTACAGGAGCATACATCTTTAGTCTACATTGCAGACGGAAATATCACAGAAAAACATCACTGGTAAAACATGCATAATAGACCGCAGCGCAGGCAAGACACTCTCGCGCGTGCGTACGACGCAACACAACCTAGATGTACCAGCCCGTTGTGTCGAGGTAACAGAAGCACAAGAATTTCCTTCTTAGCGGTCGGTACACAACCAGCGAGGCAGCCAGCCAAGCAACATGTTCCGTAGAGACAAGCTTGACGCCACCCCCGCGTTTTCTACCTGAATATCTCCTTGAGAGTCAGGAGGGCAAGCTGATGACCACATTGATACCCAAGGTCGGCTCAACTCCGACTACTGGGTGAGCACATCCAACAGGCCAAGTTAGATATGATGAATAGTGATTTGTATGTATGTCGTATTCTGAATATGTTCCTATCCCAACCCAGAAAGGTTTCTGCACTGCTCGCTCTCTCCGCGCAAGGCAAACAAATTCAAAGATGCAAAATGCTAGAAGCAAAAACTGCTACAGTCGCTGGTGCTATGCAAACGCAAATGTCAATGCTCCCTTCCTCCTCGTCCATTCTGTCTTTAGCGCACAAGTGACTAGTTCCATCGTCTGTCTCCTAAAGCAAAGACGACCACATACTCACAGCCTGCTCTGGACAGCAGGCACCTCATCTTCGCCCGGCCAGTGCCCCTCAGGCCAAACGTGGCGAATAGCCTCCCAAATGTGCCTGTTTCAGCGTGTTAGCAAGCAGCAACCAAGGGTCTCAGTACCCAGGATGACGGCTACATACCCAACGTGAATAATCTCCAAACCCTCCCTCACCTCCCTCGGCAGATCCTTGACGTCCTTTCTGTTTTGCGCCGGCAGCAACACCGTCTTGACGCCCGCCCTGAGCGCTCCAATAAGTTTCTCCTTGATTCCTCCGACGGCAGTGACCCGTCCTCGGAGGGAAATCTCGCCCTGTATTTCGTGTCGCACACAACGGTGCTCGTGTCAGCTAGCCGCCCTCTCCCGCGAAGCGAAACGCACGTAAGGAATGTCCGCGCTGTGCAGCCTACACCTCTCTCACTCTCTATGCCAAGGGATCCAAAAAAAAAGGGGGCTACTTACGGTCATGGCCATGGTAGGTGGCACGGCACGCCCCGAAAACAACGAGATGAGAGCGATCGCCTGCGAGATTCCGCTGCTGGGACCATCCTTGGGGATCGATCCCGACGGGCAGTGCACGTGGATGCTCCTGTCCTTCATGATGTTCTCGCCCGGGCTCTGCGTGAGGCCAAGCTCGAAGGCGTGAGCCTTGACCCAGGTCAGCGCCACCTCGACGCTCTCCTTGAGCACGTCGCCCAGCTTGCCCGTCAGTTGCACCGTGCCATTGCCCGGCATGTCAGCCACCTCAATAAACAAGATGCTACCGTTACCACCCGAGCTGTAGGCCACCAGACCCGTCACAATGCCCGGTCGGCTCGTCTTCTCGGCGATCTCCTCCTCAAATTTCTCAATGCCGAGGAATTTCTCCAGATCGTCCAGCGTGAGCCGTGGCTCGTACTTCTCTGGGTGTCCCGAGTCCTTCGCGTCGGCAAATTCAACTGCTTTGCCGCGCAGAACTGACGAGATCTCACGCTCTAGGCTGCGCACCCCCGCCTCGCGAGTGTAGGACTCGATAATCTTGGACACCACCTCTTCGGAAAAGACGACCTGATCATCGCTGAGCCCATTGACACGAATTTGCTTGGGGATCAAGTGCTGCGTGGCAATGTGTCGCTTCTCCAGCGTGGTGTACCCTGGGATGTAGATGGTCTCCATTCTGTCCAAAAGGGGCGGCGGAATCGTGTCCAGGCTGTTTGCCGTAGCGATGAACATGACCTTGCTCAGGTCGATCGGGATGTTGATGTAGTGATCGGTAAATGTGTGGTTTTGCTCGGGATCCAGGACCTCCAGCATAGCCGCCGACGGGTCGCCATGGAAATTAGATCCACCGACCTTGTCAATCTCGTCCAAAAGGAATACAGGGTTGGCAACGCCGACCTTTTTAAGCCCCTGAACGATGAGGCCAGGCATGGCAGCAACGTAGGTGCGTCGGTGACCCCGGATCTCTGCTTCGTCTCGGACGCCACCAAGGGAAATCCGGTGGAACTTCCTGCCCAGGGCGGTAGCAACGGAGCGCGCAAGACTTGTCTTTCCAACGCCCGGCGGACCGACCAGCAAAAGAATTGGAGACCTGTCGACCATGCGTTTGCTCTTCAGGACTTCCAGCTTCGCACTGTTAGCTCGAAGCTTCTCCTCGACGCTGCTGCTAGGGTCGGCCGTTTCAGCTTTTGCGCCATCCTCCTTTGCGGGCTCGGATGCGGGAACCTCTTGCTCGGCCTGCTTGATCTGGGCGTCCACGTCGTCGTTGATCGACTGCTTCAACCTGAGAACTGCTAGGTACTCGAGCAGGCGTTTCTTGACCTTTTCTAGCCCATAGTGATCGTCATTCAGCTGCTTCCTCGCCACTGTGAGGGTCGAAGCATCGATGCGGTCGTTTGTGGTTGTAGACCAAGGGATATCGGCCAAAGTCTCCAGGTATGTCCGAGTGACGGCGTACTCGGCCTGAGCTGGATGAATCTTCTTCAACCGCTTCATCTCTCTGTCGACAACCTTGGCGGCTTCTGGTGTCAATTTCGCGGCATCAAGGCGCTTCTGAAGCTCCTCGATCTCATTAGGCTCTTGATCCTCCTCCGCACCTCCTCCCACTCCGCCCATGAAACCTGGCGGGGGAAACGGCATACCGACACCGGGCGCAGGGCCTTTGAGGGGCACCTTGCCCTTGGTAGGCTTCCAAATTTTCTCTATCTCGTTCTTCGTCGAATCTGGGTCGATGGCAAAAGGGAGAGTGGTTGCCGTAATCGTGGTTATTTTCATGCTATTCTTAATGTTGCCCACCTGCCTGTCGAGGAGCTCGATAACCTTAGCCACTCTCTCCTTTACATCCAGTAACGCAAGGACCTGAAGCTTCTCCTCGTACGAGCACTCGACTATGTTGGCCATGAAGTCGGCCAGGGCGCCCGGTTGAGTTTGCTTGCTGATGAATAGGTCGAGTCGCCGGGCTAAGAGGGGAGACAAGCCCGGTGTGCTTCCGGAGCGAGGTAGGATGGCCGACAGCCTGAGTATGGCTACCAGCTCTCTTGAAAGAAGTTTAAGGTGTTGGAACAACTCTTGAAGGGTGGGATCGAGGTGGGCCACTGCGAAAAGGCAAAGTCAGCCACGGGCAAGAACCATCTCGAACACAAGCAAGGAATACCCACCATCATCTGGATAAAACACTACTCTGGCCTCGGGGTAGGCCTTGTCGGAAAAGACCTTGTCCACGCGCACCCGGCCGACACCTTCTACCAACAGTGTAAACTCGCCAGTGCCCCGTCCTTCCACGCCCGTGATCTTTGCGGCGACGCCCCATCCGAAGAGGTCCGCCTTTGTTGCCTTCGTCGGGTCGGCATCGGAACGGTCCTTATCCTGCGACCGCTCGCCGTTCTTGATGAGGAGCTGGCCGTCGGGCCCAAGAAACTGTGACGAAAACGGAACGCAGGCGATCGGGACGGAGTCGATACGGCCGTTGGGCGTCTTGGACGCCGCGCGCGTGTAGACGGCAGCTAGAAGGGAGGCGATGTCGGGACGCGTAGACGAGACGGGAATGCGCTGGACGACGCCGGGCAGCAAGACACTACTTCTCGGCAGCGCGATGAGGGGGAGGGTGGCCGTCTGGGATCGCGCCATGGTTGCGGGAGCGTAGCGTGCGCAGATGCGTAGTTGATACTGTCTTTAATGTTGGAGATTTGCTCGTTAATGACTACCTATCGCAGACCTTCTAGGTTTCGGCGGCTTGTCGCCATCGATATTCAGTGCAAACGGCCTTGCAGGTGGCTGATCGAAGGTTCGAGTAGCTCGTTGCTGCCCTGGCTTGGCTTGTTTTGGCATGAGCTGGCGTTGCTTGTCAGTGAATCGGTCGAAGCTTCCACCAGCCGAGGCTAACGCCAGAGCGTCATTGTCGAGTGGGCAGGTGGCAAGCGACTATTCCAATTGGGCCATTGGGCCCAATGCTTCGGACCGCGGCACAAGTTGAGCACGTTGACCTCGTGCTCTCGCGGGACGCTCCCGATCACTCGACTACTCAAAACGAACGTCAATTTCTCTTCGTCTGTTGTCATACTTGGTAGTTTACCACCCCGTTTAATATCGATGGTTGATCCGAACTCGGCTGCCTCGCGCTCGGCCGTGACGTAGTAACCCTAACCCCAGCAACACGCTTGGGTGTAAGTGGGATCGAGACCCAACATTGACACGAAAGCGCGAATCGATCACTCATAGCAATGCAGAGTGGTTCCGTATTCAAGATTCTACCTGAGATTTCATCTTACAATTAACCCCTTCTCTGTCTGTCTTCGCAATCCCGGGAAGCAGTCCTTTGATAACACCGTTTCCATGCAGAATCGCCCCAACCCCTATTTATCTCCTGAATATTAATATATACTGGACAGAATGGGCACTTCACTGACCCAACATACATCCATACACAACCCCCCATAAGATAGTACACGAAATTCAGGGCCAGCTAGCTGATCGCGGCTGACACGCGTAAGCCTCAAGGCTTGTTCGTCTTGTCGTCTTTCTTGCTGTCCTTGGATCCGTCGCTGCTGGATTTCCCTGCGCCGTCTCCGGACTGCTCTCCGTCGTGATGGTGTGTGATATTATTCCAGAGCGACTTCAGAAAGCCTTCGCTCTTGTGCTCAGAACCTTGACCAGACCTATTAAGAGCAAGCCCAAGGGTTAGCCCGGAACGTATTGAAATGCCTTCAGGTTTCTTCTTCGTAGCGAGCCAGCTCAAAAAAGAAGACAAGTCCTTACGCTGTCGTGTCGTTTGTTTTGCCACCAAGGTTCATTATCCGCTTAGCGGTCTTGTCCCCCATCTCGTCGGCCAGCATCTCCACGATCGTCCTCTGGTTGGAAGACAAGTACTTCGGCATCGAGACTTTGAACTCAACCCTCAGGTCGCCGTTGCCTCCTCGTCGGCCGAGCTTCGGCATTCCCTTGCCAGCCAAAGACGTCTTGTCGCCCGAGTTGGTGCCCGTTGCCACGCGCACCTTGGCGTTGCCGTCCAATGTGGGCACAGTTATTTCTCCGCCTAGGATGGCCGTCGTAAGCGGAATCGTCGCGGTGTACAGGATGTCGGACCCTGCACGGGTAAACTTGGGATCCGGGGTGACCTTGACGAGAACGTAGAGATCTCCATTGGCGGATCTGACATTTTCCTCTGCTGCTTGACCTGTCGGAGGAGCATCACCTTCCCCAACGACACGCAGCCTCATGCCGTTCTCGATACCACCCGGAATATCGACCGTGAGCGTCTTTCGCTCCCGAGTCACACCATCGCCGCGGCAGGTACCGCACTCCGAGCCACTGGGAATCGCTGAGCCGCTACCGCCGCAGTCTGTGCAAGTGCTGGCCATCTGGAAACCCCCGGAAGCGAAATGCACCCTCGTTCCTGATCCACCGCACGATTTGCAGCTCGACCGTTTGGCACCCTTCTTTAGACCACTCCCAGAGCATGTATCGCATGTAACCATGGGCACAATGTTGATGGTCTTCGCAACACCCTTCGCTGCCTCCCAGAACGATATTGTAACCTGGACCTCGATATCCTCGCCTTGCATGAACGCCTGCTGGAACCCGCCACGCCCACCGAAGCCCCCGGCGCCTCCAAAGCCACCGCGGCCACCGGTAAAGGCCGAAAACAGATCCTCAAAGTTGATGTTTGCGCCAAAGCCGGACGCGCCTCCACCCGCGCCAAAACCACCAGCGCCAAAACCGCCGAAGGGATGACCACCGCCAAACGGGTGGCCGCCAGGTCCGGGCCCGGCATTCGGGTCGAAGGCCGCTGCGCCGAACTGATCAAATTGTTCGCGCTTCTTGGGGTCCGACAAGATCTCGTAGGCCGACTGGATCTCACCGAACTTATCCTTGGCCGTCGGGTCCTTGTTGGTGTCCGGATGGTACTTCTTGGCGAGCCCGTAGTACGCCTTCTTGATTTCCGCTGCAGAGGCCGTCTTTCCCACACCCAGCGTGCCGTAGGGATCTTTGGGAGTCGCCTGAAGCCTCCGCGTCGTGTGAAAGCCCTGCGAGCAAGAGGTGAGCGTCCGCGGGGGGCAGAGAGACGAAAGGGGGCAATCCGAGACAACGTACCTTTGGCCTGGCTGCGAATTTCTGTCGTGACGCAGCTGGCTTTAGGCTGGGGGGTTTGGCGACGACGGTGAAGCTCCGGGATTGTGTGATCTGGCTGGCGCATTTCCCAAGTCGCTGACGTCGACATGCTTGCGCCGGCGAGAACTGGCGAGCCGGGAGAGCAGCTTTCGGCAGGATGGTCGAACTCATCTCGAAGAGCCAGCAAAGATCATTCCCGCAATCGGGCGCTGGGCGAACAGGCTTTTGGGGCGTGAAGCTGCTGCTGAAAACAAAAAAATCGGCTTTCCAAATTTCGTCAGATGGGAGCTCCCGACAGAAGCCGCCAACATTTTTTTACGCCGTGCATTGAGTATCTTGGCGCCTGAGGCAGCAAGCCGACCCGCTCAGCGAGTTAAATGGAAGCTCCCACAGCGTTCTGCGCCCCACCTGTTTCAGCGCGACTCGCGATTTCCTTCCCGTCGCGTGGGCTTTTGGCGTAAAGAGGTGTGCGCAATGAAGTGACGTAAGGAAACCACCGCCAAAAATCGACAAAGGTTTTATGAACTCATACCCTATGCAAGCATGTTCGAATATACGGAGAATGCAGATATGTGCGAGTCGCTAGGTGTCTATGTCCTAATCCCCCGTTTGAGAGCCAGCCATGTGCCAAACGCCCGAAACAGTTGTCCAATTCAATTACCAGTCCCTAGCCCACAAACGCCTCTGAAATTTGCAATGTGAAAGAACAATGCATGTCGACACCTTTACCTCTCCATAGTGGGAGGTATGTACTCAACCCTTCGTGGTCTCCCTTTTGTAACCCCCTGACTCCTAACTTTATGGAGGAAGTCAACAATGATGTCGTTCTCCTGAACGCCCAACCCGTTGAAATGCTTCCGAACCGTATTGTTGAGTTGGTCTTCGGTTTGTCGCCGGAGCTCCTTGCGTCGGGCAATTGTAGGAGAGTATATTCCAATGCTCCCCGCTTGTGTGAGCACCCACTGGTGGTAGTCGCTGGTGAATGCTGTCGGCGTGCTGAGGCGATACGCTCGGCGGTATGCGTGGAGGACTTCGCGGTCGAAGGCGGGCCACTGGAGCTGTAAGGGTTGATCGTTAGCCAATTGGCTCCTTGTGTGCTCGGTAAGATATAAAGAGGAAAGTGCATACCCCAGGAACGTGTGATTCTTGTCCAGGAGCCGCCGCAGTAGAAGTAGGAGCAGTCGCGGGAGATGCGACAGGACCAGCGCTGCCGTTTGTTGCCTCGCGCGCATTTGTACCGGCAGAACTTGCAACCCTTCTCATCTTTCCGTTGGTATGGTGCGCGTTGGCAGTCCCATTCTTTTCCTTCAGGTTTGGTGTCTCTGACTTGGAGTCGTCCTGCGCAGCTCGCGACGTCTTTGGTGCCATGGCGGGATGGCGGTGGGTAGGCTTTTGAACGACTGACAAAACTTGCGGCAGTGTTCTTAGGAAACGATTGTTGATTCCGAGTCTTGAGCCCCTTTGATCACATTGCTCACCGTCAAGGCAGAATCCTTAGAGAAAGGTACGGTGTTGCACAGATCAGAGGCGGCATTGTGTGAGAGGGGCTTCGTCCGAAGAGATTGCAGCCCTGTACCCTGGACCAGACGGGCAGGCCAAGAGCGTGGACATCTGACGACAACGCTGGGGTGCAGGGCGGTCCTGTGGCTGGGCGCTTTCGGTGCCGGGAGGGTGGGCCCGTACAGTAAGTAATTGTGGGGTGCCGGACTGCCTGCCGCGAAGCTCCATTCCCGTCCCCTCAACAACAGCTTGCCCGAGCGATGCTCGGGGTTCCTGGTCTTACCTTGAGCCCCGTGAGCCGCTCAAGCCTTCTGCATGTGGAGGCTCAAGGCCATCGCTGACTTCTCCATCCACCGAGAACATATGAAGAAGCATCAAGATGCCTCTCAATCCGCAAATGCAGCTGTTTGCAATGCCGTGCGGGATTCCCACGTTACTCGTGCTCTCCGAATATCTGGCTCGGCGCTGCAATCCGGCCTCGGTACAAGGGAGCCGGTTGGTGATGTGCTTGAAGGGAGCGGTGCATTTAGATAGGCGAAATCTGAAGGCTTTTGGAGGTTGGATGCAAGCACATTGGGGGGTCGTCTTGAGGTTGTGGGGTAATCAGGTGTCGTACCTACGTCGTCAAGATCTGGCAGCTGGCGGAGGCGTGCAAAGAAGATCCGGCGAGCACTAAAAGGCCAACGTTCCTATAGGGGATTTTCACTCAGACAAGGCGCAACCTCTGCTGCCACGGTCGGGTGCATGGCGTACATTACCATGCAGACCCGACTCCTCAGAAAGAACACAATGGTGACCATTGATGCGTGGCCCCTCTCCATGATCTTGTTCTCCTGCAGAAACCCCGCGGGGGTTCTTCTCAGCGCGGCTCCCGAGATTCCTGGGGGGCCATTTCGGCTGGCAGTACCCCTGTCAACCCGGCGGCCCGACGGAGGTGTGTGCGTAGCCAGCGGCATTGGCCGGACACACTCATCTGCTTGTCTGCCCAGGCTGGAAAAGTCCCGTGTTCCCATCTTGAGTGCATCTCCGCCCTCCGGTTTGGGCTGACGGCCGAATATTCCCTCAGTATGGCCCCTGGTAGGTTGCGGTGGGCTGTGGTGGGTGAGAGAACTCACACTCCCCTCCCGCGAATGCAAAAGTCTCACGCTTTCGGCGACGTGCATGCCACAACTGCAACTAAGAGGCAAGTGGCGCATCGTTGCGACTGTTTCGCCGCACATCGTGGACGGCGTTGAGCGCCCGGGCCCCAGCAAATCATCAGACATGATCTTGGTCAGGTGCACTCTCGGAATCGTGTCGAGGGAGGATTCCATTACCACCTGTTGGAGTCGTGCTTGTGCGACCACCAGATGTCTGGTGCCAACTCTCCCGGCGGGTCCCAGGCTAGCAAACCAGATGAAACTGCAGCCTTGGGGTTTCGCTCGCCTGTCGATACTTGCCCGGTGAACTGCGATATATTAGTATTTTCTGATGCTACCTAGCATCGGCTTCATAGCGCTGAGCTTAGTAGCATCTGGACAGACATGGATTTTTACTTCCAGGCCGCAGAATGGACGTCGATTACTGGTTGAGTATAATGTAAGGATGGACGAGTTCGAAATACTGATCGAAAGCACCAATGCCGCGTGCCAATAGCCTGGATCAATCTGACATGGCGGAGAAGCATGCAGAAATCCGTGGGGAAGCCGGCCGATGACAAAAGCGTTATGCCTAAGACAGTGTCGAGGTCTCATGCCAGCCTGCCTAACTGGCGATCGGGTTTGGGGGTCACCCAGGGGGCTGGGATCTGAAGACGGCGCAGCCAAGCAGCTTTCGCGCTTGTCGTGGGTTGGAGAAGTTGGTTTGTCTGCCACGTCTTCGAGTGACGGCCTGGTGCGGCGGCGGTTGTGATACCTTTCGAGCTCCTTGGTGGAAGCACCAGCATCCTCGGAGACGCTGGGACTCGGCTTTGTCGCGGCCAAAATATTTCTCAAATGGACGTTCCGTTCTTAAAGTAGATCCGACGTTGCCTTCTCTGTCGCGTAGTGTTCCAGCATGGCGTTACCTGCGGGATGTGTGGAGGATAGCAGAAGGAGGCAAGATCCATCGATGATGCCACGGTGATGGATGCCATCGCCAAGTCCTTCAATAAACCTCCACTGAAAAGTGGTCGTAATTACCTGAGAAGTTGATTACAATGTCGGTGTGCAATGCCCTCTCACATGAGAGAAGCGTACGCGCTTAAGTGCTGCTCTTTGGAGAGGACCTGAGCCTGGGTGCCTTTCTGTCGCCGCGTAAAACTTGGGATTTCCTTATTAATTTCTCGCGAGCGGGCGGGGCGGGAAGGACCTGGTATAAGCCAATCACAAGGTGGATCTCAGGCCCCACCGATCCCCACAAAACCCACCAAGACAGCCGAGCCAGGCCTCTTCCCCAGCTGGGCACCCTTGTCAGGCCAGAGCAGAAACATCCCACGCCGCGCTCTGCGAATTGTGTCGATCGCCGCCCTGCGAGCTTCTTCAGGTCTTCCAAGTCCTTTTCTTACTCACGAGAAAAAGAACTCTGACCTTAAGGCCTCACCACTTTCAAACTGCCTGATGAGTAGCTTTTTAGCTGCATCGACAATTGGTCCGATGGGCGCGAGAGAGGACAAGAGAGGGGTAAATGCCCAGGCCCCGGGTCCTTCGCTGCGGGTCAATGTCGACATGCTCATGGCAGGCAGGTAGCGGCTACCGCCCTGACGACAGCTAGGCTAGGTCACTGGCGGTCGAGAACATGATCGTTGGTCTCTGCAATTGCTACACAAGCCTGTGAGGCTAAATACGTACCTGGTGGCCCTGGATCCCCCGCACCTACTTGCAGAACAGCAGATCCAACCCAGCTGTCCGCGGGCGGCAGAGGATAAAACTGGGCGTTCGAAGCCGCGTTGGAGCCGTGTCGGGAGTGGTACCGACACACAGATGTCGGACCGGGCGAGCAAGGCGAGATCACCAAGGCGGGTTCATCAGGAAAACCGGATGGCATTTTGGCGCGTGCACTCTCCTCTCCATCTGACCACGCCTTTGACCCTGATGCCTCAAGACCCCACGTCGATGTCTTTGGGTCTTTCCGGGAAACCCCACAAGTGCAGGCTGATCTGAGGAGGCTCATGTTGCGTGCCACAGTAAGCAAGACCTGTAGTCGTACACGAACAGCATCACGCCCAACCACCTCCCCGGGCTCCTGGCTCGCCACCACGCGCGCCAGAGCCACAAGGTAACAAAGTAGGCTACCTCCGCAGCTTATAAACGGGTGTGGCTTTGGCTGATGTTGGCACCTGGGCGACAGATAGTTGGGCTGCTCCTGTTAGTTAATTCCATGTCACTTCAACTGGGCAGTGAGCCGCTGCAGACGGGGGATATCAGATGCGTGTTGGCGAGTAACAGTAGATATGGATCCATCCTTCTCCCTAACTGAACAAGGAGCCGGTCGCATGGATCGTAGAGGAGTCCAACACTCGCTAAGAAGGCACCTCATTAGGTGTGGCTCGCATAGTCAACCGGGCTGGGCTGTGGCCGAAAACTCAATGGGGCATAAGACCCCCACACGTCCCGCCGCTACGTCTTCATCCTCCCACTTCCCCAGAAGCATCACTTTGCCCGTGGGAGCCAAGGTCGGACGCCAGTGACAACGCTCTCGATAGTCTGGGGATCTGGGGAAATTTACGGATAGCAAGCCGTGCGCCGGTGGAAGCCTCATCGTATTGACGCCAGTCCGCGCCTCACACCCAGGACAACGTCAACCGTGGCGGATACCCAAAAGCCCAGCCCGTCCCGACGCCGCCGCCCGCCTCCTCAATCCGAGTACCCTTCCGCTGCGGACAAGCTTACCTGCCCATGTACGTATAAAACCCATTTCACACAAGTCCTTATTTCTTTTTTTTATCTCGCGTGCTACATGCCTCTCAAGCTGTGGCTCGAGCGAGGTCTACTCGCCATCGGGTGAGTGCAGCCTGCACCCCAATATAATGGGTTCTTGAGGGGTATTCGGAAAGAGTCCGTCGTGGATGACCCCGGGCTGCAACTTGTCTGTGCAGCCCGGACTGGGCCGAGCGGCCGTGGTTGATGCCGAGCCTTCAAACTTCATACGGAGTCGCAGGCAGCAGAAGCGAGCAGGTTGGCGAAGACCTGGCGCAGTCGGATTCACTGTTACACCCGCAGTGACGGCAGCCCTCCATCTTCTTCGTCGGCTTCTTCAAAACAGCTCCTGGGCATCTGGGCATCTGGGCATCTCTTCTTCGTTGGGTGGTGGGAGGGGGGGGGGGGGGCAACAAGGGCCAGAATTTTTATCCCTCGTCCTCCCCTGCCACTCCCCCAAGCTCCACCCGCTTGGTCCACCTGCTTGCGTGCATCTTGCTTGGTCCACACCCCTCCCCTCAACGACCCCCGTCCGCCCCCTCCCCCAATTGTCCAGGCGCTTTCCCAATGCGCCCAGGTGCCGCTGCCATTCATTTTCCCGCAACGGGCAGCGGCATCGCCCTCTCAAGAACTCGGTCGCTGATCTTTCTTTTGCTAGAATTATTTTTCCCTTCTGGAAAACACCTCCACGACGCTCTGCTCCCAGGTCTCAGCTTTTCAACCGAGTGCGCTTGGGAGGTGCCGTTCTCGCCGCTTTTCAACGCTCGCATCCGGCAAGGCTTGCCCGCACCTGCCGGTCATGATATCGTGAAGCACGCTCCAATTGGTCTGGGCGAGTGTCAAGAGAGCGAGTCCAACACCGCGTCAAATTTGGTGCAGCCGAGACCCACGAACGCCGCGCGCACCCCATCCCGCCGCACGCGCACATCCCCGTCATCGCTGTCGTCAAAGTGCACGGCCAGACTCCGAAGAGCCTCTTCGGCTCCGCGCTGTGTAACTGGTTCTTGCCGGCAACCGAAGCTGATTTGCTGCCGCCCAGCTGTCTGGGCCTTTGTGGGAGAGACGGTGCGCGCCACGCCCTGCCAGTCAAGGCCCGTGATTAGCAGCCGTGACACCCAACTGGTTGCGACTTTCGATCCGCCCGGAACCTAACAGCGTCCGCCGGGTGCAAGTCCATGGAGCATGGCTTCCGTTCTAACCTCTCACCCTCCTGATATCTCTTCGTCGGTACCTTCCTCCAGATCCAAGCACGCCATGCCGCCACTTCAGGAGCCAACGCCTCCGCACAATATCAAGCAGGAGGACGAGCGCGAACGAGGCCGGCCACGCAGCCGGTCTGATGACAAGGATGTAGACGAGCTCGATATAGACGACCCTGACGACGACGCTGAAGGGGGTAATGCGCATTCTTCGCAGTCCGAAGGCCCTGCGCGGAAGCGGAGGAGGAGCCGCAAGGGCCTTGACAAGAAGTTTGAATGCCCGGAAAAGGGCTGCGGGAAGAGTTACTCCAGAGCAGAGCACCTGTAGGAGCCCCCGACCGTCTCACTGTGAAGCTCGCACTCATATGCTGACGCTTGGGATAGCTACCGCCACCAGCTTAACCACAACCCCAAGCAGGTTTATAAGTGCGGCATCGGCGACTGCCAGCGGACCTTCGTCCGGCTTGATCTTTGCAACCGCCATAAAGAGCGCCACACAGCCAAGGGCTCAGCTCTCAACCGGAAAGACATGCTCGGCCAGGTCTCCCCCATTGCAGACACCCGGCCCCCTTTTGCATCGCCAGGCTCCGCGTCCCCCG
The DNA here is from genome assembly GCA_033296975.1 of Podospora aff. communis PSN243. Classification (NCBI taxonomy): domain Eukaryota; kingdom Fungi; phylum Ascomycota; class Sordariomycetes; order Sordariales; family Podosporaceae; genus Podospora; species Podospora aff. communis PSN243. The sequence continues at coordinate 225,268 of MU865945.1, read as the reverse complement.
AACTGAACCGTCCGAATACAGGATACAACAAAGGGCGAGCTCTCACCATGCCCTATCATTCTCCAAAGGACGCCATGGGAAGCCCGTACACCCGTATGACTAACACTCCTCCCACCGTTCCGGCTGGATACCCTAACGGTCTTTCGAATGGCGTGGACTACATGCATCACGACCCCAACTTTCATCATATGCAGGGTCAGCGGCCGCCTCATCCTTCGCCGGGTCCTCAGCGGCCGTCTGTCCAGACAAATGTCCCGCAATACGGAGTGATGTCCCCCATCTCAAACCAACCTGGATATCACCAGCCCGCCAACACCCCTCAGTCCGCTGCCACGATGCCGTTCGTGCCTCAAAACTTCCCGGCGTTCACCCTGCCACCATCTGACTTCAACACACCATCATCCGCAACCGTTGGCAGGGAAGACCAGTCGCCCTATGTGCCCGCCACTTCGGCTGAGTATGCGGACCACCACCCCCAGACGGGCGAGATGATCATGCTCGATCAGATGAGCATGCAGCAAACCATGCCTGTATTTGGGAGTGAAAGCGTCCTTAACAAATCACCATATGTGGGCATGCCCGAAGACTTCATGGCGTATTTGTTCAACACGGCACAAGGAGAAGGCTCCCCAATGACGGGTGTGCCCATTCAGGGTTACAAGTAAGCTTGCTATTGAAAGACGCCTGCTCCATTCATCCTACTGACGTGAACCAGCTACGGGGAATTTTCGACGAATCCATACAACATGCCATATTACAACGACCCAAATCAAATGGGCTATTTCCCTCCCTCCACCGGACCCCAGCAGGTCATGTCCGTCACCAACTTGCTCGACCAAAATCTTCCAGAGTCTGTCATCTCGGACGAGAAGAGCATCGAAATCTTCGAGTTCATCAAGGAGAGGTTCCACGAGAACGGACATGCCCCGGTCGAGAGGCAACGCGACACCATCCTTGAGGGCGACCGCAACGATGACAACCACATGCTCAGCCGCAAGATGATGCAAGCATATATTGGCTCGTATTGGCTCCATTTTAGCGATCAGGTCCCCATCCTTCACAAGCCAACCTTCTCTCCGGACAAGACACCAAACCTCCTTCTCATCGCCATGATGACAATTGGCGCTGCATGTCTAGACAAGGCACACGGTCAAAAGGTCACCAAGGCCGGCGCGCAGCTCTCTAACTTCTTGGCGTGGCACCTGAGATGGGAGATGTTCCAAGACCCTAACTGCCGACCTCCTGCCAAGCTCTGGGTCTTCCAAACCCTTTTGCTCCTCGAGCTGTACGAAAAGATGTACTCGACGCGGGAGCTGCACGAACGCGCACATATTCATCACGCCACAACTATCACACTCATGCGTCGCGGGCGAGCGCTAATCGGAAAATCGGCCATGGACTCGCCGCCGAACCCTAGAGACGACAAGACCAACGGCTCGCGGCAGTCGTCAACGTCGGGTATGGCCCATACGCCTGACGAGTGGTGGAATCACTGGATTACGAACGAGTCCACACGGAGGGCGGCCTTTGCAGCATTCGTTATTGATTCCATCCACGCTACGATGTTTGGCCACTCGACCGTCATGGTCGCGCACGAGATGCGTCTGCCACTGCCTTGCGATGACAAACTGTGGAAGGCCACAAGCGGTGCAGAAGTGGGTAGGATCGAGGCGAACTTGCTGGGCGTCGGTCAAAAACCCATCTCGTTCCTCGAGGGGCTCAAACGCACTCTCAGTGGCAACGAGGTGCAGACGAACTCGTTTGGGCGCACTATCCTCATGGCAGGCCTCCTCAGTGTCAGTTGGCACATGAACCAGCGTGACCTGCAGGTCAACTCTCTCGGCGGCGGTGTCACCCAGGCGCTTGGCGGCCGGGACAAGTGGCGCGGGACCCTGACCAGGGCTTTCGACTCGTGGAAAGGTGATTTCGACAAGAAGCTTCTGAGGTCAGGAGAGATGTCGAGCGATCCGTACCACTACGATTCGCCGAATCGAAATGAAGCCAACGTCGTATTCGAGAGTCGAATTGTGCTCCACCACCTCGCCCACATGGCGATGCATGTGGACATTGTGGACTGCCAAATCTTTGCACGGGCAAAGCGGTTATTGGGCCGCGCTATCGGGACGCAGGACCTTAACAGCGCACAGAGGCGGATGAAGGAAGCCTGGGCGCCGTCGGCAAAGGCTCGCGACGCGACGTTTTACGCCCTTAAGTTCTTGCACTCGGTCATGCTCTCCAAGGACGTAGGCACACCAAAGTCGAGTGGCTTCAGCAACCCTGATGAGCCATACTCGGCTCGCGACGACGTCTTGCTCAACCGTCCATGGGTCCTCTACTTTGCAGCTCTGGTGGTCTGGTGCTACGGGTACGCCCTGGAGGGTGCCAGCCCGCACGTGCCGCAGCCCACGACGACACAGGAGAAGGTGGGCATGATGAGGGACTATCTGGTCAAGTACGGCAGCGTCACCACCCCCGACGACCTGAAATCGATGAAGGGCATCGGACAAAACACGCCGCTGCTGATGGTGCTGCGCGACTCGTTTGAAGGGACGAGGTGGGAGCTGCTCCACGAGGGAGCGACGCTGCTGACGAACTGTATTCACCTCAATGCCGGTGCCAACGTTTCCTAAATCTCTCTGTACGGATTACGGGAAGATGGGTGGGCGGTTTAGGATCGGCAGGCTTGCTTTGGCGGCTTTTTGACGATTTCCCTATTTGCGGCGATTTTTGATGTGACAAACGATGGATGGATGTGAAACGGGTACGAGGGAGGATGGTGTCTTTCAAAAAAAGGAAAAGGAGTGGGAGGGTGCTCTCTCACTGGGAGCATAATGAGTTTGATGGACGTAAACAGCACTGCGCGGCATTTTCCAGCACATTTTGCTACCTATACCCCCCAATGTTTAGTGGAATTTTGGTTAGCTATCTCTCAGCGTCCTGGGTGAGGGCGATGTACGTCGGACGCTTGGATAAGTATATACATGATCTGGTTCGAGTCAGAGGTTTCTGCGGCATGCTTTATCCCAACTCGTGATTTGTGGCGTACTGTGTCGCTGTGATACCACCTCGAAGGGGCTTGAAACCAGGATTCAGGGGGAGGAGCGGTTCTCTGCAAGGCCCCAGCGAAGTGTGCATACAGTGCTGCCCGGACTTCTTTGTGATCCTCATGTCTCAGCATCAATTAGGTGGGGGGCCAAAGAAGTCCGGCAGATGGGGGCGGTTGTGGGGGTCTGGCCCCCCCAACACATGTGGAGATAAAATCCTGGGATCAGCTTTATCTAGGTAGACATCCAAGCGTGGCTCTATCGGCTTGCGCGTTCTCTCATGCATGATCTCTGTTATCTTGTATCTGCCCGGTAGCGATCTGATTTCCCGCGGATGATGGTTCCTAGCAATTAGTAGGGTTATATGTGAGCTAAGAAAAGGGAAGAGAAATCTTAGCCTGCTGATTTGGTATATACGCCGGCCCTGTTGGTTGAGCTCAAAACGGAAGCACCGGGAGCTGCAGGGCGGGGTCGGTCATTGGCAAGGTAGGTTCCTGCATCGTTATCGCCGACTGCGTAAGGTGAGATATTCTGCTTTGTTGCGGCTGTGGTGACCCGAGAAGGTTAGGCGTGGAGAAATAATGATAAAATTCATCGGATTGGACGGATGGGATTGTGTGCTTCCGTATGAGGTAATCGTGTGCGCATATGTCGGTCGCTCGGGCGAAACGGAGGAGGGGGGAAGGTAAGGTAAGGTAGGTGAGGGGGAAGGTGCGGTGGTGACACGACACACTGGATTCGATGGGTTTTATCTCTAAACTCCGTATCGGCTGACCCCGCTTGTCGATTGTCCGTTAGATGTCGTGTCGGAGAATCGGACTTGCTTGCCGGTCTCGTTTGGACTTCTTGACCAAGACCTGATCTTTACCTTTGTCTTTGTTGCTCGTCTGCTTAGTTTGGTTGATGAAGGGCGAAGTGGATTGGTAAGCTGGTTTTGAGCTCTGCGGTATATTGAATGCATTGGTCTGCACACGGGCATTTGGGGTTTGAGAGATTGAGAGGGGAAATGACGACGAGAGATACGATGGTACAGCATATCACGCAGTTGCCGGCCGAGATCCTGCACAATATCCTCGGGTTTGTGGAGCCGGCGGACCTTGGGAGGTTGTTGCGGACGTGCCGGTATCTCTACCGGTTTGTTGATGGGAATGCTGCGCTGTGTCGGGATATTTACTACCGCACACTGGTGAGTTTGAATCAACCCGGAAAGGAGACGCATGACTGAATGTGGTTTTAGGATGAGCCCGCTTCCAACGATGTCAACTGGGAGCAGGAGCTACGTGACCTTGTTCAGCTCCAGCGGATATGCGAGGTCGAGGATGGGCTAAAGAAGGTACCGATCTATCATTCACCCTGAGAGATCATCTTCACGACAGAGCCACCGCTAACGACGCCATAGAAAGCATCTCTCCCCTTTGTCTACAAAACAGTCACCCGCCTTCTCCGTAACGGTAACCCCCTTCCCCCCCTTGAACTGCTCCCCTAAACGAACACCACCACTAACCCCCTCCCAGCAACTAAATCAACTCCTTCCCACCCCCGAGTAATCCACTCCCTAACCTACCCTCCCTCCCGCAACACCTGTAAGTCCTCCCCCTATCTTCACCCTACCTACCCAACAAACCCACTAACACACCTAGCCCTCCTCTCCACCCTCCTCACCCCCTCCGCCTCGCAAAACCCCCTCCTCACATCCTCCTTCCTCTTCTCCCGCGCCCGCGGAACCTCCCCCCCAACTCTCCCTCCCACCCCCCTACCTCACCACCAACAATCCGCCCACCTGCACTGCCTCTACGGCTCGCCCATCCTCAAGCACGGCCGCACGCGCAGCAGCAGCATGTACCCCTTCGCCTGCTCCAAAGTTTACGATCTGCGCGAGTACACGGACGGCAGCATGTGGGGCCCCTTTTGGAACGACGGGAGCTGTAAGGTGGATTGGGAAAAGGTGGAGGCCGTCATGATGGTGATTGGCGGGAATATCAGGGGCAAAGGGTTGGAGGGGTTCCCGGTGTTTGAGAACTTTTGGGGGAGGGGATGGGGGGGTAGTTGGGAGGGGAGTTATATTACTTGGCCGAGGAAGGGGGAGAAGGAGGAGAATGTGTGTGGGGAGGGGTGTCATTTTGGGGATGGGGATGGGGATGGGAATGGGAATGGAGATGGGGAGGTGGAAGTGGAGGAGGAGGAGGAGGAGGAGGAGGCGGTGACGGTTTTGAGGGGGTTGAAGGAGAGGGATCCGTTTGATGTTTCGGGGACGTGGTTGAGGGTGGTTTGCTTTTTGGGTGAGTTTTGGTGGGTGGGGATGTTGGGGCTCAGGGAGTGTGCTGACGAAGGGGACAGACTACAACGACTTCTTCAACTACAACTTCCCTGTGGCGGATGAGTTGCCCGCCAATGTCCCCCGTCCGGCGTTGGACGTGGGGGAGGCAATCCGGCTGATTCTCATGAAGATACACGTCACGGCTATCGAGGAGTCGGGAAACGATTCGCCGATTGTTCACTTTACTGGTTTCTCACGCTCGTTGGATGGTTCGTGGGATGATAATGCGGATTCGGATCTCAGAGGTGAGTTTCCTGACTTGCGTCGACCATATCCATCGTCTATAAGGAGTATTGACTGACCACAGTCCGTGTCAAAGGTACTGTCCAGTATACGCCCGAAGGCGAGGTCCGGTGGACATCATATTCCATCTTCAGCGGCGAAGAGCGCTGGAAGAGCGAAGGCGTCCAGATTGGCGGTGCTCGGTCTGCCAGGGGGGTGATAGGAAATTGGTTCGACAAGTATGGTTTGCTTGCGCCTATTATGACATGCGGTGTCTGACTCGTGAATAGGGACTTCGACCCCCACGGCCCTTGCGGACCGACAGCTTTCTGGAAGATCTCGGACCGTGAGGCTCGAGCCGACGATAAACAGTTTTTGCTCCATGATTTTCTGCCGATTGGTGGGTTCCCAATCCTCCCGGTCTTGTGGGAGACTGGAACTACTGACTAGTCGCTGACAGTTGGACAGTAGACGGCTTTGAGGAGGACTTTGACGATCATGACTTTGGCGCCTGGACCGAAGAACCGCCCACGCTGGACAATGAGCTTGGGTTTGGCGCAGATCTCCTTCACTATCCTTATGATTTTGGCGACTTGGAGTAGTTTACTCCCCAGAAGTAAGAATACGAGCAGAGGTATAATCTATGAACAGGCTAGATACTTGGGTAGTACATGAACCATGAATCTACTACAACTTCCCCCTGCCGTCCATATTAAACTTGCCATGCTCGCAAGTAGCAAACACCTCTCCCCCGTTGCCTCTCCTCCTCATGGTCCCTCTCAACTGACACAGCTGCCTCCCTATCGCTACAAGCTCACACTCAATCTCCACCTCAGCGCCCACTTCCGCCGGCCGCAAATACGTCGTGTTGAGGGTGCGGCTCACGCCCACGAATTCCCAGAAACCAGGTTTCGCAACCAGGCAGATCACGACAGAGGTGCAGTAGTCAAAGAGCGTGGCGATGCAGCCGCCGTGGAGGGTGTTAATGCCGTTGGTGTGTTCTTGCTGAACGGTGTAGAGGAAGGTGATTTTTGGTGTCGGGGTCAGGGATGTGGAGAGGAGGCTGAGATGGGGCATGAGCGAGTTGGTGTATACCTGTGGGTTGTTAGTGGAGGGGTTGGGGGGCGTTGAGGACGTTTGCGGGTAAGGGATGGAGAAGGGGGGGGGGGGAGCGTTGTGGCGGGGAGTGAGTAGGGCTTGTGGAGAGGAAAGCTAAAATAGGGGTTTTGGGAGACGGTTGTGTAGGATGGCGTTTTGGGTGAGTTGTGTGGGGGTGGTTGTTTTGGGTGTATGATGCTATTTTGTGTGGCAATTGCGAGATCAGGGGAAATGGGGAAGGAAACGCGAATATAGGGGCTTGGGGACAGGTAGCGAGCGGAATAGCGGAAGCGATAGGGATATGAGAGAGGTTGGGTAGCAATGGTTATGGGTGTTCGGGGTTATGAAGTGCGACCTAGGAGTTTGATATATGAAAAGGGAGGCAGTGGTACTGCAGGGTGCTGCGAGTGTGCGTATTTGGATTAGGGAGATCGAGGGTATGCAGACTTACGAGATCCTGTTTGGGGAGCTCCTTGGTTTGTTCAAACATTTGGCGGGCGCGGGCCTCGCCAACAACAAACTCGGAACCCTCGGAGGTTTTCTTGTTCAGCGCCATGTGTATTATGATGCGGCCCCGATATGTGCAGTCAAATGGGGTGTTGCACAGCAGGTTGGAAAGGTAACGGGTTTGAGAATATGAATTGAGCCCCTTTGAATGGGGATTGGCTCGTGTTATGAGAAGCGTTGAAATTGGAGATCTGTGAGTGAGGGGCGCCGGTCTGCCGAGGCAGTGCCGTTGCAACGTGCTTCTGGAAGGCGTTTTCCAGGTGCCGGTCTCAAGGTCTTGTCTCGTCCTCGACACCGCCCCCAACCCCCGCGATTGCGGGAGCTCCACACCGTATTTTGTCCATTTCAACCCCACGAACGTCGGGACGTCCCGCTCGCGTCCTTCACCGCGGCCGGCGGAGAAAGGCGACAGGGGTGTCCTGCGGATGTGCGGCGGATGCGATCCCTGGGCATCGGATCGGGCCTGATACGGATCACCCTCTGGCCCCATGACCCGCCCAAATTGCAAGGCGGGTGCTTGTTGAGGGCGAGTGCAGCGAATGCAGCTGGGGGCAGGTGGTTACCCGGATGTGATTTCATCGTTCGGAAACATGGTGGCAGTGTATTTAATGCGAGGCTCTCCTTCCCTCGCTGTGGGTGGTTGCTGCGGGGATCTTGTGCTGCTGACGGGTCAGCCGGACGTGTGAAAATTATATCTGAAGGCTGGATGACTCGAACTTGGGGTTTTGTCAAGGTTTAGATCTCGAAAAACTTGTCAACAAGCCCGACCAATGGCGTCCCCATCGACAAAAGCGCCCCTTTCGATCCCAGGCGGCCGCCGGTCTCGGCGTCGAAACCATGAAGCTATCGGCGACGATGTCGTCGGCGATGATTACGATGAGGGTGAGGCTATCGATGCCAATGAGTTCGACTTGATGCTCTCACGGTCTCTGCCCACCAACGCACCCCTCCTGGAACCTGAATCCTTTGAGCACAGCATGTTGCGCAATACACTCCGACGCACCAGTCGCAACCGCAGTCATGATGGTCGACGACAGTGCAGCCGGGGAGGTTCAGTCGCCAGCCGTCATGCGCTGAGACGCCCGTCTTTGACAAAAGAAGATCCGATGCCCTCCAGCGAAGAGACACCCCTTCTCCCATCATCGTCATCAGTAACGTCGACCTCGTCCAACTATGCTCCCCTCAATACACCCTATCTGAGCGGTGTCAGTCCGGGCCGCTTCTGGGCGCTTTTTCTGAGCTGTATCTTGGCTTTCTTCGTGGCTTGTTTCGACTCAACCATCATGGCGTCGTCGCATCCAGTTATCACTTCGTACTTTGGCAGCAGCAACAGCGCCTCCTGGCTGTCGACCTCGTTCCTGCTCACGTCAACCGCTTTCCAACCGCTGCTGGGTGGACTATCGGACGCCGTCGGCCGCAAAGTTCCCTACCTGGTCACCCTGTCCATATTCTTCGTTGCTACCCTGTGGTGCACGCTTGCTGGAAGCATGACAAGCTTCATCCTCGCTCGCGCCTTGTGCGGCTTGGGCGCCGGTGGCATGATGGCCCTAAGTTCAATTATCATTAGTGATCTTGTGCCGATCGAGTGAGTCCCAATATCGAACTGCGTGTATCCCTGAGTTTAACAGGGAGATACAGGATCCGTGGCCCATTCCAATCGTACATGAACATCACCTATGGCGCCGGCGCCATGCTAGGGGCTGCCCTTGGCGGCGTTATGGCTGACTACCTTGGATGGCGTTGGGAGTTTGGTGTCCAGCTTCCCCTGATTCTTGCCTCTATTGTCATGGCCGGCATCACTATTCCTAGCGACCTAGGGCTATATGGCAAGGAGCACCAGGGTGCTTGGGAGTCGATGAAGAAGTTTGACTATGCGGGATCTTTCTTGATGTCTACGTCCATCACATTTCTGATCTTGGGTTTGGTGAGTCCTCCCGCTCTACATTTTCCATCGCAAGAGCTAATCGTTCTCCTACCAAAATAGACCTTGGGAGGAAACATCTTGCCATGTAAGGATTTTTACCTCTATTCTTCTGTTGCAATCTACTAACATCTTGCAGGGTCCCACCCTTTTGTTCTCGCTTCACTTGCCATTTTCTCTGTTTTCTTCCCCCTCTTCCTCTACGTCGAAAGTCGTGCCGTCAAGCCCATCATGCCAATACACTTGGTGTGCCACTCCCCGCACATGAACCTCATTTTCTCCAACCACATCGCCTCCTTCCTAGCCAATGCCACGCTCTTCAACGTGTAAGGATTCCTCTTCCATCCCACCTCAACACAGTCTCTGTCTCTAACCCCTTCCAGCCCCCTATTCTTCCAAGCCGTCCTCCTCACCACCGCGACAACCTCTGGCCTCCGCTTGATTACCTGCTCCCTCGTGACTTCAATTACGGGAACCGCCACCGGATTCCTCATCTCCCGCACCCGCCGTCTCAAGTTCCCTCTCGTCATTGGGTCCACGCTGGTCATGTTCGGCATGCTCTCCCTCTCCTCGATGCAGCGTGGCTGGCCCACATTCTTCTACGTCCTCTGCCTGGCGCTTCCCTCGGCAGGACAAGGTTTCCAGTTCCCGGGCACCTTCATGGCTATCCTCGCTGTGGCGGATCAGTCTTCACAGGCTGTAGTTACGAGCACACTGATCCTGTGGCGCAGCGTGGGTAGTGTCTTGGGTGTAGCCTGCAGCTCGCTGGTGGTACAAAACGCGCTGTGGTACTACCTCGAGAAGTTTGTCGAGGGCCCAGAGAAGGAAGCCGTCATTGAGCGGGTGAGGCAGTCGGTCGAGGCAGTTCGGGAATTGGAGGGCGCATATCAAGAACAGGTGGTGCAGAGCTACGAGTCCGCGATTCGTTTGACGTTTTTGTGCTGTGCAATGTTGGGGGTGATGAGCGTTTGTCTTGTGGCTCCAGTTAAGCTGCCTAGGTTGGGAGAGAGGAAGTGAGGGTAACGAGGATGAAAAGGGCTTGGAGTTGGGTATTTAAGGGGTTTGTTTGGGGGCAACAAGGATTTGAGGAGTAACATCAGTAGTGCAATATTGGAACAAACAAGTATAGTTCAAATGCTTTGAACTGTATTGCAATTGACAATGCCCCGCAATGCTCACTCAACATCCCACCAATCAATCTATACAGCGTTTCGTACACTCCGACCCAAACTGTAAGGCCGATGGAGCAGTATGTCCGTTTTGCCCATGAGATACATGAAATGAAGCAGCCTCTCTCAGATGGAAGGCATTCCTAAACAATCCTCACTAAAGAGGTTTGCCTCTCTGTGAGTGACCCCTGATGCACACACAACTGCGCCCGGAGTCTCCCTCCAGGTCCAGACCTAGTGGTACCCATTCACCCCCCTTGCACCGGCAACCAATTCATCCAGCTCTGCCTTGTTCCGCCTGTACGACTCTTGCGCCTCCCGCTCGCGTGTGCTGACGAACCCAACTTCCGCACGCAGCGAAGCCAGCCGCCTCTGTATGGCTGCCTCTTCTGAAGCCTGCAGGACCTTGAAACCACTGAGGGCGTTGCGCGCCTTTTCTAGCGCATCATGTGCCTCGCGGGTCTTCTTGCGGAGCATTTCGGCGCGGTTGTTGTATCCGCCTAGATGAAGCTTAAGTTTCTTCTCGAGCTTATTGCCCTTTTCGGCCGACTCGATGAGAGACTCTATTGTTTCCTGTGTGGGGCGTTAGTTTGATTCATACGACAGAGGGTTGGGTAGAAGGACAAGACGTACCTCGAGGGCTGCTTGCATGGTTGATACTTGATCCTCCTCGTCATCATCGTCGTAGCAGCCGAGGCCAAGCAGGAGAGAGTTGCTGTTGCTCTTTTCCCATACGGCCTGGACTTCTTCTGGCTTGGGCTTATCTTTCACTTCCATCAATATCTGTAGCCGTGCCGCCAAGAGAACTTCGTCGTCGATCCGTGGCAGGTCAATGACTTTAGCCCTTGGTGGAGCACCGGGGAGGGGGTACCGCGTCGCATCGTGAGCCATCAAGAGTGCAGACTCGCGCGCGATGAGGGCTGCGGCAGTATCTTGCATCTCCTCCGAGGCTCGCAGGAGGGCTTCGTGGTCGACGGATATCGGCCGGGGAAGGTCCTTCTGCATAACCTGTGTCCTTCGCCTGCGCTCGAGCAGCTCGTGAGCCTCTCGGATCTCGCGCTCACGACGGTCCCGCTCCGCAGCATCCTCTTCCAGCTGCTCAGCGGTTTTCGGCTCTTGTTGATCTTCTGGGAGCTCGAGCTCCCAGTCTGTGTCTTTTGGTTTCGGCAAGGCGGAAAGACCTTGCTTCAGCTGGTGCCTAATGGACAGCTCACGCAGCCTGGCGTCGTTAGGGGTCCCGCCAACCGCAGACATATCGTCATCGCCGGCGTTCAGTGCGAAGCTATCTCGTGGGGTACGCATGGGGGTCTGGCCGACTCGAAGCGGTGTTGCGCCCACGCCACTCATGCCAGGTCGTAGAGGCGTGGCCAGGGGATTTGGCGTAGCAACCACCTGCTTTCGTGGGGCAACGGAATCGAATCCGGTAGACCCTGTTCCCTGATGAAGGGGCGTGTTATCGCCGCCGAGAAGTGATGATTGTGTCTCCATCAGGGCCCGGATGTTGCGGATTTCGTTAGCGATGTGGTCCTCCTGCGCCGGGGCCATGGGGGTTCGGATGGGTGCGCTGGTGTTGAGTGACGAGTAGTCGCTGATCAGACCGCGAGTGGCGTCGTTCTCACTCTCGCGGGCCAGCATGTTCGCCCGTTCCCCAATCATTCCCATTTTCACAATCTCCTCCAACTCGCCCTCGCTGACTTGGGGCGAGGGGAGCACCAGTGCTCTTCGTTTACTGCTCTGCTCAGCCTCGCGAATCTTGTGCATCTGACCTGCTTTCATCGCCGCCTGCATCGAAGCTGATGGCGCATCCTTGTCCCCCTTTCTCCTCTTCCGATCGGCATCTTCATCGCCCTCTCCTTTTCGCTTCCCGCCAATCTGCGCCTTCTTCGGATCGAAGTGGGTGCGCTGGTACTCATTTCGCTGGATCTCCTCGTTGGTGTCGTAAAATCCTGGAACAGGTTGCTTCTCGAACGGGATATCGGCGTTGTAGTCCATCTGCCCCTTCTTCCGCGTCGTGACCTTGATGTTGATACCAGCCGTCTTTAGCTCACGACGCTTCTGCAACGCCGCCAAACGTCGTGACTCCTCCTGCTGGCGTTCCCGAGCCTTTCGTTTCGCCTTTTTGCCCTGTGTGTTTGCCAGACGGGCACGCGCTTCGCTCAACATCTCCTTCTCATCCTCGTCCAGATCGATCGTGTCAGGACGGGCCGGTTTTGTCTCTGGGTCGGGATCAACCTCGCCGGGTCGCAGACGTCGGACATCATCAGCAGTCGGTGCCTGCGTCTCGCCGCCATCGGGACCAGTCAGACCGAGCGCTGAGGCTTCGCGCTGTTCGGCTTCATCGAGGAGTTTCTGGTAGCGTTCGAGACACTGGTTCGCGGTGCGGCCGACGATGGGGGCGATGGTGCGCCATTGCGTCGGCATCAACTTGGCCAGATGCAGCAGTTTCTCATCTTCCTCCTTGCTCCATTCAATCTTCTTGATGCTGGGGTCGAGCCATTCGTTCCACCGCGCCTTGCACTGTTTGGGTGTCTTTCGGGCCAGCAGCGACGACACGCGCGCCCACTGGTTCAGCCCATATTTGCTGACCGACGCCTTGAGGATCTCATCCTCAATATTGGTCCACACACCTCCTTTGACGACGGGCATCTTGTGGGTCGCTCGATCGATGCGATTATCCGGGATGTGTGGTTTCTGGTGACGACGGAGTTTTGCAGACAGAAGTCTCGCTCTGGCACAGAAGCCTCAAAAAAAGCACAGGCGATTGCACGGCGGGCGTGGCCGCCTTGATACCAGCTTCTAATTGGCCAGAGCTTCGATCTGCCCCACCATAAACCCCTGCTAAGTTGCGTCAGATCCTTGTCGATCGCGTCGACGCGGCTGCCAATGCCGCAACAGCTTCAGAACTTCGCAATGCGTGCTTGCGACGAAGCTCCCTCTCTTCAGTTATATTGGCATTGTCAACAGCAGTGGAATAACCAAAGCCATCTGCGCTCTCCCCTTAGAATCCAAAGATCTTAGCTAAGATACGGGCCAATTACGACAACTCTCTTTTATCCGAAGCGCACATTCAGCAGCATTCCATCCTCGGCGCATCCCTGGGCCTTGAGCTTTTGACTTTGTGTCCTCTGCGCACTCATAGCAACCGCGTCATTGCGTTGCCAAATTCCCAAAAATGGCCACCGATACAAGCTCACAGCGGGAGCTGACCCCTTCTGGACCGGCTTTACCAACAACAATTCCCCAGAAGCGTGCGCTAGAGGACGACCACAGCCCCGCTGTATCTTCACCTCTCAACCCCGAAGTCAAGTCGACATCGCGAGTGCAGATTCAGATGCCCGAGGAAGAGAAGGGGCCCGTGGCCCGTGAGAAGAGGACTAAGAAAGACTCTTTGAAGAAGCGCGAGTCCAAAGGCACTGCTGGGTCGGTTGCCGACAACAACCCAAGGGCAACGCCAGATCGCAAAGTACAAAAGGAGCTTGCACCTGGAGAGATCGCACCCTTGCGATACAAGCTCGCACGCCCGAAGGCTTCCGACTTTGAGCAGCCACGCGGTCCCGTCTTCACAGCCCACCATGGAGTGCAAGACTCGGAAGGGAGGACGATCGAGTTTTTCGAGACCTCCGAACAGTGAGTGCTCCAACAAATCCAAGGAATGCTCAAGCTAACCGACCTAATCACAGCGTCTACAACAAGAAGAACTTCCACTACACGCACTGCATCGCCGACCCGGCTTTCCCTTCCATGCTCTACTACCGGCAGACCGAGCCAGAACCATACGGCGCCCATATGAGCTTCGAGGACACCGCTTCGCACATCTTCTTCGACCAGGCAGGCACCCACGTCACTAGTAATAAGGGGTTTCGAATGGCGCGCGCCAACGTTGCAGTTCGCGAAGGGCGCTGGTACTGGGAGTGTAAAGTGACGCAGGGCATCCTCATGAATCGGGGAGAGGGTGATCCTGAATCCCACGGCCACGTCCGCGTAGGGTGGGCTCGGCGCGAGGCATCTCTCGATGCCCCCGTCGGGTTCGACGCCTACAGTTACGGCATCCGCGACGTCGCCGGGCAAAAGGTCCACATGTCCCGGCCAAAAGACTTCTTCCCCCCTGGCGAAGATCTCCGAGAAGGCGACGTCATCGGCCTCGAGATCCAACTCCCCTCCGAACGCCTGCACCGCAAGGTTGTCCAGGGCCAGTACAATCCCGCTGTCGACCTCGCGGACGAAGACAACGAGCCGGGACCCGAAGCGCCAAACATCGTCCGCGACCGCATCCCTATCCGCTTCAAGGCGCACATCTACTTTGAGCGCATCGACTACCACACCACCAAAGAGCTAGACGACCTCATGAATCCCTCCCCGATTGGATCCTCCGGCGCAGCCGGCTCCTCCGCCCAACCCAATCCGCATCACAATCACCCGCCCCTCCGCACCCTCCCAAACTCCCACATCAAAGTTTATAAAAATGGCGTCCTCATGGGGACACCCTTCACCGACCTCCTCGCCTTCCTCCCACCGGCCTCCAAAATGGTCCAACAGCCCGCGGGGCGCGACATCCTCGACGACGGGTCCTTAGGTTATTACCCCGCCGTAAGCGTCTTCCGCGGAGGTGCCGTCGAGCTGAACTTCGGACCCAACTTCTGGTATCCGCCACCGGGGCTAGGCGATGGCAAAAATAGGGGTGGGGAGGACGTCGAAATGGTGGATGCCGCGGCGGCGGCGCCACCAGAAACCCAAGTGGAGCCACGTCTCCAACTCGGCGGCGCGTCGCACAAGCTGCGGGCCGTAAGCGACCGTTACAGCGAGCAGATCGTCGAGGACATCGTGTACGATGTTATCGACGAGGTAAGCTTCTGGATGGAGGACGGTCGCAAGGTGGTGGATCGCTCGGGCAAGGATGACAAGGCGGGTGAGGCGCCCGGGATGGTGCCAGGCGGGAGGGAAGAGATCAAGGAGCTTGTCCAGGACGACTGAGATGCCGGAGGAGGCAGGAGGGAGATAAGAATAATGGATCACGAATGATACCCAGCGTACAAGCACGTGCTATGATGCGTCCACAGCGCGCAGTCTCGAGAAGGATATGGATGGTTAGGTACCTTAGGAATGCTAGGAATTACAACATTGGAGAGTAACGAGACTACCGCGAAGAGCATACCAAAAATAATCCTATGAAAGCCATCGCCGCTTCTGCCGTTGCCGAGAACCAAAATGAAGGGGTATCGAATTGCATTGCCGTCGCCACCTGTCACCCACCCGTCGCACGTGTCAATGTCATGATACGTATGGACACGGTCCGTTCCTTGCCCCGCACACCACGACGCCGCTTACTTGGGCGGCTCCACGATGGTGGGCGTCGGGGCCGGCAGCGTAGGATCGTCAGGGAGCTCTTCAATCCGATCGCTGCCATCCACGACACCCGTTGCGGCCGCAAGCCCCGACTTCTCTCGCTCCAGGCGCTCCTCCTTGCCACGCTTATGACAGTACCAGAGTACAAAGAGCAAAAGAAACAGGGCAAGACTCCAGATTACGTTGGTCCCCATGAAGGCGGGCCACCGCACCTTGAGCGCGTTCATAATGCCCCGAAGCATGGAGACAATTGCGCCGGGCTTGGTGACCATTTCCTTGAGATTTTTTGGGACGAGTAGGCGCTTGGCTGCTCCTTTGATACCGCCGGCGGCACCGCCCGCAGCTGCAGCCGCGGCGTCTTCTTTGGAGAGACCCTGCGCCTCGGCCGCTACGGCGAGAAGCTCCGGCGCGAGAGTGGATGAAAGCTTCTCGGGTAACTGGGTGACGAGTTTCTTGAGGGAGCTGGGGAGCTTCTCGTAGTTTTTGGCGAGGGTGTTATCGGGATCGTCTAGGAGGGCGGTAAGGTCGTTCACGGCTGTAGGCACGCCATTGACGAGGTCCTTGAGAATGACGGTGAACTTCTTCATAAGCTCGGTAGATTCGTCCGACAGCGAAAATGCGCGGTTGTTGCGCGCAGATAGGTTGAGGTCGTCGAGGACCTTGGTGAGGTCATCTTTTTCGCGGTCGACCTCGGGAGAGGGCACGGCTAGGCTGGTGCTCTTGGCCGGGACGAGGTCGGTGTCGCCCTTTTTGTTGCGGCGCAGGAGCTGAGAGAGACGGTTGGTCTTCTTGGGCTTTGTATCTTCCTGTTCTTTGACTGCGGTGTCGACCGCTTCGCGGCGAAAAGACTCCGAGTCGGAATCCCAGGTGAGGTCTGGGGTCTTGACTCGGGGAGGAAGGGCGGGTTTGGGCCCCTCCTCTTCGTCATCATCATCCCATGAGAGGGTCGCTGTCAAGCGCTCGAGGAAGTTCTTGTCATCGTCGTCAAGAAGCGGTGTGGCTGGCGCTGGCGAGCTTGGGGTCGCGGCATTGCTGGTCGAAGCGGCGACTTCCTCGGGCGCCTTCCCCTTGGCTTTCTCCTCCTTTTCACCCTTGTTTTTCTTGAACTTCTTGTACGCAAAGTACTCCAGCATCTTTGCGGTGGAAGCGTTGCGCTGTGCTGCCTCCTGGTGTGAATAAGTAGTGAACCGGGAAACAAGTGGGGAATTGAATTCAGGGACGTCGAGGGCGCAAGCGGGTTGAGCTAGAATAGATTGACAACACGAATATTCGTGAGGCTGGAAATGTGGTCTCGGCGCTTCGTCACGCGGGAAGCTCATTCGGTTTGGTCAATGTCTCAGTTGTTGAACCTGTGGCCAAATTCATTGCGGGACAGAGGTCGTTGAGGTCGCCAGAGCGCGTGCCCCGCACCGCCACAGATGCGCAAGCACCATGTGATGTCATTGAGGATGAAACTGCGAATAAATGAGCTTGGCCTCCCGTTGAGCTTATTAATATTCTACACCTGAATACTACTGGTGCAGGTGCATGTCCCAAAATACTTGTGCCAAATGCATAACGTGAACTAGCTCCATCATTTCATGTCCCATGGGTATCATTGTCTTCTTTCGCCATTTCGCCCAATCAGATCGTGAACAATCCAACGCCGGAATCACACCTCGTCCTCCTCCATCTCCCCATCAGGGTCCTCGACGCCGCTCCTCCTCCTGGCAGTGTTCTTCTTCGGCCGCCCCCTTTGGTATGCAGCTCTTGAGGTGACTGCCCGTTGGCCAACAAAGTGATCTCCTGTCCATGGCGTGCTGCACTTGGGACACTTCTTCTCCCTCTGAGTGCGCCAGTAGCCATCCTCGCAAAAGTCATGGAGCCGCATCATGCAGCCAGGCTCGTTGCACCTCTGCCCGTAGGTGACAATCTCTTTGCAGGCCTCGCAATCCTTGATGTGTAGCCAGTCGTCCTCGGGGTCGTTGTATGTCTCAACGAGCCAAGCCCAAAGCTCGACCAAAGCGCGTGGGCTAAGGCTGAAGAAGCCTTCCCGGCTCTTCTCTAGCCATCCCTCTGCCACGAGGCTTGATAGCAGCGCCAAGACTTCCGAGTGTTTGAGTCCCTTGTCGGCCGCTGCCGCAGCACCTTCGCCGTTTTCGTTGGCCAGGCTCTCACGTGAGCGGGAGGGTCGTGATACTTTGAGCGCCTGGCCCTCGTCCACAGCCATGACCTCCATCCGGGGGGTGTTGTAATCATTGAACATGGCGTCAAGAAGCCGCTTAATATACGCGACTTCTTCCGGTGTCCGAGTTGTTGCTAGTTGAGTCGGCACATCGCTGTGTGCATTCATAAACACCCAGACGCGTTGACCACCTCGGACCTGGTCTCTGGTCATGCGGATATCAAAATCCATGGGCTCGATCGCCTCACGCGCCATACGTGTGAAATTAGTAAAGTCTTCCATGGTGATGGTCTCGGGATCCACGGGCTCGTCCGTGCCAGTGAAGGCAGTGACTATCTCAGCTAGGATCTTTTGGGCCTCCGGAAAGGTAAGGGTGCCACGCGCCATGAAGGCTTGGAGGAATGCACGGTTGGCGTCGTTGTAGCCGTCAGGTGCCGCTGGCACATCTTCATTGTCCATGGCGATTGGGTTGCAGGTGTCAGATTACGATAAAGCTTGCGAGCAGAACCGCATGAATATCGATTCGGAAGGGGGTGGTACGTGGGCAAGCAATTTCACCTAGGCGGTCGGCGTGGGATAACTGGAGCTGAAAGGTTGATCGCGCCTGGCAGCGCCGTGTGCAGCGTCGTTGCGTCAAACTGGTGTGGCGGGGCGGTGGCGGGAAGGGTGGGTTCTTGCCTTTGGTGCCTGAGCTGGACCGCCCTTTGCGCTTTTGCTTTTTCTCGCGGGGAAGGCACAGGGCAACACCTGAACCTGGCGTGCCTGGCTGTGGTTGCGGAACTGAACCCCTGAAGAGCCAAGGAGCTGAGAACCCCACTTAGATGATCTGTTGCAATCTGGAACTGCTAGCTTCACGTCGACGAAATCCACACAGAAGCGGTCCAATCCCCTCACCCGACACAACGACTGGCCAGACGGATAAAGGAGCGCAAATGAGCGTCCCACAATGGACTGTTCGCAGCGCCGTCGATCGTGGCCCAAGACGCGCCAGTGACGAAGCTAGACCCTCTCACCACGTGTTGAGTTCGGGCAACGGCGGGCAAAAGCAATGAGCTGCCGGCTCCGTTGCTGCCGACAGAATTTGTCCATGCGGCCCTGGTCGTCGGTCGATGTCAGACATCACAGGCATCAAGGTCAGTGGCAGATAGAGAACCCCCCACTTCAGCCACCATCTCAGTGGCTTGATACGGAATGTTCGACAGGACGTCCGCACACATCACCCCACGCCGTCCTGGCTCAGGACCTCGCGCTCGGATCACCGCAGTCGCACGCTGCTGCAGCCCGGCAACCGAGGAGATTGACCTGCAGCAGAGCCCGGTATTGGTCTCTTGCGATGGGCATCTCGACATGCAGTCGAGGCACTCTTGTCTTGCGAACCAGGCTAGCGAGTGCAACCTCTGTCCCATACCCCCAGAAGGCGATGAGTGGTTGAGGAGGATCGAGTCCGGTCGACGAGCTGCGGAGAACGGAGGCTATCCTCGGCCGGCTTAGGGGCAGGCTTAGGGCAGTGCAGGCGCAGGTGGTTGCATTATTGTCCGACGGCTATACCCCTTCTCCACCAGCAACCACGCTCGTCCTGCCGAAAGGAGATGGCAGCAGGATGCTCGCGTCTCAGGGATGGTCGCCCGCCACCTCGCTCAGCGTTCGCTCAGCGAAGCCAGCCTTCTCCGTCACTCCTGGCACCCCCAATGGGCCCCGCTGCCAACAGCCGAGCTTCCGAGCTATCTACGCTCAGACGCCTGTATTGAGCTAGAGCGCTGTCCTCCACGTGCGAGTAGGATCGCGACGCAGGCTAGACAGACAAGACAGGTTGGAGTGTCGTGATGCAGCTCCGTAGTTATGCCCAAAGGGACATCGCTTAAGCACAAACCTTCCTGCCTCGCTTGTGGGGGAAGAGAGTGCTTGGAAAGTGGACATCGTTTCTCGCAATGCGCCCCCGGTACCCCGTACCATGGGACTACGATCCCAGGGGCAGCACATCGATCATAACAAGGGCCCTCCCTCGACCAGTGGACTCTCTGCCACGTTCTCGGGGATGCTCTGGGTTCGGTTTCGGGTGCTCTGGCAAACAAGCTTGGCGGAGAGAAGAAGCCTCCCATAACCACGACGTCCTCTGTTGCCGCCGCCATTCCCTGGGGCTTCTTCCCTGCCCTCGCCTTGTTGCGGGCGTCTCGTCATGGGAATCCAACTACCAGCCGAGGCTGCCGCTGCGGCCGGCGCCGTCCTTACGTTCAGTCTTCTCTGTTTGGGGACGTGTCTGCTGCTGGTCTGGCTCGTGTGGGCGCAAAATGAGCGCACAAGTTGTAAGTCTTGTTCTTGGAAAACCCTGGTGCTTCGCTGACGCCTCCTAGACGTTGCACTGTTGGGCTACATCCTGACATTGAGCGTGACGGCATCAATTATCCAGCAAATACACACGATCGTGAGATGGGAGGACATCAAAACGGCCCAATGGGTGAACGTCAAAGAAAACGTTGGGAATCCGGAACTCAACATTACCGGCGCATCGACAGGGCTTGACTTGGTCGTATTCTACATGCAATACTACACCTACAACGCCGAGTCGATGCTCATCCTCTTTTGGGCTTCCGAGCTTGCGTGGTCTATCTTTCAGATTCGAAGCCAAAGAGCGCGCCGCCTCCACGGGAGCCTTATTGCCAAGGGCGTCGCCATTGTCCTTCCTGCCGTCCAGCAGGTTCTCCTGCGGCAACCCGTTTTCCACCAAAATACCGCGGGGTACATGGTGTTGGCCGACTTCATCAGTACGTGAGAGTCTGTCCTTTGTCCTGTGTCCCAATACTTACAGCTTGCAGTGATCGCATGTTTCGGTCTCGGAGCCATCCTCCTCTTCGCTATCCTTTGCAAGTACATCCATGCCAGGATAGCCCTGGTGAGCTGGAGGGTCCCTTACGGACAGCGATCAGGGGCAACAGACAACAGCGCCGCAAGACTCCAGCCTGGTACCCCGCAAATACCGCAGCAGCCGAAAAAGAGCATCTACGACAGGTGGCTCTTGCTCCGCTTCACCATCGGTTTCATTGCCCTTGGCCTTTTCGAACTTGTCGTCATCAACTTCCAGCTCCGCGCGGCCGCCACCAACACGGAAGCCAACATCCCCCCAGAGCCCGATTTAAGCGCTGGCCGAGCCATTGGAGACTTCACCCTCTTCGTCCCTGGCGTGTCCGGTGGCCCTCTTGTCTTTCTGGTCTTTGGCACCACGCGCACTTTTCGTGAGCACATGGCAAAAATGTTCCTCACCAAGCACACCCGAGACAAGCTGGAGGCACGACGACAGCGAAAGAGGAAACCTTCTGCCGCGGCGTCGATTGGCGCGGGCGGCATCTTGGGAAACAGCCAAAGAGATGTAGAGGCAGCAGGCGGAATGGGGGCCGTCCGAATGCAGGACTTTGCTCGAAGCAGAAAGGAGGAATGGCCGTCAGCCAGGGCGAGGCAGCAGGAATCTGACGATGACCACGACGAACTTCCCATAATGAAGCCGTTACCAAACATACCAGCAGATGGACGATGAATTGGACAAGGAGGCAGGGGTTATGAATTTCTATGTTTGATGTTGCATGTCATTATTATACCCCCAGTGATACCAAGTATATAGTTGAGCCAATTGAAACAAATCTTCAATTGACCTGGTTTCCGTTTTTTGTTTCTATTCAGACAACAAAATATGATCGCTATAGGGCGATCGCTATGATCCCCAAATCCAACCTCACATCGCCTAACCCTCTCACATGCACTTTAGCTCTCCCCGCCACCTTTTTTTTGTGGGATCGTCTTGGGTTTTCACAAGTTTCATCACATGCAACGAACATGATCCCAGCTACCACGTCTCCTGCCAATACGTCGCGTTGTTCCCATCTGACAGCCACACCTCCGCTGCTTCCCGAGTGTCTACCACCCTCGAGATGGCCAGCGCATCCAAAAGCGCATTGCGCACGGATATGGGCATGCGCCCCGCGTTCCCGCACACGCATATGATCGGACGGCGTTGCATTAACGGCCCGATTTGCGCGGCGTGATTCCTGATGCGGTGCTGGACGTAGTTTTTACCAGCGTCATAGTCGAAGGTGGGAGCCGCCGCTGTGGTAACTGGGATACCACCTTCATCTTCGGCTTTGGGCGCTGTGGGGAGGCCGTCTTCGCTGGGATGTAAAGAGGGGACTTCGGAAGCAGGAAGGGGATCCCGGGAGAAGGCGGGGAGGACTTGGAGGGAGGGCGAGGATTCCCACTCGGAGCGGTAGAAGTAGTCTGCTTTTTCGTTGCGGCAACCGAAGAAGAGGAGTGTTTGGCCTGGCGGAGGGGAGGTGAAGACTTGGCGGTCTTGGATGAGGGCGCGGATGGGAGCGATGCCGGTGCCGGTGCCCACGGCTATGAGAGGGCGGGTGTGTTCGCCGTTCCGTGGGTCAAGGACGGCCGAGGGAGGGTGCTTGAAGCCGATTGCGAGGGGGCTTCCGGCGGGAAGGTGTCGGATGTAGCGGCTGCAGAGGCCCTGACGGGGTTTTCGGATGATGGTGCGGTATTCGACGAGCGCGATGAGGAGCTCAATGCGCAGGGTATACGGGGGTGAAGCGGCGAGAGAGTTGCCGCCGTTGCAAATGCTAAACTCACGGGCGCGGATGAGGGGGAAGAGGTCGAGGACGTGATCGTAGGGGATCTTGAGGTTGGGGAAGTCGCGCAGCATCTCGAGGATCGTTCGGCGGGGGCGAGAGGTGTAGTCGTAGAAGTCTTGCTCGTTTCCGGAGGCGGTGAGCTCGCGAAGGCGTTCTTTCTCCATCTCACTGGGGGTGAAGAATTCGAGCTGCCGGATGAAGCTGCGCTTCGGGACAGAAGTGATATCCAGGTTGTGAGTAAGGAGGTCGCGGAGAGTAGAGTTCGGTTTGGCGTGGAGTTTGGGCGGAAGAGATCTTGTCCCTGGAATACCGGGGGAGGCCTTGTTATCTAGGTCCAGGGGGGCGTCGGCGACGGATTGCCAGCCCATCAGATCAATGAGAGTTTGGACATCCTCCGGGTAGTTTTTGGGGTATATGTAGGCGGTTGCACCAGCGGCGAAGGTAGAAAAGGCGTCCCTTGGACACTTGACGTCGAGGAGAAGACGTCTGACATCTTGCCAATGGTCCGGGGGAGTCATACGGTCATTGGACACCAGCTTCGTCTCGAAAGTATCGGGGATCGGGAGCAAATCAGAGGGCGGCAAGTCTGAGTTCCGGTCCGCTGGTTTGTCTCCATTGATGGTCTCCGGGACGCTGCTCTCGAGTGGTAAGCTCTGGTTTGGTTGATGAAGTAAACGGAGAACATATGTTGGGGGGAGTTGGACATCTTCCGGGATAGGGGTAAGTGAGTCGGGCAGGGGGTAGTTTGTCAGGAGATGCGTTTTTAGCTCTTGATACCATGGCAAGTATATGCTGTCGATTCTGCAACGACATTTGTTAGTCCGCCTCGCCCAAATACACTGGCTATTGTAGTATCCCTACCCGTTGTCGTGACGCTCGTCTCCCTCGCCAGTCCTAAAGAATTCGGTTGCCCCCAGTTGAAGCAGCCTCACTCGGAGCTTCCGCGCGGCCCAGTTAAACCTATCAAGCCAATGTTAGCACCTGGGAAGTAATGTGATAGTTGATTCATCGGGTGTTCTCACTTTGGGTACGAGCTGTCTCCCAGGCCAAAAATCGCAAATTTCAACTTCGCCAAACACTTGGTGCGACTGAGCTTCTCACGCCTGAGGTTTTTCCAAAACTTGGTCGTATTCTTGGGCATATCTCCCTGGCCAGTGACAGATGTGACAAAAATGGCTAAAGAGAAGCGTAGAAGATCGGACTTTGCCACTTGTTAGTGAAGTCCATCAACTCGGCAAGGAGGAAAGGTGTGTGCTCACCAGCTTGAAGCTGTCCATCTCATCTACCACAACCTGAAAATGCAACCGTTGGGCCATCTTCCCCAACTCCCCGGCAATCTCTTCGCCGTTTCCAGTCTCGGAGCCGTACATGACGATCATGCTCCGACCCGGGACCGCACCAGGCCGAATCGTCTGATCCGCTCCTGCCATTTCGACACGGGAACGGGTTCTGCCGAGCACCTGCACGTTCCTGGTAAACCCAAGGCAATTTTCAGAAGGAAAATTGGGCAACAGAACTCTCTCTCTGAAACGACCAGAGTGGTGCGATTATCGCAAACGCCGCGATTCCCTGCACAGGACAAACAGGCCGGCCCGAGAAATTTTCCGCGCCCGTTGGCTAGCAGCGCCTCGTTCGTTGCCCGTGGCCTCGTTGAAGAATGCAAATAAGCCTGCCGGCTACAACTCGCAGGTTTTTAGGGATTTCGATGTCCTCTTCAAGTCAGAGACTTTCAGGTTGGAAGCTCAGGTGTTGTTGAGCGGAACCGGAATTGGCCGCCGACACTCGTCCGGACCGCTCCTGGTGGCTCAAAACCGGGCCCGAAATCGGCGTCTGTCAACGTGCCGCAAGATCGCTTTCCCGGAACGGAGAGCGGGCCTTGAGCCGTGCTATCTTCGGCAGAGGTCGTAACTACGACTGCCGACTTTTACCTGCTGCCGCGCCCAGTTAAACGCGCAGCCTGCGCGAAGCTGAACACACGCGCCAAAAAACGGGCTGCCCCCGCGCTTTCACATGCATTCCACCGCAGGTGGCCTCCCGCCTGCACCCTACCATCATGATGGATGGGTTTGGTAAGTTTCCTGTCTATATTTTTGGAGTTGGGCGTGTAATGCCAATTAGGGCCTATTATTCTGCTAGTAGGGCGAGCCGGTCTTTTTGTTTCCTGAGCGTCCTCCGCGCATAATCCCAGAGATTGGATGGGAAATTCGCGGTCGCATTCCTGAGGGCCAAGACGTGCCCCTATCCCCTGAATACGATGCTGCACTAAATGCTCCGGCTGAAATTTTGCATCTGCACGGCCTCCATTTATGCCATTTCTTCAACTTCTTTGGACAGTCTTGCACTTCAGCTTTGCCCGCTCAGCTCGAGTCGCCATCCAGTCCTCTGCAGCACTGTCGGTGGATTCTCGACGGCGCGTCTGCAGGGCGACTGGCGATGGTATTTCGTATATCTCGAGTTGGATTCAGGCGCATGTCTTGCTTAAGGCGGGGTGGTGTGTCCGCAGTGAGACCCTTGGGCCCTGCCAAATCGTCATCTCAATCGTGCACGGGGCGCTGTAGAAAATGGAAGCATCTCGAAAGCTGTCGTCACTGGCCGACCGCACTCCACTTCACCCTGTCATCCGGCGAGGGAAAAAGACCATCATGCAGTCGCCATGCTGCCTGCCGCACTGGGTCTGATGCGGCCAACCACAGCCTTCATGGCGGTGCGCGCATTCTCTGGTAGGTTGCAACTGCCGTTGGAGGCGTACGATTGAGACCGCAACCCAGACTACAGAGTTTTCAGCCGTATGAGGCTGCTGCGGCTGATTCTCCTGGCGCTTTCTGAGCGTTAGTTTTGCCTTCGTCTTTTCGTTGGCCCCACTGGAGCGGGGACTGACGGTTGATGGAACCAACCCTCGCTCCATCGAGCCAGTGTGGCCCTGCCCCAGCGATTCCGGGCATCTCCGCCTCCCTTGATGTGGGTCAAGTTAGAACCTCTTTCCCCAGAATCTGGGAGCTAATCACCAGGTGGTAGGTGCGCTGCTGAGGTTCCGCCATGACCTGAGCTCTCATGTCTGCTTGAACCGCCAGTGGAAAACAAACTGAGACCTAGTTGCGAAGAGGCTGTGGATAACGTGGGTTTTCGTAGCTGGGAGATGGCCAGTTGTAGCTGGAGGTAAGGTTTAGATTGTGTTTGGTGAGAACCAAGCTGTCGAGGTGATGCTCCGCCAAGCACTGCCAGGGTGTATCGAAACTGGATGTTGTTTCCAAACGTTGCTCTTTTGGACATGTAGCGTTACATCTGGCAGACGGGAGTCTCCACGCTGATAATGGGTTGTCATGCTCGTTGAATGGAAACATCGATTCTTGAAGCCGTAGGGAGTGTATACCGAAGAACGAGCCTCCAGTCGGGAATGAAATAAGGTGAGAGGGCTGCTGCTGTCCAAAGTTTCGTCACATTCATCACGCTCATTGGAAGTATACAGAATCATGGCCCTGCTATTATGTGTAGATGTATGTTGCGAAGGCACGGTAGTGACTCTTGTTCTCAATGACTGTGGGCATCGGGCTACCGACTGCCTGCTCTGCTGATGTTTTCTATTATCACCCCTTACCCCTGAGCGTCTCCATGTTACTTATCGAGTGTAGCCTTTGTCTTTGCTTCTTGGTGTCAGCCCGCCTTCTGCTGAGTAGGTATGACCGTACATTTTGCTAGCTCTTATCCCCGGGTCAACGTTGTTGAGCGTCATCTTTACTCTCGTCGGGAGCCATCTCTACTTTGTCAACAGAAAATCATCTCGTCGAATGCCGTCCGGTATTTCGTCGATTCCCATTCATTCATACCTATCTTGTGCAATCCTTGACCCGACAGTGGTGCCCGGAAAACGCACCACTCAACACCGTGACTCTTCCGCCCAGGACAGAACAGTCATTGCCGTTGTGAACCTTACCATGGACATCAAATTCACAGGGCACGTGCCACCTCTGCTTTCCGTCCGAAGCTCTCGAGATTCTTTTGAAAGCCTGGGGAAAATTCTGCAAGCCAGCTGCTTCCAGTATTCCTTCTCCTTCTTCCTCCTCCACCACACCGCGATCTCTTGGCTAGACCTGCAGGCGTTTCCTTCCCTTCACTCACCCACCCCACTTCCCCAGGCGCCTTCGTTGAAAAGACAATCTTAGTACGAAATCAGCCAAACTTTTCTGGGCTTGACAAGCTTCAGTGCCCCTCTAACTTCAACGCGGCAGCTAACGAGATTTTCCAGGGCCTTCGGAACCTAGGTACACTGCGAGAACGTTTCGACCAACCAACGAGATCTCCAACTGCTTCACGCCAGACCATAATCGCGCCCCCAGATCTTGTTGAGCCGCCAAACAATCTCCTGAAGCACCTCATCGGTCACTTGGGTTTGTTCGCGAGGTAAGTCAAAGGCTCCGCCCGTGGCAAAGAAGCAGTGCACCCCCAGATATTCACCCAGCAAAGAGCAAGCCTTCCTGGCGCACACCCCCCTGCCCCAACCCACTCGCCTGCACCTCCCCTGCACCACTCATATCCCTGTCAAGGCAAAAGGTACGTACCCTATGCGCCGCCACGCCTTCCTCTCGCTTAATTCCCCGAACGCCTGCAAAAAATATTTGATTTTTGAGCGCGCCGACTCCCATCTTCCTTCTTCCCTCTTCCACGTCAAGCATCAAAGATCGATCACAAGCCTCGCTCCAGCTTTCACCAACCACCCCTCCCAAGACATCTAGGGCACGAAGCTACCCTCTAACTCCCCCTCAGACCCAGAGTTCAATCAAACTCGTTCTCAACACGAAAAGCGTCACCTCCTCGACGTTCCTCCAACGAGTCAACAATCCTCACGTCAAGCCTCAATCCTTAACTTCTTATCTCCATCCAACCAACCGACATCATCATATCAACCATGTCTACCATCGTGGAGAAGGTTACCGACGCTGCGGCCTCTGCCGTCAATGACGTTACCAACGCTCTGGCCAACACCTCTCTGACTGACAAGACCGCCGACGACAAGGCCGCCGCCAACGATGCGGTCCTTGCCAGCGCTGCCGAAGGTCGCCGTCTTTACATCGGCAACCTTGCCTACGCGACAACAGAGGGGGAGTTGAAAGACTTCTTCAAGGGATACCTTGTGTAAGTCACTGCTGTTCCCACCTGCACATGCCGTCTGCGCGCTCCCGTCGCCCTGGTGCAGTCCACCTTTCTGCTGCAAGGAGTGTGGTCGTGATCTGTGGGTCGCGATGCATCCTCCACCCTGGCACCTGCAGTTCACGGATGTAGGAAGTGAGACCTTTCGGCCACGTTCCCGTCGCCGAGGACATGACACATCGTCATAGTGATCGGCACTCATTCGTGTTTCTTCCGTCCGACGCGACCGTGACTAACCATTCACTTCAGGGAGTCTGTCTCTATTCCCAAGAACCCTCGCACCGACCGCCCTGTCGGCTATGCCTTCGTCGACCTGTCTACTCCTAGCGAGGCCGAGCGTGCTATTGCTGAGCTCTCTGGCAAGGAGGTCCTGGAGCGTAAGGTCTCCGTCCAGCTTGCTCGGAAGCCCGAGACAGCCGAGAAGGTCGAGGGTGCCAATGGTGAGGGTGCTGAAGGCACACGCCGCCGTCAATCCACCCGTGGTCGTGGCCGTGCTGGTCGTGGCCGTGGCGGCCGCACTCGTGGCGGTCGTGGCAGCGGTGTAAGTTAACTTGCCTCCCCAGCCGATATCAAACGCGCTGACATGCCTTGCAGGACGAGAAGGCTGAGGGAGCTTCCCCCGAAAATGCAGGCGGGGTTTCGGACGCTCCCGCCACCACCGGCGAGGTCCAGGCCCTGAAGGACATCACCAACGAGGCCAATACTGACAAGAGCAAGGGTGCCAAGGGTGAGAAGGCCGACAAGACCCAGGCTCGTCCTCCTCGCGAGCGTCGTGAGCGTGGTCCCCCGGCCGATGGTATCCCCTCCAAGACCAAGGTCATGGTGGCCAACCTGCCGTATGACCTGACCGAGGAGAAGGTTCGTCTCCCAGACCATGTCGTTGCGCAGCCCGATACTGACCGTTCAACAGCTTAAGGAACTCTTCGTCGCCTACGAGCCATCATCCGCCAAGATCGCTCTCCGCCCTATCCCCCGCTTCATGATCAAGAAGCTCCAGGCCCGTGGCGAGCCCCGCAAGGGTCGTGGCTTCGGCTTCGTCACCCTTGCTTCCGAGGAGCTCCAGCTCAAGGCTGTCGCTGAGATGAACGGAAAGGAGATCGAGGGTCGCGAGATCGCTGTCAAGGTCGCTATTGACAGCCCCGACAAGACCGATGAGGAGGCCAATGCCCCTGAGGGCGAGGCCACGCACGCAGAGGAGCAGCCGGCTGAGACCGTCGCTGCTTAGGAGCCTCACATTTTTACGAGCGGTGCTCTCGTCTGGAGAAACGGGCGCACCCGCTAGTTCTATTCGACTAACGCACCTGTTCGTATGTATTACTCTTGGGCGTGTGCATTTCCCCTGACGATTTGGCATGGATTGGAACGAATTTTCCTTATGGTAGACGCCGGCTACGAGAGCGAGATTGAGCGGTGGGATAATTTGGCGTCCTGGATTTGCACGGGCTTTTCACAAAAGATGGCTCAACGCGGATAGACATCAGGAACCATTATCTTGCGGCTTTACAACAAAATATCCCCTAATTTCCACACGACCTTTTCACCTTCATCTTGTGTAGTTGATAATCACCTTTGCCTCTTTTCACTTGCCTTCGGGGTGTACAATAGTTCGTCGCCGGAGATGGGGTTTGGGGAACGGAAAAGTTATCTCTGCAGATACACCAATGCAATGAGAGTCATGCCCTTTACGCCTTTAGAAGCTGATTTGGTGCGGAAACGTAATTGTGAGAACTGATGTGTGGGGCGCAAATGCTTTCATGGCGTGTTTGGTGGAAAGGCAACACTCTGGCTTCAAGCAACTCAGGGGCACCAGGTGGGCTGGGCGGAGGACCCCTTGCAGGACGAAATCACCAGGGTTGCCCCCCTCGAGCGGTTCAGGTCTGGACCACCGGCTCCGCTTTCAAGGAACCACCTCAGAGCCGGAGACCGTGGCCAATAATGGAACCTGCAACATTGATTTGACACTGGAAATACTTTTCGATCCATGTCAACCTTCTTCTCGCGGTATCAGTACGATTTAGTTTGAAAATTGGCAATAAGGTTAAGGCCCCTGTAATCGAGCCACAAGAAGACACATTTTCAGTTCGCAGTTTGGTGCCCCTCCCCGTGGCGGCAGTTTTTGGCGCCCAAATTTCCCCAGGTCCGACTTTCTACCCCCACACCACTGCCGCCACGGAACGACCACCGCATCACCCTTCGAGGTTCCTCAGCACCCGACGCGCGCCGCTCTTCTGCTTTGCCCGCCATGGCTTCCAAGGGGATGTGGGAGGTGGATCCCGAGACTAGGAGTAAGGTGCGTTGGTTTGCGTCTTTGTTTTTGGCGGGTGGGCGCATTGCGTTGCGCTTGCGGCTTGTCATGTTTGGTTTTCGTACCGGATGGATGTTGTACTGACGTGGAAACAATAATAGCTCGCTGCGATTCAGAAGGAAGCGAAGAACAATATCTGCTGCGACTGCGGCGCGCCGAACCCGCAGTGGGCCAGCCCCAAGTTTGGCGTGTTTATCTGCCTGTCGTGCGCGGGTGTGCACCGTGGCTTGGGCGTGCACATCTCGTTTGTGAGGAGCATCTCGATGGATGCGTTTAAGCAGGCTGAGATTGAGAGGATGAGGCTAGGTGGGAATGAGAATTGGAGGGCGTTTTTCGAGGGGCACGAGCAGACCAAGATGCTGGGGGTGGGTTGGGAGGATGCGACGATTGCGGAGAGGTACGGCGGGGAGGTGGGCGAGGAGTGGAAGGAGAGGCTGAGCTGCAAGGTGGAGGGGAGGGAGTATGTTCCGGGAGCGAAAAGGGAGGGGGTGAGTCCGGCTCCCTCGGGGGGTACGGTGGCCGCGCCTACGAGGAGCGCGCCGAGGGCGAATACACCGCTGGTGGGAGGCGCAGAGGGGAGTAGGACAGGGAGCCCGGCGCCTGGGAGTGGGAAGGTCAAGGTGGATGACCGGTACTTTGCGAGGCTGGGCGCGGATAACGCGAGTAGGCCGGCGGATTTGCCGCCCAGCCAGGGCGGGAAGTATGCGGGCTTCGGAAGCACGCCGGCGCCGCAGACGAGGGGGGATGATGGAGCAGCGTTGCCAGGGCTGGATGATCTGCAGAAGGACCCGATCGCGGCGTTGACGAAGGGGTTCGGCTGGTTCACCACCACGGTCACGAAGACGGCGAAGACGGTGAACGAGGGGTATATTCAGCCGACGGCGAAGCAGGTAAGGTTGCTTGGTTTAAGGTGAGAGCCATGTGCTGATGGCTCTTATTGCAGCTCGCCGAGTCAGATATTGCAGCCCAGGCGCGCGTTGCGGCTGGCACCGTTGCTGGTACCGTTGCAAAGACAGCACAGACTGGCGCCAAGACCGCATCGGAGAGTTTCACTCGATTTGTGGAGGGCCCCTCCGGCAGTGGCTATAAGCAGGTGCCGTTTGATGAGAGCAAGCGTGCATTCTGGGACGACTTCTCGAGCGTGGCCGAGAAGAAGGATAGCTCCATTGGGACCTCAGCCATGGGTAAGGGTGGCAGTGGTAGCCGGCCAAGCCAGCCTGCAAGCAAGAAGGACGAGTGGGATGATTGGTGATTGGGGCAAAACTGAAGGGTAAGGTTTAGGGGGAAAGATAGGAAGTTGAGAAAGACCGTAGGGCATGAGTTCAGGGGTCGACGTGATTTGGTGATTCCTCGGGAGTAAGATTTCGGAGCAGGCGGGCATACAGGCGTGAGTTAGGACCAGGGTAAGCTTCTGCGAATACATAGATCTGTTCACTATGCCATTTTGTCCTGCTGCGTCCATCATGTCTGGCAAAGGGGAGATGTGAAGTTACCTAGTTCTGTGGACTTGGCATCCTCAGGGTTAGGGGTTCACGGGATCGCATGAGCTGTTCGCTTGGCCGAGGTTCTGGGGCCGGCACTAGCCGGGATAGCGAAGACGGCTCGTCATCGCCGGAAAGCCTCCCTCTTTCCCCATCGACGACCCGCCATTGAGTCGCAACAGCACGCCATGTCAGCTCTTCGGATATTGGTGCCCGTCAAGAGGGTGATTGACTATGCGGTACGTGCGCTTGCGATACCGCCAGCTCCCAACTGACGGGGAGGGCCGATGCTGGGGGAAGCTGCAGATCAAAACTGACGAAAACATGTGCGTAGGTCAAGCCGCGGGTCAACAAGATGCAGACGGGCGTCGAGACGGCCGGCGTCAAGCACAGCATGAACCCCTTTGACGAATTGTCGGTCGAGGAGAGCGTGCGCATCCGCGAGAAGAAGTCGGCACCCGGCGGTGTCGAGGATATTTGCGTCATCAGCGCCGGCCCGACCAAGGCTCAGGACGTGCTTCGGACGGCCATGGCCATGGGCGCGGACCGCGCCATCCACGTCGAGACCAAGCCTGACGATGATCTCGAGCCCTTGACTGTTGCGAAGCTCCTCAAGGCTGCTGCCGAGCAGCAGAAGAGCAATCTGGTCATTCTGGGCAAGCAGAGCATCGATGACGACGCCAACCAGACGGGCCAGATGCTCGCCGGCTTATTGGGATGGCCGCAGGCGACACAGGCGAGCAAGGTTGAGTTTGGCGAGGGAGATATGGTCAGCGTCACGCGCGAGGTGGATGGTGGTGTTGAGACGGTGCGCGCGAAGTTGCCCATGATCATCACCACCGACTTGCGCCTCAACGAGCCACGCTATGCGAGCTTGCCCAACATCATGAAGGCCAAGAAGAAGCCTCTGGAGAAGAAGACGCTGGCCAACTTTGGCATTACGGGGGAGAAACGATTGAAGGTCCTCAAGGTCATGGGTAAGTTTATTCTCCTTGGTGCCGCATGGGGGCTATGTCCCTGCCACCAAGCGTATGGGTAAGGTCAATGGCTGATTACTTTTACAGAGCCTCCACCGAGACAGGGCGGTGGCAAGGTTGAGGATGTTGATGGCCTCATCTCGAAGCTCAAGGAGCTTGGTGCTATCTAGAGTTTGTTGTTGTTTATATGTGTGCTGTACAGTACAATCGCTTCAGTAGCCTCATGGCTTGGGAATAGAGAAACCGGGATTTGTATTTGCTCTGACGCACCTCAGTTTCCCGTGTTCGTCATGCGGCTTTTACTTCGCATCGGCATTCTGGTTGGGAATCTGGGAGAATCTGCGCGTTCCAGGTGGGGTTTGGATCAGCCACGACTTGTCTACTAGCTGCTGGACCCCTCGCGCTTGAAGCGCTTCCTCCGGGGCGGATACACCAGCAACGAAGCTCGACCCTAGATAGGGCTGGCCGTTGTAATGTTTAAGTCATTTTCAGGTACACGGATGCCTCTCGCAGCTTGCCTTCTGTCAAATTTAGTTGACAGACGGCTGCTCCCTTTGCATCAGTAGGCATCCTTTCCGTTGGTAAAGGGCGTGTTGAGCTTATTCAATGCGATGAACAAAGAGGGGCCGTGGCCGAGAGATAAGACCCCTGGTAGCGACCCTCCCCGGAAATCGGCCCTGCGAATCGTGATGTGCCAACTCAGCGACCAATTAGCGCCCGTCGAATGCGCTCTGCGTAAAATTCTTTCGGGGCCCAATGACAAAGTCCATTTTTCTCGGCCGGTTTCCCACAATCCTGATCTTGATCTCGTCACAGCAAAACACCACAGTCCCCCGAAGAGCCATTGTGAAAAACATCGCGCACTCTCCCACCTCCAGGACTCGAGTCCGCCCTACACCTCTCTGAATTGCTCCACGACAACCCTCCTTATGAAAGGACGCCCGTCAGTTTTTACTTCGCAGGTATGTTGAGGCGCTTTACTCTTTGTGGTTCCGTACCCCGCCATTCTGGATCGGTGAATCTTTCACGATCCTCTCCGCCCTCGCATTTGGTACCGGGGGCTCCCACGTCCACCGCCTGGCTCCATTGCGTCGATTCTTTTCTCGCCTCTGCTCCTAGACGTCTCACATTGGATCTCAATCAATTGATTTCAACTGACATGTTTCCGTGCTAGGATTATCTCTCAGGTCCGCAACCTCGCAGGGTCCCGCTTGACTCACCGCTTCGTACTGACTAGAAATTTGTTAGACCATCTGTGGAGAGCCCTGTCCGCATAAGATCTCTTGCCTTGCACTAGAGCCTCAACCTTTCTTATTCTTTCACTGTCGAAGTCAAGATGTTCTCCCGCCTGGCAACCCGTCTCCCCAAGGCCTCGGGCCCCAATGCCGCCGGCTTGGCCTCCCGCCTCCCCAGTCAGGCTCGCTTCCTGAGCAAGCCGGCAACCGAGGGCAGCAGGGGCCGGTCGATGCCCTCCCGTGTGTCCAGGGCGACGGCTGCCGCTCCTAACACGGAGGCTACCTTCACCATCAGAGTACGATTGCCCCCATCTCTGTTCCAGGAGGAGGAATGCTGACCGCTCCCAACAGGACGGCCCCGTTTTCTACGGCAAGGCGTTCGGCGCAAACTCCAACATCTCTGGAGAGGCCGTATTTACCACCTCCCTGGTGGGATATCCCGAGTCCATGACCGACCCTTCGTACCGCGGCCAGATCCTCGTCTTCACGCAGCCCCTCATTGGCAACTACGGTGTTCCTTCGAACCAACGCGATGAGTTCAACCTCCTCAAGTACTTCGAGTCGCCCCACATTCAGTGCGCCGGTGTTGTCGTGGCGGATGTTGCTGAGAAGTACAGCCACTGGACGGCTGTTGAGAGCCTTGGCGCTTGGTGTGCCCGTGAAGGCGTTCCCGCCATCTCTGGCGTGGACACCCGAGAGATTGTCACATACCTTCGTGAGCAGGGCTCCTCTCTGGCCCGCATCTCTATCGGCAGCGAATATGATGCCGATGAGGATGAGGGTTTCATCGACCCTGGCCAGATCAACTTGGTCAAGCGCGTCAGCACCAAGGCCCCATTCGTTGTTTCCGCCCCGAACGCTACTTTCCACGTTGCCTTGATCGACTGCGGTGTAAAGGAGAACATTCTCCGCAGCCTTGTCAGCCGGGGTGCCTCCGTGACGGTCTTTCCCTATGATTACCCAATCCACAAGGTCGCCGACCATTTCGACGGAGTCTTCATCTCCAACGGCCCCGGTGACCCGACCCATTGCCAGGAGACCGTCTTCAACCTTGGACGTCTGATGGAGACCTCTTCCGTTCCTATCATGGGCATTTGCCTGGGCCACCAGCTTTTGGCCCTTGCCGTCGGAGCCCAGACTATCAAGCTCAAGTATGGCAACCGTGCCCACAACATTCCCGCACTGGACTTGACCACGGGCCAATGCCACATCACAAGCCAGAACCACGGTTACGCCGTTGACGCTAGCACCCTTCCCAGCGAGTTCAAGGAATACTTCGTCAACCTCAACGACGGCAGCAACGAGGGCATGCTTCACAAGACTAGGCCCATCTTCTCTACCCAGTTCCACCCCGAGGCCAAGGGCGGTCCGATGGACAGCTCTTATCTCTTTGACAAGTACCTTGAGAACGTCAAGCTTTTCAAGGACAGCTCTGTCTACAGGGACAACAGGCCTTCGCAGCTGATGCTTGACATTCTCAGCAAGGAGCGTGTTGGCGTTGAACCTTCTCCCCTGGCGGCCAACGCCGCCTAAGGGTTTGGCATGTCGTCTTTATGCATGGGTCGGTTTCGGGGTTTAGGGCAGCATCTGGGTTACTGTTGGGAAGCAGGTTAAATTGAGAGAAGCCTCGTTTCTTGCTCTCTTTGCTCTTGGACATTTTTTTTTTACCAATCAAGTGCGCCAAAACTTGAAAAGGAATGTTGGGACGGGTGCCTTTGTGTGTTATAGCGGTTATGTCTTATTCCCTAGGTCGTTTGTTATTCTGAATGAAAGTGACAATTCGAAAACCTTGCCACCGATTTCCCCGGTGATGTCCGCATCTGATGTTGTTCTCTGGTGTCACTTCCATTGCTGGGTCACCCCTGTTTATTTTGTCCAAGGCAAACCCCTGACAGGGATCTGGCCATTTGTTGTCAACGGTCATGTCAACAGGGGAGACTAACGTTTTGCCAGCTTTGACTTCAAACATTGACCGGTTGCACTGATGTAGGTACATAGCACACAGACATTGGAACGTCGACTAAGTTCACCCACCAAAAATTTCACATTACTCTTCAACTCCCGGTTCATCCTAGCCGTGTACACATACACAAACCAAATACACCTCGGGCGACTGGTCCTCGTCAATTCTGGGTATCTCACTCTCCTAGCTCTACATGACAGGTTTCTGTCTGCGTTGACGACTGTTGAACGTGAGAGTCACATCCTAGTCTCCTCCTATTCAGTTTAAGGTTAGGTGAGCCAGCTACTGCTTGGCTCCTCTCCCAGCTCAAAACCCCTCTGTTTATCGCTTTCCGTTTGTCCATTTCTACAATATTCCGTCATCCTTTGTCCTTTTAAATCGTCCGTCTCATCCGCCGCTTATCCTGCCGCTCGAATTGACGCGCTTCCGTGGGCTGCATGATGTGAGGGGGGTTCGAGTTAAATGGTCGGTTTGTTGATCGTTGTATATGTCGACACAGGTGCACAACCGGGGGTCACGGGACAGTCAAGATTTTGAATGCCCAGGCCAGCCCAGTGAGGGTTGTGAACAATGGTCCGATTGTTGTAAGAGGCATGCAATTTATCATCGTAAATACGTGCCTCCTATGTCAATTACCGGTCTTTCGTCCAGAAACGAGCATCGTGTGACTTAGCCGCAAAACGGAAATGGCGAGCAGATCATTGTGCGAAGATGATGGAACCGCGGGACCAGATCTTGCAGCAGGCAGCGTCGGCGCAGGCAATAATAGGTATGTGGTTGTGTTCAGCGTCTATTCCAGCCCCTGCGACCGCCACGCCCACCACCGCGGTAGGCATCGAAAGTTGGCATGATAGCACCATCCAATCTGGATCGAGGCTCGCCCCCATAGTTGGGCTCATCCCGGTAGCCACCGCTTCGTCCACCGTTGCGACCGGCCTCATCGCGATAGCCACCGTTGCGGTCACCATCACGATCAGTACCGTAGTACCGATCACCACCTCGAGGGATGGGGGGAGCATGGGTACTGGAAGACTGGCCACGATTGCCACGTTCCATGGCGCGACGTTGCTGAACCTCTCGCTCCCTGTGGGGTGGACGAATGCCAACGAAATTCTCCTTTCCTCGGTCGACAAAGCCGTCTTGGTTCTCAAATGTGTACCGATTGATCTCATCCTCGCGACCCATGTCGCGATATCGATCTTTGGTGTAATACGAGCGCATGTTGTCTATGCGGCGCTCTGCCAGGTCCTTTGGGACAGGTTTGAAAGCGATGGACGGGCCCGCATGCGTCCATTCGCCACTTGCAGCCGGGAAAGCGTCCTGGCGGTAGCTAGCGCTTCCTCGGCCGCGAGGACCAAGGGGTGCGCCTTCGACGCCTCCAAACGGCCGGGAGGGCCCCGTGGGAATCGAAGAAGCAGGGGCGCTAGCCGGTGGACGCTGTTCCTCGAGCCTGGCGGGCTGTCGAGGGGGCTCCAGAGTAGCGTTGGTGAGACGAGCTGTGGCATTGCCATCGTGATCAAAATCGTATCGAACTTCCCAACGTGTTCCTCGTCCACCCTCGGTCTTCTCCTGATCCGCCCAATCCGCAATCTTTTCCGGAGGAATAAAGTCCACCCAAAGCGCCTTTCTATTTCGCTCATCAGGCCATACTTGTCCGTGGAGAGCGACGCGCACTCGCGATGCTGATGAAGTGTTGCGGAAAAGCACAAACGCGTGCGTACGAATCTGGTCAAGAAAGAAGTCCTCTACAGCATCGAGATCGATCTCGGCGCCTCGTGGGGTCGCAAGTTCGCACAGATAGTCTCTAAGCTCGCTGTCGCGCAACGGGCGCATAAAGTTCTTGATGTAAAGTGCTGGTGTGGCTGGATGCTCAGCTGGCGCAACCTGTCGATCATCTTCATTCCGAATCGAATCATGCGAAAGACGGGTGTCCCGGTCGCGGGAAGTAGGCCGTAAATCCTCCTCGTGGCGATAATCCATGCGATCCTCTAAAGCCATACTCGCGTCGCGCTTCGCGTGCTGCTCGTTTTCATCGCTGGGCGGTTCCGCGCGCGAGTCAGGACGATGTGATGGAACGGTCGGCTCCAGGATTGCATACGAGACGTCCTTTCCAGAAAGAATATCTAGCGGCATCGTGTCTTGTTCTCCCTCGCTCGGACGTGCACGCTTCCTAGAGATCTCGTCGTCCGGAGGGGGGCTGCGCGACCGACGCTTGCGACTCGGATCCTGGGAGACTTCAAGAGCGGCAGAGGCAGGTTCAGCTGAGGCGGTCTCCTCATTTTTCTTCAGAGTTGGCTCATCGCTGGGAGCAGATGTAGAAGGTTCAAGTGCTGGCTGGGTGGTTGCATCTGCAGTCGTAACTTCCTTTGGCGGAGGTGATTGCGAACCAGCTGCGAGGTCCTTTGTTGTTTTGTCAAACTCGTCGGCAGCATCAGCTCCTTTAGCTGGGCTCATATGGGGCTCCGACGAGGCTGCTTCGTCCTTTGGGGAATCTACGGCGACGGGGCAATTGTCGGCTTGGTCGGATGTTTGGTCGGGTGCTTCGTCGGCTGGCTTTTCATCGCTTGGAGCTTCGTTGTCAGCGGATGTGAGGCGCTCGACGAGATCCGCTTTTTTCCCAGTTGGAGGGAGTCCGCGGCGTCTGAGCTCCACGCGAAGGTCAGCCACTGTAAGGCGGCTCCAATCTGTTGCCATTATGGTGCCCTGCAATCGTTGTTGTTTGGGAGGAAGAAAGGTACAGGCTCGGCGCGTCGCGAAGAGACGAGAAATTCAACACGTCCGCCCGCAGAATAAAAACCCAACCAATGCACGCTCTTTGGTACCAGCAGGGGTCTGAGTCGCCGCGAACAGGCCTTCCTTGCAGGGTTATGTAATCGCATTCCGGCTCGAGCTTCCCCACCTTGCGACGAGCTTTTTCTTCCCTCACCAACGGCGGTGTGATGCATGCATCCTGCTTCAAGGCTGGCTTACCAGTTCCGGTTCACGGTGCTATACCCAACCGTATGCACACAAGCACGCCTTGTACAGGGACCTGTAAAACTGCAACTGTGTCCATTCTTCGCGGCCATCGGCATTTTAAAGAGTACCGCCAGTGAGCAGAATACAGCAGCAATTGGCATGATTGGTTAGCTTCCAGTACCTATTTTACTGTGCTACGTAGACTCGCTGGATGCCAAGCCAACGCCTTCCCTGCAAATTGAGTTGTCCAGCTGGTCGACAACATGGAGACCGGGAATTTAGGCATGGCATTGTTGGGTGTCAACCACGACGAATGTCGTGAAGCTTCTTTGAACATGTCTTCCGGAAACACCAACACCACCAATTCTGCCTTTGTTTGCAAGCGAGAGCGACCCGAGACTCTCTGCAAGCCTGCATCAACAGCTTCTGCGATTCTTGATGGAAGCTCTCATTCACTAGTCACGCCCTTCTCGCTGTCGCTTCTGACACTTTCCAGCATTTTCAAGCCCGCCACGACAAAGACACGCTGTGGGTGATTCACTTGCAACCTGCTTCCGGTGTGCTTTTCTCTCCACGCCCAGCCACACTCGCGACTCACTCGACTCTTTCTTCGTCGTTCCTTCTTCAACAAATTGTTCACCGCCACGAGACTCGGAATACGACGTTCGCGATGGACGAGATGGACGAACTCATGGTCGACAACCCCGGAACCTTTACAGCGGAAAGCGGTGGTGGTCTTGGAGGTGACAAGCTCACCGCTGGTTCCATGGCCCCTCCTCCTCTGCCACTTGATACAGCACTTCGAGGCGGCGGCAGGACGGCCAGGTACAACACAGCCGCCGATGAGATCCAAAGACGACTTGCATATAGCTTCGCCCATTCGCTCCATGGCCAAAGTGGATTGAGTCGAAACTATCAGCAGGACTCGGAATCCCACAATTTCGTTGGCGATGACATCAACAACAGCGACTGGTCCAGCTACGGGGAAGTTCCGAACCTGATCGACGATTGGGACCGAGAAGTAACTCTGATTGACGGGAGCGATCAATGGAATGCCCGGCAGATGAGAGTTCACCAGCTCATATACATGAGAGGGATTCACCCCATGATTCCCTCAACATGGAAGATGAGCTACAAGATGTGGGGCCTTGGTCAACCCCAGCTCGAACATGTCTTTGCGCCCTCAAATAGCAACCGACGGGTAATTATTTCGTCACTGTCCCCCAGCGGCGAGGTTGCAGGTACTTCGTCTTCTCCCACATGGCGACCTGCCAGATGCGCTAACTTAACACCGCAGCCGCTAAGGCTCTTGAGTCTCTGTTCTATGTGTCGCAGAAAATCATGGACTACGAGAATCAACTTGCCTTTGATAAGATGGAGCTAGCCGTTGTCAAAGCGATACAGGGCTACATCAAATGGGCTCTCAAGGACGCGGGGATCAACACGAAGCTTTTCCCACCAATGTTCTACGTCCATGGGTATCCCATCAACAGTCCAGACTTCCGCGTGCCCGAGGGTGAAGATGATGAGAGCTATCGAAAGGATGGAGGCGCTAGGTCGACAGAAGGCAGAGCGGGCGCTGTTGGTGACGACACAAGAATGGACCTGGATCAGACCGACTCGGACGATGAGAACTCTGACGACGAGGATACACGCCGATTCACTCAGTGGCTGGACCGGTCCCTCCACACAAAGATGAGGGGTCTCGGAGAACGGTGGCGCGAGTTCATAGCATCGAACCAACGACGAACATCCCGCGGCGAGGAGATCCAGATCGAGCCGCCCACCCTGTTCGGCTTTGCCGTCGTCCAGCATGCCGTCATCATCGTCAGCCACGACGCCAGCAGCTCAGACAATCCGGTGATAGCCTTGGAGAAAATAAGCTTGAACGATAGGGGCCTGTGGCTCTGGAATGCGCTTTCGCTTGCGATTCCAATCAACGTCGGCAAAATGGAGGCTGCTGAGATCAGCTCAATCTTTCAAGAACAGTTCAAGTTCACGAACGAGGACTCGGCTGATGACCCCGACCTCTGATGAGACCGAGGTCATGCACATGGCCAAGGTCGGGCCATCATATGAATATGGTACAATCGGCTGGACCTGTTTTTTTACACTCGACATGTGGAGCCAAGTGCGTAAGAACACGATGGAGGCTCTGGATAGTCGAGGGTCTTTCTGCCCTTTTTGCGCTGCTGGACGGGGAAGCCTACGGTCAGTTGGCCGTGCTCGCCTGCCCGAGCCGGTGCTCGGAATCTCAGAGGCAAGGAGACTGTGCTGACGATGGGAGGCACCCTGAAGGATGGCTGATGGAATCGATAATATATCTTGGCGGAACTCATGGTGGGGTTGTGATCTTTTTTATCAATGGGGTACTCCGCCGCATCGCCTGCTTAGCCAGTCCCACAAACTTGGCGTCCCACTGGTAAGACTTCTAGGCGTGGCGCTGATCTGGGACCATCTCAGACCCCCACCCACCACCTCCGCAAGACGGCGCTGCCAAAGGGCAGATCAACGTGTAGAGAATGTACATAGGCTGAGTGTGCCAAAATAGCGGCCGAAACTGATGCAATAAATGGGGAAACGGTCCACACAAGGGGTTCACGGGTAATGTTAGGCCTGGGAATATTTTGTGAGGTTGGGGGTTGGCACACACGCAGCCTTGCCAGGCATTGAAGCTGAGAGTGTTGAGTGGATAACTGGGACCTTGATCGGTTGCGCGAGAATGGAAAATTCCTCAACAAACCCGTCCGCAGTGGCCCCCCGGGGGCCGGCAGCTCCAACCCCCAGGACTTAGCGGTGTATGTCGAATTAGTCTTGACTGCATGCGACATGGAGCCCAATTGAGGAGATGGTGTCCTGCGCAGCGGGCAGATCGGGGTAACGCCAAGCCAACCCTCCTCACTGGTGCGTGGAGGTGTTTGGGGGGCCGACGTCAGCGCGCTCACCAGCGGGCAGAGCAAGTTTTCTACATTCTGTCTGGTACCTCGGTGAGCGGGCGCAGCAACCTCTTGAGAGCAAAGTTGAAGTCTCGGGGCATGAGAGGTCCTCAGCACGTAGGTAGGTAATGGAAGACGTCTTTTCATCTTCCTGCCTGTAGACAGGGCCCCCCGGCAGGCAGACCCACTTTGCGGGAAGTCTGCTGCTGCTGACAATGCAAGCGCTCTGATTCGCCAGGACCACTACGGCGTGGACGGCCTGGCTTCCCATGGCTGACCAGCACCTTCCTGTCTCTGCCGTCCCGAGCAGTCAAACCCCAGGTTTCGCTTCTCAGATAAAATAATCAGGTGCACAGAACCACTAGGTTGCAGCTCGTAGAAGTCTCGGAGGAGACATCCTGCAGCTGGGCCGCTTGGAACAAGTTCTTGGTCTCTCATCTTACACGCAAATCCCTGCCAGTACGCCTCGCCTCGGCTTCCTCCTGGATCGGCCGCCCCTTCTTCCCGCCTTCCCGCCCCCCCAGGCTACCATCTTTATCTGATCTACTATCCCCGAGATCCGTCTTGGTCAGGATCTCTTCTCGTCTTCAACCCCCTCGACTACAACATCAGTTACAGAATCGGATCTGATAAACAGATAGAACGACAGTTCCGTTCTATTTTGACAGCTGTCTCGACGCCTGCTAGACCATTCGCCTAGCTTTTCGCCCTCTGATCCTTGGACTGCGCCTTGGCTGAGCGCTCTGTTCGCCTTCCCCCTTTCAACCGGCGCAAAACAGGACTCTCACCCTTGTCTGTCGAAGCCAACTGGGCTTACCTTCCGGATCACGTAGCCGTTTGGAGGTGAATCTCGGTCCGAGTGTTTGTGGCACGGGAATACGTATCTTGCGTCGGTTCCAGTCTGGTGGCGTGCTCCTGCCCTGTCTTGCAAGGTCCGTAGTCGCTTTCGTCTCGCCGTTTCTTCTCCGTGACCGCCGACTCTCCCTCCCGCACCGGCGACCATCGCATCCGCAATTAGTGGGAAAAACTATCCGGTCCGACGATAACCCACGCCCTTGTTTCCGTCACAGAACCCTTGTTCCTCTTGAGAACGAGTCTTGCTCGAAGATCTCGCCTCGTTTCGCAGACGACGAAGCGTACGGACCGTCTTTACTTCCAGCCGACCGCGACACTCCCAGCGGTCGACCTGGCCCCTTATTAACTTCAAACTGGTTCACATCATCAGTCCATCTCAACGCCACCCGAAAAAACGCCACCCTGGTGGGGAAGTTGATGGCTTTGTCAAAGTCACCCTAATATGGCATCTCAAACAGCACCCAGCCCTAGGCGGACTGCGTTGCCTACACGGCCTTCTAAGGATGCTAGTGGCAGCCAAGGTCGATTTAGGCAGGAAACCTCGAAGGATGACGACCAACTCGGACCGGGACCGATCGCACGGAGCCCGGGAAACGCAGAGGGAAGTGTACGTGATTCTCCCGTTTTTTCGAGGACTGCCAGCCCGATGCCCATCCCCGCCCAACGCACCGCATCTCCTCAAAGTGATGTCGCGTCGGATGCGACGTCGAACCTCGGGCAATCTGGCCAAGTGTGCAGGTAAGTACTCTCGACTGCGCATGCGGTATATGGATATTGATCTTGGCATAGCAATTGTGGTACAACCCGTACCCCTCTCTGGAGACGGTCACCCCAAGGTGCTACCATCTGCAACGCATGTGGATTGTACTTGAAGGCGAGGAATACGGATCGCCCAACAAATCTCAAGCGCCCGCCGAGCGTTGTTCCCACGCCCCGGCAGATGCCCGCGAAGCTGTCGCCAAAGGCGGCGGCGCTGAACCCGACTGCGGCGGGGGCTACCTACGTCGCAGCAGACCAGACACCATCAGGGACGTGCCCTGGAGGTGGGAGATGTAACGGTACAGGCGGCGCTGAAGGCTGCAGCGGGTGCCCCGCGTACAACAATCGCGTTTCAAAGAGCGCGAGCTTGAATGTTCTCCGATGCCAAGGAGGACCATCGCCGGGGAAGGGGCAGGCAGAGGGAAACGCCGATGACCCGGCGGCACCGATCGATATTGGCGCGCTCCATCTCCAGAACCAAAACACCACTGTTGTGATTGCGTGTCAAAATTGCGGCACGACTATTACTCCGCTGTGGCGAAGAGATGAAGCCGGTCACACGATATGCAACGCCTGTGGTAAGAATTTCTGACATCGGACGTTGTGTGGCGCTTCTAACGGTCACTAGGTCTATACTATAAGCTTCATGGCGTCCACCGGCCAGTTACGATGAAAAAGTCCATCATAAAGAGGAGGAAACGCGTCATTCCTGTTGCTGGGAGCGAGGCTGAGGGCTCGGCGGAGCCCATGCAGTCCCCTTCACCCGAGGCCGATACGGAAAGGGGGTCGGTCAATCCAGATGGGTCTGTCAACCTAGGATTTCGACGACGAGAAGAAGAACACTCGAGGACTTTGGTTCCCGAGACGGTCCTGCGACAAAACCGACAACACTCGCCGAAGACTGGGGACTTGGGACAATACCAGTACAGTTCCTCCAGCAACAACCGGCAACTTGATTATAACGGCAATACACGCAACGCGCCAGAGTCTCTAAGCAACGAAAACCGACTGGCGCCTTTGACGTCGCTGAGCGCCCACCACGACCGTCAGTCATCGCTTTCGCCAGCCTCGTTTCTCTCTCCGTCTCGAAAACGATCGATCTCGAATGTGGACGGCGACCCAGCTGGTCTTGCAGATGCCGGTGATTCTAAACGACTGTCTTCTATCAGCTCGATTCTGAACCCGGCGGCCTCGCGGGGTGGGGAGGACTATCA
Source organism: Podospora aff. communis PSN243 (assembly GCA_033296975.1). Classification (NCBI taxonomy): domain Eukaryota; kingdom Fungi; phylum Ascomycota; class Sordariomycetes; order Sordariales; family Podosporaceae; genus Podospora; species Podospora aff. communis PSN243. The sequence continues at coordinate 181,030 of MU865945.1, read as the reverse complement.
GGATGCCTTGATGCAGCCGGCACGGTCGCCAGCGAGCACAGCTGCATCGGCTCCCAGTCCCGGAGCCCTGTCCAGTGCCGGGGTTGCGGTCACACCACCTCCATTTGCGCCTGCTCAGCTGAGCTCACGGGAGCTGAGTGGCGATGAGAAGTCTAAGGCAGACAGGAGGGCTGCACTTGCACGAGAAGCAGAGAGGATGAGGGAGATGCTTGCGGCAAAAGAGAGAGAACTTGCGGAGCTCGATGACGCTTGACTTGGGCGCTGGTCATCCGGTTACAAAAAAGTGAAACTAGCCACGGCGTTATTTGGGCATAGATAAGGGTGGGGGCTGGCTTAGGCACCATGGATCGGTCATGGGGGTTGCTACTTCGCACTGGCGATTTTGTCAATGGTATGGCGGTGGGTACGGGTCACGCATAACAGTATCCTGAATTTATGTATGCGCCTGGTGGACTCCCGGTCTTGAATCTGATGCGTTTGAGGGGATTTCGTCAGGGTTTGATGAGATAGTCGGCGTGAGCCACGACAAGCTGGCGCGTGGAAGCAAGCCACCTTCCTTGAAGAATTCAACGCGAAGTCACCCGCGCGTACTGCATCGGCAGCATTGTATGCTCAACTGCGCTCCCGTTGCCCTGTTATTTCGGCCCGTTATTGTTTAGCCCCCTTTCGAGCTTGTGGCATCCGCCAAGACTTCGATACGCGCGGCGGGGGCTGGGGAAATGCAAGAATCGAGGCGCTAGCCCCTTAGCTGGATATGCATGCGGCGCTTTTGGCGTTAGCTGCGTCAGCAAGGCCCGGGACCTTTGGAGCAACCAAAGCAAGCTTCCTGAATCGTTCGTCACCAACTCCTGTCGCAACACAAAAAACGGCGTCCTCCACAACAAACTGCTGCCTGCCACCCAACACACGTGCGAAAGCCCGGCCGCGCAATCGTCTGCTGCTGGATACGTATCTTTCTATCGCCTCCATAAGGCATTACTTCTACGGCTTGTCGTCGTCGCGATTCCGAATCGATTTCCGAAGCGAGAAGCGCGCAATTTCAACTAGCCTTTAATTCTTTCGCCGTGCGATAACAAACAAGATGGACTTCTCTGATTCTTTGTATGTTGCCCTCCCTGCATCGCGAGGAGGCTTGCGATTGCTTTTGGTCTGATGTCGGTCAATTGAATTGGATGATGGGCGCTGACTTGGCTTGATGTGTTAGCCGGATCGTAAACCTGGTGGTTGCGACCATCATGGTGCTGGGCGGAATCGCGCAGTTCTTCCCGATTACTTTGTAGGTTTGCCCCCTATTTCCCCCTTTGCTGGGATGGCGGTGGATGGAGAGGAAGAGGAGTTGGGTCCGGCGCGACGGGTAGGAGGGCGAGGCTCTGCGGATGGATCGGAGGTGTCGGCGCCGACGCGTCGGGTCGCACAGCGGAAGTCAGGACCGGCGCGGCTGCTGCGCGGGCGTTGCTGGGAAATTCGATGGGTCAGAACTTGTGAATGCGACACAAGGTGCTGACTTTGCTGCTTAGCCAGTCCGTGATCATCGGCTGCTATGTCGTTGTCTTTGGTCTTGGTAAGCACCACATACCGTACGGTGATTATATGGGAGATGAGCTGACTCTTCTCGATAGCCACCGCTCTGCTTGGTATTACCTCCTGTCCAGGGCTGCAGTTGCCCCTGAAAGCTAATTCCGTGACAGAGTTCCAGATCCCCCCTCAGGTCTCGCGCTACGCATCGTTCCTGTTCTCCTTCATCGGCCGTGGCATCTGTACGTCACCGTCTCTGCGGAAAACCCCGGTTGATGTAGGAACTGACCGTCTGCATAGTCTACATCTTCGTTGGCAGCATCATCCTTCACCAGGACGTCCTCCGAACCATTGCCGGCTCCATCGTTGGTCTCGTCGGCGTCGCATACGTCGCCCTCGAGTTCATTCCTAGCATTGAGCCCCCTGCCAACATGCGGGAAGCTGATGCTGGGTGGGGCGCCGAGCAGGTCTAGAGCATCCTCCGAGCCGCAGGAGAGGCGGAGGTGAGGCACGCTATGGCCCGATGGCCTTACTGGACATTCGACCAAAGCGGCCCCGCTTCTAGGAATTGTGAAGGAGCTTAATACCAAAGGGTGCGCGCGGCTGGATATACTGTCAGTGGCAGCAGTATGACCTAGGCTCCGATTCGCATGGACCGAATGAATCATGCGTGTTCGATATCACATAGAGGGGACCTCGGGAAGGGATCGACCGCTACTGACTGTACAAAAGGCTATAGAAGAGTCCGACCTATGGTGTAGGATACGGTGTTCGTGTTAGTTTCGCCAGTGATGAAACTGAGTTCATGTTATCCTGGGGTTAGGGTTCGTAGTTCGGCCCGATAAGCGGCTTATCGAGAATTTGAGTGAGGGGCAGCATCCAAAATTTTGGACCTACCAACACACGTTCAACCGCGGGAGGAAGAAAACACCGAAACTAACCTTGACGAAGAGCTCATAGCAAGCAGTCGGGGGCAAATTTTGACTCACACCCGCTACATCTTCCTTCACACAGATATTCGACCAAAATGGCCAGGAAACGAACGAGAGACGCCGAGGCGCAACAAGACAACGACCCCACCGTCGACAAGATGGATCAGGATTCTAGTTCAGATGACGACGAGGTGAGCGCCAATGGCTACCCAATGAATCCAAAGACCCCAGTACCTGATGCGCTTCACTCTAAAGGACATGGACATCGTCAACGTCGACTTTGAGCTCTTCAACTTCGACCCCCAGATCGACTTCCATGGCGTAAAGACCCTCATCCGCCAGCTCTTTGATGCCGACGCCCAGCTTCTCGACCTCTCGGGCCTAAGCGACCTCATCGTCGAGCAAAACACCATCGGCTCCACCTGCAAGGTCGAAGACAAGGCCAACGACGCCTACGCCTTTCTCACCGTTCTCAACGCCTCGGAGCACCGCGCCAAGCCGCCCGTCGCGCAGCTCATCGAGTACCTCGGCGATCGCGCAAAGGCCTCGCCCACCCTCGCGGACAAGGTCCCTGCGCTGCTGGCAGACGAGAAGGCGACGGTGGGTGTCGTGCTGGCGGAGAGGCTGCTCAACATGCCTGCGGAGGTGATTCCCCCAATGTGGTCGATGATGATTGATGAGATTGAGGCGGCGGTGGAAGACAAGGAGCCGTATGAGTTTACGCACTATCTTGTTGTATCGAGGGGGTATTTTGAGGTGGCGTCCGTGCTGGATGATGAGAGGAGGCAGAAGAAGGCGAGGGAGGAGAGCAAGTTGCAGTATTTCCATCCTGAGGATGAGGAGATGAGCAAGTTTGCGGCGGCGGCGGGGACGTATGCGTTTACCAAGGAGGATGAGGCCGTGGCGGATAGCAAGAGGGCGTTTCAGGAGATGGGGGTGAAGCCGCAGGGGTACATGATGTTGATTGAGGCGGGGAGGTTTGAGGCGGCTGTCAAGGCGGTGGGGGAGTTTGTTGGGAGTGCTGCGTAGAAAGCTGTGGCAGGGGATGCGTGGTGGGTTGCATCCAGGGAATGAACTGTATCACGATCACGTGCACGAGGCCCTTTTATTTGGGTGTGGGTGGTACCCCTGAGGGTGTGATTATGTCTGGCTAGGCTATGCTAGGCTATTACACGTACTTCCCTGATGAGTGTTTTTGGTGTTTTTGTTTGTCTTTTGTTGGCTTGGCCGGTGACTTCGTTCAGTCCAGGCGCTGCATCAAGTACTCGACCTCCACCTCCTTCGTGAGCGGGATGACAAAGTCCTCGTACATGGAAACGACAGCGTCAACATTGATCTTCACCTGGTCTCCAGCCTCCGCTCCCGTCGAGGGATCCGTGCCGTACGTCCGCGCCTTGAGCTTCAAGCGCTCCAGCACCTTCTTCTCCACCGCCTTGTTGGTGATTGCCTCGCCGATACCGTCGCGATCACCGGCCTTGATCAGTGCTGTGAACTTCTCCGTCTCCGACTGAAACTTGGACTCCGCGACAAACTTGCCAAAGTGAATGCGGCGGGAAAGCGCCTGCAGGCAGGCGATGTCGCACGTGGCCGAGGATCCGTAATTCTCCTGGGAGACGCCGCGGTCACCGCGTCCGCCGAAACTGGGGCACACGCGCGGGAGGAATTCGTCCGTGTAGTACGTCTTGATCTTACCATTAACGTTGACATTGTTCGGATGAAGAATCTGGGGGTAGTGAAGCGAGTCGAGGATCGGCTTCTGAACCGCATCAGGGAAGAATGGGTACTCGTCCGGTGACTCATAACGGCGGATCAGGCTCTGGATCCGCTCCTGCTCCATGAGGTACCAGTCCATGAAGCTGAGCTTGCTGTTGGGGATGGGAACAGCGCCGGGGATGTAGATGTTCTTGTTCAGAGGGAACTGAACACGCTCGATGAGGTGGAAGGTGATTGTATCCTCCAAGCGGCTGCGGTGTGAGGCGCAACATGTGTGAGCGGCGTGATTTTTGAACGAGGGGTGCCGGAGGGGCGCGGAGGGGCGCGGAGGAGAGGTATCATCACTTACATCAGCTGGTAACGGATGTTGGAGAGATCCAAGGCCTTGTCTTTGTCCGAGAGGTCGATGAGAGCATCCATCTTGGCTGTATTCTGGCTTTCTTTGGTGTTGTGGAAGTCGAAGAGTGAGACCAAGTTGCGTGCCCGTCACGCAGTTGCGGGTGGCGTGGTGTAACGGCGTAAAAAGAAAGAAGCTGTCAGCGGCGGCGCGTATAAACACCAGCCCCAAAGAAGGTTCCGGTACGGCAGTTGCTGACCCCAGGGGGAGGTCCGCCCCACGTAAAGCTTGGCGGTCCGGATCGGAGCCGGAAACGCCACCACAAATTTTGAAATGACGCACTGAAAGCCGGTCCCCGGCTTCCGGGCCTTCGCTGGATCCACCCCACCCGCCATCGCCTCTTGCTCGATTGCCCTCGGGCCGCCCAATCCTAACCCCTGTTCAAGCCTACTTGCAACACCTCCCCCAAATTCACCACACACCCGCACACCCACAACTGCACCTGCACCCGCGAGCAAGCACATGCAGGCTCGACTTGGCCTCGTCGCGTGGCTTACAGCCGCTTGGTAGCACCCGTCCAACTTTAGCTTTGGCCTCCCCACGACAGAGAGCCAACTCCCTGACGCTTTGAACGCGACGACGCGAAACCATAATTTTTTCTGGCGACGCATCCCAATTGCTCTCCCCAGCTACCCAAACTGCCCCAACCGCTCTCGCGATCGATTGCCGAACATCACCCCCTTTTTTGCCACAGGACATCCCAGGTCAACGACGAATAGAGTTCGCGGGTGGCGACGCACCGCATGGCCAATTCCGCGCAACGCAATGAGTTTCCAGACCCTCCGTCGTCGCCGGAAGACGAGTCCTCCGTGATATCGGTATGAGCAACCTTGGCAAGGTGGCATTTGGTTTTACCTGAGATTGAGGAGAGGGGCTAACCACAGTTCCTCGCAACAGACGCGGGGTCTCGAGGCATTCGGTCGGAAAGTGACGACAACGGCCAGTCATCTAATGGCACCGCTGGGCGATCCCACGGCGCACCCGCACTACCAGAGTGCGCTGAGCGAGGTGCACAAGCAGCTGCGGCGGCCGGCGCTGCAGCGCAGCGTCTTCTCCATGGCGCGCACGACGCCGACGGACCTAGTGCGCTCGACGCTGTCGTCGAGGGAGATACAGTCGCGCGCGCTGTCCTACGTGCCCGATGAAATGCTGAAGAATATCCCAGAGGACGAAAACCAGTACTCGCTGTTTCAGGGGTTTCAGGCGACGTTTCCCGAGTTTACCGAGGAGGGGAGGAAGCATCGAAGGCGGGTGTCGAGGGGGCGAAAGTTGTTGGAGGAGACGGAGCATGGAGCGTTTCCAGAGGGTCCGCAGGCGGTGAATAAGTTGCGGAAGGAGAAGGCGTCGATGATGCATCAGCTGGAGATGCTGGGGGTGAGGAAGAATATGGCGAGTAGCGAGATACGGGAGATTGACAATAAGTTGGCGAATCTGGCCGGTATGCGGAAGATTATCCTGGAGAGGCTAGCGGGCTTGGAGCAGGAGGAGGCACTGTTGGAGCATGAGAGTAGGTTGCCCCTCAAGAGGTGAGGATGTTTGGTTTGGTTTGGGTGGCTAACCGGCTGCTTAGTCGTCGAGGTTGAGGGGAGGTTAGAGGAGGCGCAAGAGCTGGTTGATGAGGCCGAGGCCGCGGCTCTGCAAACACCGACGAGGTCAGACGATGAGGCTGATGAGAGGGGTGACGGCTTCATGTCGCAGTCCATCTACGAGAAGCTGCCATCGGCCAACAGCACGCCATCACGGCCAAAGAAACCCAGGAACATCCGAAGGAAATCGATGCCGATCCTACACGAGCATTTCAAGCCGGGTACGATGATCCGCGCCATGCGCGCTCATCAAGATAACATCACCGCGCTTGATTTCGATGCACCGTTTGGTATGATGGTCTCGGCGGCGATGGATGACTCCGTCCGGGTGTGGGACTTGAACGCGGGGCGCTGCATCGGCATGCTGGAGGGTCATACAGCTTCCGTCCGAACTCTTCAGGTCGAAGATAACATCCTCGCAACGGGATCGATGGATGCCACGATCCGACTTTGGGACCTGAGTAAGGCGCATTACGACCCGCAAGGTAGCCAGTTCGGCCGGGATGACGAGGACGACGGAATCGCCTTTGAGAATCCCGACGACCAACCCGTAGACCCCCCGGCTGGAAGCATGTCGGACTGCCCACTCTTCACGCTCAATGCCCATCTCGATGAGATCACGGCGCTCCACTTTAAGGACAATGTCCTGGTTTCCGGATCCGCAGACAAGACGCTGAGGCAGTGGGATCTCGAAAAGGGTCGATGCGTGCAGACGCTGGATGTTATGTGGGCGGCGGCGCAAGCATCCGCTATGTCCGCCGGCGACAGCACCTGGAGACAGACGAGCCGCGCCACGGATGGGTCAGCGGATTTTGTCGGCGCGCTGCAGGTCTTTGAGTCTGCTCTGGCCTGTGGCACGGCCGACGGCATGGTCAGGCTCTGGGATCTCAGGAGCGGACAGGTTCATCGTAGCCTGGTGGGACATACCGGGCCGGTGACATGCCTGCAGTTTGATGACGTCCATCTCGTTACCGGTAGCTTGGATCGAAGCATACGGGTAAGTTGTCGTCTCTCTTCTGGAGCTAGCAGTACTGATACTCCGCAGATATGGGACCTCCGAACGGGATCCATTTACGACGCGTACGCATATGATAACGCCATCACCAGCATGATGTTCGACACACGGCGCATTGTTTGTGCGGCCGGTGAGGATGTGGTCAAGGTGTATGACAAGGTCGAGGGGCGGCACTGGGACTGCGGTGCTGGGATTGCCGAGGCGGAAGAGGGCAAGACGCCAGCGATTGTGGAGAGGGTTCGGATTAGAGATGGGTACATGGTGGAGGGCCGACGGGACGGCATTGTGGGGGTCTGGACCTGCTGATACATGGTGTGCTTGTGAGCTGTATATACTGTTATATGTATGATTAGGATGCCATGGGCATCTTGGACTACATTGGTGGTTTGGGATATCTTCATGACTCGAGACTTGTGATATGTGTGTCCAGCTTCAGCCATCAATGCGTCTGGATATTGCCCAGGTCCGCATTCCCTCGCCGTCTCTCGCATTTGGTACTATTCCTGCGAGGACGGTGCAAGAGGCAGGAGCAGCGGCGCTCCTGCTCCTGGCGCGGGTGCATGTGTCGCTCCTTCCTTGCCATTTCGTGTCCAGTTAACGTTGCTCACTGAGACCGCGGGTAGGTCGTCATCTTGGATGCTAAATCCAGACACCCAACGTATATAACCTTTGAGCGCAATCATTTTTGAGCTATACACCGGAAGTAGTCAGCCTCTTTACATTCAGCTCGAGAGCTCCGATGGCCCCAAGCACTCCAACCACACAAGACGAAGCTCTCTTCCAAGACATCCCCTCGAAGCGATCGGTGCGAACCTACTCTCATAGGAAGATAGGCAACGGTGGACTCTTGCCAAACCTGCGGGAGAATGTCCCAGCGAAGAAACGCACTGAAGGAGTGTTTGATGAGACGGCAACACCGCAGCCCCAGGACGCCCAGGAAGCAGCATTGGACAAGGAGAGGTCGGAGGAGCCTGACGGCTTTGAGGAAGAGTATGAGGAGTATGAATTTGTAGACCATCCTGAGCAGGAGAACGGAGGAACGATAGGTATGCGCTCACGTCTGGCTGCAGCATCTGCACGAGCTGACTGGAATCTCTCCAGTTGAAACAGAGGCAAGGAGCGACCTCTACGAAGAATACGACTGTTACAGTTCGGCAGGCTCCAGCGAGTGCAACGACAACGTCGATAGCGAAGAAGAACACGACAAGTCGCACTCTACACCAGCATCATCACTCGACACTGTACCAAGGGGATCTACCCGACCTCCTTTGTCCCAGCCCAGAACACTCCGCCGGCGTCCACATCTCATATTTGACAAGACACCGCCGCGAGGCTTCAAGAAGCTTACGCCACAGTCCAAGACCAAAAAAACGCCTGCTTCCCGAAAGGAGGTGCCTGGCGATGGCTTCTCAGACGGTGAAGCGAGGCCAGAAGGCTTAGTCCAGGTCCTGGGGAAACGAAGGCTGCCACCAAGTGCGATCTCAGGACCGAGAGCATTGGATTTGACACAGTCGGCGCCGATAGTCAAGCCGAAGCTGAAGCCGAGGAAGAAGATGAAACGAGTTGAGGATAACTCGTTTGATCCTGCACCGCGCGTGGCGAAGCGGTTGTCTGAGAGATACCCCGAGAAGGGGGCCAGCTCCACAGCTAGAGATACACCCGAAAGGCAGAGGCCAGTGCTCGAGACTGCGTTAAACACAATCGAGTCCGCGTCCGCGCCTTACGGTGCCGGACCTAGCGTCATTCTTCGCGACGCTCCTGAGACAGAGCAGCAGGATGGACGGGAGGAGGAAACGAGGGAAGAGAACGAACACAGAGAAAAAGAGAGGGTGCGGGACGGTTCAGCTTGGGAGGTCGGTCGCAACGACAAGGTCACGCTCTCAGAACTTACATTCGACAGCGGCGGAGATCGTCCAACCTCTCCTCTCATCCAACGTCCAAATCAAGCGCCAGTTGAAGTCAGTCCCGCCGAGACGTGGGAAACTCATATTGAAGAGTCCTCACCGTTTAGACAGAGATGTAGTTCGGACGAAGTGGTGCAGGTACCAGAGGCAGGCGGAGGGCGAGTCCCAGGTAGGAGAGCGCTTCGTCGGGCGAATACGACGTAGTCTTCTTGCTCGTGAGCGGAAAGGCGCTGTGGATCGGTCATAGACAGGACGCTTGTCAGTGTGTCGAGGATCTGCGCGGATATTGTTACAAGATCAGATGTAGGTGACGGATACATTATTTTCAGGCGCGGGATATGTTTGCCAAGACAACCCCTTTTGTGAAGCAACAACAGATTTAGCCAATTTTATCAATCTCTACGGCGAGTCAAGTAGCCTGTTGCAACGATGCAAACGCAGTTGAACTTTTACTCCCTGCAGTCACAAACCCGCCACGCCACATTGGTATGAAAGCCTTCCCTCCCAAACGCCAAGCCCCGGGTCATCATCAGTCCCTTCTGGTATATACAAACGCCATTGCCATTCACTTCGCGCCCTTGCCCTTGGCCTCTGTCTCTCCTAGCTCCCTCAAAAAGATCTTCGTTTTGCCCTCGCCGCTGTAATTCTCCATCCCTGTCTCGAACCCAGGGCACACACCGATGGCGAGGTACTTTCCATCCTTGGAGAATGCCAGTGCCGCCACACTATCAGGGAACTTCTGATATTGACGCATCCGGCGCTTGGCTTCCGCATCCCAAAGCGCAACTGTCCCGTCACCGCCTCCTGACGCAAACGTACCATATACGGGGTGGAACGTCAGCGCGTTGACGGGGTACACGATATCACCGCCACCCTCCTCCTCTGGCGCGGCCTGCCTGTGGCACTTGAACGCGTACTTGCGTGCTTGCGACTCGGCTGTGTCTTCGAACCACTCGACTGCGACGCGGCCTTCGATGGAGGAGGTTGCGTAGCCGGCGTCGTTGGGCATGCAGGCGACGGCGCGCGTGAGGAACTTGAGGGAGGATTCGCGCTGTTGCCAGGGCTGAATGGAGGAGGTGGAACCGGACTTGAGGGCTGCGGCGATGGTGGGGAGATCGTAAATGTGGACCAAGCGAGCAGTCATGGCGACGACAACTTTGGAGGGGGAGGCGGCCATGGCGTGGGGCTTGCCGGGAAGCTGGATGGTGAGAGGGGGGTCGGAGGAAGATGGGTTGTGGATGTGGAGGGTATTGTCCCAGGAGACGGAAATGAGGATGGCTGTGAAGAACATGTCAGTCGGTTCCTGGGTTGAGGGGTTAGACAGGGCCGGGCGTGAGCCTACAATGTTCTGGGCTGAAGACGACGCAGCGGACGGCTTGAGAATGTTTGCTCAGGACGGTCTGCTCTCCTGTTGCAAGGTCGATTCTAGGCAAAGCAATGTCAGCCCATAGTTCCGGCCTTGGAGATCTCCTGCAGGGGCATGTACCTCTTGACTTGTTGGTCGAGCCCCGCGGTGAAGGCCTCGTCTCTGTTCGCGCCAAAGCAGACATCCAACACGGGCGCCCGGTGCTCATACGTGTTGACGAGCTTCGCCTCATCTGCGCCATCGACGACTTCGTAAAGGTACAGATTCTTGTCCCATGACGAGACAAGCAGCCTGTTTGGGGAATCGGGGGAGAAGACAAGGGCCGAGATTGCGTCGTTGGGCGGTTGCGCCGCCTCGAATTGTGTTGCTGCGCATCATTGTTAACCTTCGAAATGAATCCCGTGGGGGAGATGCAGGAGGCTCTTACATGGTGCCATTTTTGGGGCGTGGGTATGTGTAGCTGGGTTGTGATAACGAGCTGTCCAGACTAGAGGGGAGCTCGGCCAAGGGTGACATGCAAATGCGACCGGAGCTTTGGGGGTGTGTAAACAAGACCAAGATTCTGCCGCTTCTCACCGCCACATTTTCCAGAGCATTACCCCACGCTGGGGGCGTCATCGCCCATTGTTCGATGGCGGGGCATCTTCTCCACGGCGAGCTCAACCACAGCCACTGCAACGCTTCCGGCCATACTTACAAACCTGTGTTGGAGGCGAATCCGTGATAGGGACCGCAGAAACCGAGATATTTTCACATTCTAGTTTCATCGCCATTAGACACGCCTTTACCATCATGCCCTTCGGACAGCTTGTGCTCGGCAGCCCAGGGTCTGGGAAGAGCACGTACTGCGATGGCAGTAAGCTCCGATTTGTTACTGCTACTCGTGGCGCGTTAGTACGGGACGAGTCGCTGACTTCCTTGCTACTTAGTGCATCAGTTCATGGGCGCAATAGGGCGACAATGCTCTGTTGTGAACCTCGATCCCGCGAACGATCATACCAACTATCCCTGCGCGCTCGACATACGCGATCTGGTTACCTTGGAAGAGATTATGTCCGATGATAGGTTAGGCCCAAACGGGGGGATTCTTTACGCGCTAGAGGAGCTCGAGAACAACATGGAATGGTTGGAAGAGGGTCTTAAGGAGTTGGGCGAAGACTACATTTTGTTCGATTGCCCTGGTCAGGTCGAGCTCTACACCCACCACAACTCGTTGCGCAATATCTTCTACAGGTTACAGAAGCTGGGATTCAGGGTTGGTATTCTTACTCTGTTCGTGCAACCCTTCGCTGACCATCTCTAGCTGGTGGCTGTCCACCTGTCGGACTGCTTCTGCCTGACACAACCATCCCTCTACATCTCCAATATCCTCCTCGCGCTCCGGGCCATGCTGCAGATGGACCTCCCACATATCAACATCCTGACAAAGATTGACAGGATAGCAGACTATGACCCCCTCCCCTTCAACCTAGACTACTACACCGAAGTCCAGGACCTCAGACATCTCATGCCGTCGCTCGAAGCGGAGACGCCAGCTATCCGAAGTGGAAAGTTCAGTCGATTGAACGAGGCTATTGCAGGGCTTGTCGAGAACTTTGGGTTGGTCAGCTTCGAGGTGCTTGCCGTCGAGAACAAGAAGAGCATGATGCACATCTTGCGCGTCATCGACCGAGCGGGTGGATATGCGTTTGGCAGTGCCGAAGGCGCCAACGACACTGTCTGGCAGGTGGCGATACGGAATGAGACGTCGTTGATGGACGTCCAGGACATCCAAGAGCGTTGGATCGACAATAAAGCGGAGTATGATGAACTGGAGAGGAGAGAGGAAGAGGAGCAAGAGAAGCTCCGGGAAGAACAAGCACGAGCCGCCGGGGAAGCAGACGGTCTCCCGCTTCCAGGGCCAGCCTCCTCGTCAGGCATCCGGGTAGAGCGTAAGAAGAAGTGACTGGATCTACTCATCCATCAACCTCCATCCCCGAGTCATCGTCATCCAACTCGTCAACGTCCTGGTCTACTGGCATTGCGAGGCTGGAACCTTGATCTCTGCCCCGTAGCAGCGCGTGCAGCGCGCTCGAAGTCTGCTTACCGGCCATCTCTTCTTTGGCAGCGAGAATGAAGAGCTTGGCGCGGCGTACAGCTTCCTCTTCGGCTTTGCGTATGGTGCCGCTAACACGCATGACGCGGTAGACGCAAGGTCGTCCGTCCTTGAAGGGTAGTTTATTCATAAACGACAAGGCAGCCCAGACTAAGCGGTAATGATCGCGAGATATCCTCAAAATAAATGTCGATGTCGCCTGGGACAAATATTTTACTAAACTCTGGTCAGACTGATGAGACGTAAAGTGCTGAGAATCATGAATGTTCACCTTGCAAACTGCGCTCGACAGCCCCAGATCCACAATCACCGAACAAGGCGTTGACCTCACCGCGAATCGCCTCGAGCAGATGCCGTGGCTTCAGCTCGCCTACCGTCGGCTGGTTGTAAAGCATGAGGTCCGAGACGGGACCTTTGGCCTGGCCATGAAGGACATCAGTGTAGACGATGTTGACGAGCAGATAGCGATCTTTCATGCGCACCATGTTGGCGGATAGGCGTGATGTGACTGAGGTTGGAAATTGAAGAGAGGAGCTTTGAGTCGGGAGCTTGGAATACCCTAAGTTTGGGGTGGTAATTTACACGCGATTACGGTATTGGTGAATGGGAGTGGGGTCGGGCTAGGAGCGGTGGGCTGTTGCAGGGTACGCAGGCTTGCCTCGAGCTCGTCTCGGGCAACCCCAAAAGTCGTTGAGCTAGTAGAAGATTTGAAACAAAGTAGTTGTTCAGCTGTGTAGACAGGCGAAACTTGAGAAATAGACCCATCTCGCAAGATAACCGAGCCCCCTTTATCTGCGCCGTTATCTCAGCCGGCGTCAACGGTCGCCCCCGCCCGAAGTCTACCCAAGCTTCGGCCCCACCATGCCGCATGGAGCTCAATGAGCTCACTCATCAGCGATTGAATGAGATTAAAGCTCTCAACTGGACATTCAAAACTCTGGAGGGTTTCACGGAACTTTTATTCTCACCATGGCCTCGCTCACTGCCGCCATTCTGGTGGTGTCGACTACAGCAGCCAAAGACCCCTCCACAGACGCGGCCGACGCTACGCTCCGCGATGTCTTCGCCCAAGACGGCGGAGGTCAATGGACCGTTTCCGAGTCAAAGATCGTGAGCGACGATGCCATCCAGATCCAGCGCCAAATCCAGCTATGGGCTGATGGCCCTGAACCCGTCAATCTCATCATCACCACTGGGGGCACCGGCTTTGCCATCGCCGACCTCACCCCAGAGGCCGTCTCAGTGTTGCTACACAGACAAGCTCCTGGTCTAGTCCACGGAATGCTGGCAGTCTCACTTACCGTCACCCCCTTCGCCATGATGTCACGTCCCGTGGCAGGAGTCAGAAACAAGACGGTCATCATAACGCTCCCAGGCTCACCAAAAGGCGCAAAAGAGAATCTCCAAGCCGTCATCAAAGTGCTCCCCCATGCATGCGCCCAAGCAGCCGGCGCAAGTTCCCGAGCCCTTCATTCCGGCGGCATCAAGAAGCTCGAGAAAGAAGCCGGAGTCTCCGCCTCCGCCTCCACCACCTCGGGCCACCACCATCACCATCACCACGGTCATGACCACTCCCACTCTCACACCCACGGCGGCCACGGACACGGCAACCTCGTCCGCCACACCACCCCCTCCTCGCACCCCCAATCCAACGACCCCTCCCTTGGTCCCTCCCGTCGTCACCGCTCCTCCCCCTATCCTATGGTCTCCGTCCCCGACGCCCTCTCCCTCATCTCCACCCACACCCCCGCACCCACCACCACCATCGCTCCCATCTCCTCCTCCCTCATCGGCTCCGTCCTCTCCATCCCCGTCACCTCCCCCGAAAACGTCCCCGCCTTCCGCGCCTCCATCGTAGACGGCTACGCCGTCGTCGTTCCCCCCTCCGGCATCCTCCGCGGTACCTTCCCCGTCTCCTCCATCTCCCACGCCGCTCCCGGCTCCGTCGCACCCCTCGAAGCCGGCACCATCGCCCGCATCACCACGGGCGCACCTCTCCCTCCCGGCGCAACCTCCGTCATCATGGTCGAGGACACTCGTCTGGTATCCCAAACCGACGACGGCAAGGAGGAGAAGGAAGTCGAGATCCTCGCGGAGGGCACCGTCTCCGAAGGGGAAAATATCCGCGAAGTAGGCAGCGACATCAAAGCCGGGACGGTGATATTGCAGCGGGGCGACCAAATCTCCTCCGTGGGCGGGGAAATCGGTCTCCTCGCGGCAGTGGGCGTAGCTGAGGTGGAGGTTTACAAGAAACCCGTGGTTGGTGTGTTATCAACGGGTGACGAAATCGTGGAGCACGATCGGCCTGGCGAGCTGCGACTAGGAGAGGTGCGAGATACCAACCGTCCGACGCTGATTGCTGCGGCGAAGGGGTGGGGATATGAGGTTGTTGATCTTGGTATCGCGAGTGATCAGGCCGGAACGCTGGAAGAGACGCTGCGGCAGGCGTTGAGAAAGGTGGATTTGGTGATCACCACGGGAGGTGTGTCGATGGGGGAGCTGGACCTGTTGAAGCCGACGATTGAGAGGCAGTTGGGAGGGACGATTCACTTTGGGCGCGTGGCGATGAAGCCGGGGAAGCCGACGACGTTTGCGACGGTGCCTGTGAAGGATAATGAAGGGGAGAGGGTGAGCAAGGTGGTGTTCTCGTTGCCGGGGAACCCGGCGTCGGCGCTGGTATGCTTTCACTTGTTTGTGCTGCCGGCGCTGCATAAGTTGTCAGGGATTGAGCCGGCGGGGTTGCCGCGGGTCCCTGTGGTGTTGGAGCATGATTTCCAGCTGGATAAGGTGAGGCCGGAATACCACCGTGCTATTGTCACCGTCGGGAAGGACGGGACGCTCTCTGCGGCGAGCACCGGTGGGCAGAGAAGCTCTCGTGTGGGGAGCATGAAAGGGGCGAATGCCCTTCTCTGTATGCCGAGCGGGGCTGAGCCGTTGCGAAAGGGGTCCAAGGTGGAAGCACTGCTGATGGGTGACGTACGGGTATGAATATGTAATGTGAAGATAGCTGAAGTGGGCGGCGTTCGAGTCTACGCCTAAAGATATTGCCGCCCTTGGGAAGACTTTTTGTACAGTAAGCGTCTACACCTGCGCGAGATATGCTGCCCATCCCAATGACAATCCCAGGTCCTTCTTCCGTAAACGCCGGTGACAATGAAGCTAGACAGATACGCTCCGTACTCCGGAGCCGTCCAGATACACGTAGCAAGGGTACAGTTTGTGGGTGTATTAGCGCCCCTAGTTGGTGCTGAACTCCATGGCCTTTCCGGACACCAAAAGCCCGACGATAAGGCCGAACAACCCGAGGACGGAGCTGAAGATTTCAATGACGAGGATCTTGACGAAACTGAATTCCACGTTAGCGATGCGCGGTTTATGGGATGGCGAAAGGGGGCGCACAGAGTAGGGTCAGCGGCATCTGCCAGCGCAGCGCCACTGCCGTTGATACCAACAGCCACACCGCAGACAAGGTTGCACATGCCAACCGTGAGGCCAGCCCAGAAGAGGGCGAATCCCGTGTAATACGCGTCGCCAGAGTAGAGCGCTTCACCCCGCACCGGTGCGAGCTTTGCCGAGAAAACGATGGCCATGATAACACCGTAAATCGCGACGACTTCGCAGAAAATGATAGAAATCAAGTTCTTGGTTCGGATTCGCGGTGCCCTGACACCGCCACCGAGAATGGAAGAGCCGGTGATGAGGATACCCCTATTGTTTGGTTCCCAGCGTTAGACATGTCCCAACTGATCAAGGGGTAGCCCAACCGTACCATGCTGCGCCAACTACTGAAAGTCCAATACAGAGCGCAATACCCAAGTCTGCCCATGCGTATGGCGAGACGGATTCGAGGAAGGCGCCGACCTTGAAGCGATTGTGTTAGAAAGCCATTCGAATTTCGCGCGGGGACTGGGAAGCCCGGGGAACTCGGGAATTTCGGTGCGTACATTAAAGGCTTCGCCGCTGCCGGTGAAGAGCATATCTGTTTGTCAAGAATCAGCATCTGGGCCTTGCGTCGTCAACAGTCAACTTTGGCGTGGATTCCACTCACAAGCTCCCACGATCGCCAATGTCGTGGACACGCCGCCGACTCCGTAGTAGTAGCCCATCTTGACTGTATTCCGTGCCTTGCGTTCAATTGGGAGTCCTGGTTCCGGAGGGTAGATTGTGTTGTCGCGGCGGATCGAAAGCAGCGATCCCTCTCCGAGCTTCAATCATCGGATGCATTCGCTGCTCCAACGAGAGATTGACCCAAGCGTCACCTCGAAAGCTGACCCACCCTGCAGTTCAACAGCACGTGACGCGGCGGCTTGCGCAACCTGCAGTGGGGCCTCCGCTGAGTAATCCTCAACGTCTGGCACCTCAATTTCCCCAACTATTTAAGCGTTTTCCCACTTTGCTGCCAAACACAACCAAAACCGCCGCCAGTCCGCTCGAGATCGACAGACAAGATGGCGACCAACTCGACGAGCTTCTACGATTTATATCGTCATGGAAGGTACATCGCGCTGGTCCTGTCTGCGCTGTCTGCAGACGTTTTTGCTACACATGGACCTGCTTGCTAACCTGAGTTTAATGGCGGCAGCCTGGGTGTCTCGTTAACTGATGCTCTGGACGATTTGATCAGTGAAGAGCGCATCGATCCTCAGCTCGCGATCAAGGTCCTGAATCAGTTTGACCGCATCGTTGCCGAGTCTCTTCAAGAGAAAGTCAAGGCTCGTTTGACGTTCAAGGTGATTATCTCGTGCCTTCCTTGGTTATTGGGATCATGGGAGCGGGGACAGTGTCTATTCTAGCACTCCGCGGCTGTCTCCTCCGCGTTCAACGATGCGCCGGGCACTGTTGCGCCGCGCGGGGTAAAAACAGCATTGCTAACGATGTGACCGCTTTGCGCCACGCAGGGTTCGCTTGATACCTACCGTTTCTGCGACGAGGTCTGGACGTTCCTTATCAAGAACGTCACCTTCAAGATGGACAACGGCAGCTCGACCATCCAAGCGGACAAGGTCAAAATTGTTAGTTGCAGTGCCAAACGTACCGACGAGAAGTAAGGCGCGCAGCCCTCCCAGCCGTTACCAGCTCGTGGATCCGTCCGAGCAGCCACAAACAGGCCGACGGAACTGTTAGGATCCCAGTTCCCAAGCCGCGTACGAACATACCCGCAGAGAAGGCCGCTATGAAGTTTGAATGATAATCGTCGTGGGATTTGGCGTTGGTTCTGATTTCGTTTACCTGGGAGTCTTTTGCTCATGGGACAGCATGGATACGGCGTTACTTTGACATATGGATCAGGCTACAAGTCTCGGTAGTGCATGGCGGGACAATGGGATTGTATATTAACAAGTCAATCGCCATACCCATCTGAAATAGATGCTTTCTGCAGGGTCGTTGCGCTTGCGGCGCCAGTGTCATGTGCGGCGTCCAATTGACAGCAATGCATACCCCACATGGCCAACGTCCTGGTTCCTGATTCCCGTCTCTGCAGACCGCGCGGCGGGTGGTGCATTGTTAAGCGATATGCAGGCAGCGCCCGCTCCCGTAGCCTCAGTCGATATAGACGACAGTTTTCTTTGATATGTGGTGATAGATTTCCTCCTTGGCCACACAATGTCGATTATTTGGCCCAGAAACGCTTCTGGGCCGCGGGGTCGAAGAAAAGAGACAACACGTCATCCCACGCACGTCCCACCGCCAACCACACCCGGCCAAGCGCAACGGGCTTTGCTGAGCCGCTGTTCGTCTTGCCGTGTCTTCCGCGCCGCTCTCAGTCAGTCGACGGAAACAATCAACACGAGGGTAGGATAAGGAATTCGGCCAGCATCGCCCCAAAGCCGATGGATTAGGTTATCCATCTCACATTGAGCCCCCGGGAACTAGCCAATTCCATCGTCCCAATCCAAGACAATGCCACGCCTGCGCCAACGCGGTAAAGTTGGTTCCCCCGAGCCTACCAAGCTTTCAGCGTCCGACTCTCCCGCAGCAGGTTCAACTGCTGGTTCCACTGCGCTGCCAGGCCACATAAAGAAGAGACTCCCCCGGCCCGTGCCGGCTGCGACTGCCATGACTGAGGCCCAGGATGAACACCGTCCCCTTCTCGACGGTGAGACAGCAGAGGGATCCGAACCCACCATGGCACCAAGCTGGGCAGCGCGAAATCAGTGGATCGTCCTGGCCTTGGCTAGTGGGGGGTGTGCCGCGTTCAATGGTGTTTTTGCCAAGTTGTAAGTGGCCATCTGCGTGCCATTCTCTTTGTCTCGGGCGTGTCGAGATGGGTCATCTTGTTGTTCTTCTCATTACTGTGGCTAATGCCGTTACAGGACAACCACCGAACTCACAACGAGCTTGTCGCAGGCGATTGCTCGCTTCCTGGGTCTTTCTGCTATCGAGGGGGGGATTGAGCTCGTTACTAGAGCTGTAAGCTCCTCATTTGGCTGAGCCACCGCCTTGGTGAGGTTTTTGATCATGGACTAACGGCGTGGCAGATATTCTTCGGGCTGAATCTTGTGTTCAACGGCGTGGTAAGCTTACTTTCACTTCAGGCTCAACCAGTTGTCTCAAACGAGAAACGTGATGAGAACCACCGACGTCAAAATCGCGACTTCATGCGGAGAGTCTAACTTATGTTACCAGATGTGGGCCCTCTTCACCAAGGCCCTTACTCGAGGCAACTCAACAACCCAAGTGTCTATCATCAATACGTCTTCCAATTTTGTCATCACCGCGATACTCGGTTTCGTCATCTTTTCGGAGGCTCTCCCGCCGTTATGGTGGCTAGGAGCTGCCATGCTGGTCGCCGGAAACGTTATTACAGGAAGCAAGGACGAAGGCAAAAAGCCAGGGGATGAGACTGCCATTGATGGCAGACCAGGATCTCCAGGGTCGAGAGCAGAGGGCGGCCACGGGGCATATCAACCTGTTCCGCAGATAGACCCAACTGCTCCCGGGACGAAGGAAGACGATGAGGACATTTTGGATCTCGAATTGGAAGACATCTAATGTTATCTCCAGCAGATGGGGGCGAAACGGCCTGAATTGTTCGCGTGATAGATACCCTGAGACTAGATGTTGGAGAGCTAGAGGCGAGTGCTTCATCTTTATACTTTAACTTCTTGACCGAAGCTGAAGCTTCACTGTCTTAATGTGCAACCAACTGTTATCCCTTGCAACCACGACAGTAAGCGTCATTACCTAAATTTACGACTTCGTTACGCCCGCATTACGATGGACCCTAAATCTCTTGCCGGAGCTTGTCGATAAGGATTTTTAGCGCACAACGGCTCCAAAGCCCCACCAAACCGGCGATCGCCCACTGCGGGGCACAAAGTTTCAGAGGCGGGAGGGTCAATTGCTACCAGCTTCAACCCCCACTCAGGAAGGGACGACAACCACGAATAGCCCGACCTGTCCCACCATAAGGGACATCTCATCGGCCACAATGTTGTTTCCAGGCTGGGATTCTAGCCCATCGACGGGTCTAGGTTCCCTGTTGCCCGAGTGTGAGCAAGCACCACGTCTAGCGTCCTCCAATGTGATTCTGAGACTCACTGACACTCCCCTTTCTAGACGCCGTGGAACTGTGGCACGAACACCGCATCCCAATCATTTTGTCAGCCCTCTTTCTGCTTGGATCGCTCAGGATATACCTCCATTTTACCGAGCAGCGCGAACCGCCGATCGCTCTCACAAAGCTCTTCTCCCCCGAAGCAAAGACTCCGCTAAACGAGAAACCGAAACTCCCAACCACCCCCAGCACCGACTCAAGCTCGGAGAACGAAGAAAAGAAGAAACCCAGTAATGGCCCACGCAGGATCAAAGGCGACGCTTCCAAGAAGACCCGCGCCAACGGAAAAGATGGCACTGAAGCCCCGCGCAAGATACAACCCCTGGTGTTCTTTTCCTCCCTTACGGCCAACACGGAGAAGATCTCAAATGACTTTGCACAGTCGCTCGGTGACTCCTTCAAGGGAGACGCATTCCTCGCGCCAAAGGTTCTGGACCTCGCCGAGGTCGACTATGACGAGTACTTCATCACCCCGCCGAAGGCCGAAGACGATGCACCGCTGGACCTGTTTTATCTGTTTCTCTTACCGAGTTACAATATTGATAGTATCAACGATAGTTTCCTCGAGCACCTGCAGGAGACGCATCATGACTTCCGGATTGATACTTCGCCGCTGGCGCCGATACTGGGGTATTCGGTGTTTGGGCTTGGTGACAGGGAGGGGTGGCCGACGGAAGAAGAGGGGTTTTGCTTCCAGGCGAAGGAGCTGGATAAGTGGATGGCAAAGTTGACGGGGAGGAAAAGGGCGTATCCCCTCGGGATGGGGGATTGGAAGCGGGATGGGAAAGCGAGACTTGCGGAGTGGCAAGCTGGGTTGGTGGAAGTTTTGAGGCTGGTGGAGAAGACGGGGAGTCTGGGGGAGGGTGTTGTTGGGTCGGGGGCGCCGTTGGAGAGTGATGATGAGGACGAAGCAGAGGAGGATGATGGGGAGGCGGTGTTTGATGGGGGCGCGGCGAAACCGAAGAGCTCAGGGAGCTTGGAAGATGTTGAGGATCTGGG
Organism: Podospora aff. communis PSN243; assembly: GCA_033296975.1. Lineage (NCBI taxonomy): Eukaryota > Fungi > Ascomycota > Sordariomycetes > Sordariales > Podosporaceae > Podospora > Podospora aff. communis PSN243. Next base: position 159,950 of record MU865945.1, on the reverse strand, counting down.
ACGAATCATGCAACTTTCGAGGACGGATGGTGGTGTGAAGCAGGGACGAGCGCCGATTGCAGTCGATTTTACTACGGACGGGAAGAGGGTAAAGAGGACACCAGCCACCGTGGTGAAGGAGATGGTGCCGAAAGGATCGCCAACTTACAACTCGCTCACGAAACAAGGGTACTCGATTGTTGGGTCGCACTCAGGTGTCAAGATTTGCCGATGGACCAAGTCGGCGCTTCGTGGACGTGGGTCTTGCTACAAGTACTCCTTCTACGGCATCAACTCGCACCAATGCATGGAGACGACACCTTCGCTCTCCTGCTCAAACAAGTGCGTGTTCTGCTGGCGTCATGGCACCAACCCTGTCGGGACAAACTGGCGCTGGGTGGTTGACCCGCCCCAACTGATCTTCGACGGCGTGAGGGAAAACCACTACAAGAAGATCAAAATGATGCGTGGCGTGCCTGGCGTCCGCGCGGAACGATTTGCTGAAGCTATGCGCATCCGGCATTGCGCGCTCTCCCTCGTCGGGGAGCCAATCTTTTATCCACATATCAACGAGTTCCTCGGCATGCTGCACGCCGAGCGTATCTCATCCTTCCTGGTGTGTAACGCACAACACCCAGACCAACTTGCTGCCTTGCAGCATGTTACGCAGCTGTACGTAAGTATCGACGCCTCCAATCGGGAATCTCTCCGCAAAATCGACCGCCCCTTGCACCGCGATTTCTGGGAGCGCTTTCAGCGGTGTCTCGATATCCTCCGCGAACGCCGCTTCCGCCAGCGTACCGTCTTCCGACTCACGCTAGTTAAGGGTTTCAACATCGAGGATGAGGTCACAGGATACGCCGACCTCGTTGAGAAGGGGTTGCCCTGCTTCATCGAGATCAAGGGCGTCACGTATTGTGGCACAGCAACGTCGAGCAACGCCGGCCTGACTATGGCCAACGTGCCGTTCTATCAAGAAGTGTGTGATTTTGTCACCGCACTTGATGCGGAGCTCAAGAGGAGAGGACTGGGGTACGGTATTGCTGCAGAGCATGCACACAGTTGCTGTATCCTACTTGCCAGCGAAAGATTTAGGGTGGATGGAAAGTGGCACACCATCATTGATTACGAGAAGTTCTTCCAACTTCTGGAGGAGAAAGGCCCAGACGGTGATTTTACTCCTGAGGACTACATGGGGCCAGAGACACCGGAATGGGCTACATGGGGGAATGGTGGCTTTGATCCAAGAGATCAGAGAGTGGACAGGAAAGGGAAGCCTATCGACATCTAACCCCAGAAGATTCGCTGAGAGGGGTCTGCGACAGTAAAGCATAGTGAAATGAGAAAATCTCGCAGTATCATTGTCGCACCAAGGATGCTAGTGCCAGGCTCTAGCTGTCAAAAGACTTCGCGATGCTCCATGCTCTATTACCGTCTGTCATGGAATCCCGTCGTTAAGTCCAAAACCTACTCCATGCCACTCATCCGAGACACCATTATATACACTGTGCTTTACATGGCCTGACCCCCAGTCTATCGTACAATATCGGTCAACAGCCAACCTAGTTCGCAGAGAACTTATCGGGCTGAGCAGGACCGTCCCAGAGACTAGGATGAGTAGAGAAAATGACGGCTTTGGTCAGCCGGGCCAAATCAAACGGTCCCGACTATTAAGCACGCCCATGAGGTTTAGCGTTTAGTCGAGACCAACGCCAGCGACACCCATCTCCCGCATCAGATCGGCCACATCAACTGCGGGGCCGCCCGTATAACTGCCTCCAATCTTGACGGTACCGTCATATGCGATCATTTCAGCGAGGATATCAAGGATGGGCTGTAACGGTCAGTAAGCGGCGAGCGGGTGCGGGACTTGAGAGGACCAATGCGTACCTTGGCAACGGTCTTGTCGTAGATGTTGATGAGATCGTTGGGGGTCGGGTACACCTTCAGGGCCTTGTAGAAAGCAAGAGCGGCTTCAACGACCTTGGTGGCTGCACGAAGGGGATTAGTCCACGGTCTCGACTTCGCGGGATCTAGGGGCAAACTCACGATCAGCGCCCAACAGCTCGCCGTTTTGCACCTGCTCGAGGAAGTATGCCTCCTTTCCATCGGGGTCAGTTGGGAACCCCTCCTCCTTTGCCTCGTCAACGGCTCGCTTGATGGCGTGCCTCTGGGCCTCCGCGGCGGCAACGGCCTGGTCCTTCTCTGCGCGCGCTTGCTTCTTCTCGTTGCGTCGCAGTGCTCGGCGGAACTCGATGTCGTTGCGCCGCCTGTAGTCGAAGTACACTGCGTAGGCTGTGCGGTTACCCGTTAGTCGATGGCGTCCTTCCTAGTGGGAAAATTGAAGGGTGCATACCGAGGAAACCAGTAGCAAGAGCCGCAACGGTCGCCGTCGCAATCGTCGTTGGTTGTGTCATTTTTGCGGCTGGGTACAGTACGCAACGAAGAAAAAGACTAAAAGCTGTAGAGCAAACCGAAAACAGTAGGCAAACCTCCGGTCGGTATACAATCGTTGTCGATGGCGTGGAAGATTGGAGAAGTGCCCGCGCAGGAAGGTCAGAGATGCAATGCCGAGCTCTTGATTTCCGTTTATCAAAGGAGGTTCGGGCTGCTCAATCAATTTTTTGCTGACCTCGCGTTGCCTGCCGACTGGAACTGCGCATCCAATGACGCTAGAACACGCACGGACCAGGCGGCTCAATGGGTCAACCCTGGCCGTCGGTGCACCGAGCCAAGCAACAGCTGTGACAGGGGCAGCAGGGCTAGACGACTGTCCCCAAACCAACTGGCAACCTCATCGTGATTCTTCACTCTAGGACGTCGTTCCCGAGTTCACGTTTGTCCATTGAGTGCGACGAACAATTACTCCGAATCTCTTGGTGCCGATTTGTGAAAACACCACTTTGCGCTCAGGCTTCATGACCGAGGGTGCTTGAAGGACACGCATTGCGCCCCTGAAGCCACGCGACATGTCGGACGAGCGATCAAAGATCTCGCTGAGGAGCGGCGGCAAGCGGAAGGACCGCCCGACCATTAGTGCTCCGCGGCAGATATCGAATCCGATTCCGCAAGATGGGGGGAACATGCGCGCGCCGTCAAGCCGCCCGGCGCCGGAGGAGACTCCACGCCCCCGGCCGAGACCCCCTCCCCAGAGCAGCGGCAAGGTTGGTGGACTTTTTCTTCTCTAGCTCAAAGACGAGCGCTGACCAGGAATTTTGAACTTCAGACTTCAGATTTAGTCAAGCGCAGATATTCGACACGCTTCAACGGAGTCCCAGCCAACTTCGACCCGACAGCCAACCCAATGCCTTCGCTTCCCAGCCTTGACAAGTATGAGTCGCAAGATCGCAGGCCCCCGCGGTCTAGAGGGGGAAGCGCTGGGTCAGCACCGCAGGTGGATGTCAAGGCGCTCCGGGATCCAAAGCTCTCCGCTGAGCAATGTATGTTGCAGCGGCCCTGTGTAAGCTTAACAGCATGGCTAACACAGCATCCAGATGTTGCAGAGATTCTCAGCGACGCGACAGAGGAGCAGATAAGGGAGTACGAGCAATCGCTGAGAAAGTTGAAGAAACGGGCATCGGCGGATCTGCAACAGAATGTTTACCAGAACCGCACGCAGTTCATCAAGATCAGCAAGGAGGCGGAGAAACTCAAGGGCGAGATGCGCACGCTTCGAAACCTCATGTCGGAGCTCAAGATGAACACCACGGCGCTGAGATCCTCATCAGGGGGAGCCGAGTCCTCAGGCATGAACGGAGGCTTCTCTGCGGGACTGAGCAAGCGAGACAAGCGGAGTTCTGTTGCTGACAGGACGGCGCTGTGGAGCTCTCAGATGCAGGTTTGTTTCCCCATTGTGGCTATTTGGACCTATTCCTTACCCCCACACAGGCGCTCTACAAGAATGTCGAAGGCTCGCAGAAGTTTCTTCCCAATGCTCAGGGTCGCCATGTTGTCCAAAACGCCGGGCAATGGATAGAGTTGGACAATGCAACATACAAATCGCGGAGATCGATGCAGGTCTTCCTGCTCAATGACCACCTCTTGGTTGCGTCCCGGAAGAAACGCAAGAATGAAGGACCCAACACTCCCGACAGCAGAGGACCGGTGACGAAGCTCGTAGCCGATCGATGCTGGCACCTCTTGGACGTGGAAGTTGTCGATATGGCCGGGACGGGCGAGTCTTCAAGTGGCAGAAATAAGCTCGCCGATGCGATCATGGTCCGAGGCGGTGGTCTCAACGAATCCTTCATTTACAGGACCGAGAAGCCTGACGATCCAGAGAAGTCAGCACTGATGCTCAACATCCGTAAGACCGTGGAGGAGCTGCGCAGGAACCTGCAATCTGAGAGGGAAGCTACCAACAGGGCCAAGGAGACTATAAACTACTTTGCATCCCGAGACCCCGGGCTGCTGCAGAAGACCGAGCTGCTCGAGACGCTGTCAGATATCAAGGATATGCTGATCGAGGTCGACGGCAAGCAGCAAAATCTCCGTTGGGTGGAGAGCCAGATGGACGAGCTGGATATCAACATTGCCCTCCAGCAGATTGAGCCGGCGGTGGCTCGGATCCAAAAGCTGAAGAATCTCGCCTACAGCCTCAAGAACAATGTGATGGCGCAGGACTTCATCTCGTTCAAAGTTGAGGAACGATGCGCCAAGCTGGCGGCGCTGATCGTTCGCGACCTCGTCCGGTCCCACAACGACCAGAAAAAGACGGTTCTCAACGTAAATTGGCTGGACCGATTGGGCTTCCAAGATCGTGCCAGAGAGGCATACTTGGAAGCACGGAGCGAGATCATCCAGAAGCGCTCCAGGTGCGTCTCAGCAACCGCGACGAGTTTGACCCTTGCTAACATGAAGACAGACAATGCATCTTCCAGGGCGACCTGCATCTCTACATCTGGGAGATTTCGTTTGTCTACTTTACCATCATCCGCAACACGGTGAGCTGCTTCCAGACGTGTTTCCCGCTTTCAATGATGAGCGCCTGCGTAAAGTGGGCCAAGGAGGAGGTCGACGCCTTCAACGCCATTTTGGCCCGACAGCTGAGCAGTGCAGAGGAGGGTGGCGAGGTCTGGACGCAGTGCATGAACAGGGCACAGGAGCACGCTAAGATGCTGTCTGAAGTCGGATTGGATTTCCGCAATCTGGTCGGAAAAGACGTGAGGAGAGACAGCGGAACGGGTGATGCTCCTGTCGGCTTGGGGTTATCCTGATAAATAGTACGAGATGAAGCGACCGCTATGTATGAGATGGTATAGGCGATGAGACCAAGACTGCATTCTGTAAATGTCTCCCATCATTCGTATCGAAGCAGCTCCCACATTGTTCGTGCGATGGTGTTTGCGTTGCTCCCAGTGGTTGGCAAGGAGCTGAGTTCCCCACTTTATTGCCCCTCTCCACTGAGGGGGTGGAAGAGAGCTAGGGCCTCCTTTCTTGGGGGCGCGGCGTGGCACTGGACAGCCTGGGCAGAAATCGCATCTGGCGGCGGCCCAGATTGAGCAAGCGCCTCTGTAATTTCGTGGTCTGGGGCATTCAATGGTCTCCTGTCCCGAACACACATCACATCCGCGACGAACCTCTTCTCCTGGCAATCCAGAATATACCCTTTTTGCAAGTTCCTGCAGCATCGCGAAATTTTAGCACATCAATCAACAAAAAAAGACGAGCCCACTAGCGCTGGCGACTGTTTACTGCAAGTCCCGCTGAGGCAGTTTCGCGACACAGACGCACCACCCACCTGCTTGCCCACCTGCCCAATTTTGAACGAAGAGGGAGCCGCGGCGCGCCCGAGAGAGAAGCAACAACGTCATTGCTCTCGCGAAGCCTCACCACCCACGACCATCTCCGACGACCATCTCGACAACCCCACCCTCGCCGCGACGTCTGAGTCCTTCGCATTTTCAGAATGGATACCAACATGGAGGACGTCGGGCGCGCTCCCGAGGGGCTGACGTCGGCCAACCTCGAGCCAGCCACCATCCCTACCCTCGACGGTTGGATCGAGAGTCTGATGGCCTGCAAACAACTCGCTGAGGTGGACGTTCAGAGGCTGTGCGAAAAGGTTCGTCGCTTTCCCTCCCTTCCGACCCGCCGCCACTTTTTGGACGGGCCGCACGCCCCTCGCCGCCATGCGGGAGGGGTCGCGTGCGCCCGCACATTGGAGAGGCTGTTGACATGTATTCTCCCTCTATAGGCACGTGAAGTCCTTCAAGAAGAGTCCAACGTACAACCGGTCGTACGTAGCCCCGGCCGACTAAGGCATGTTGATGGCGCCGTACGCCTGCTGACACGAATAGAAATGCCCGGTGACCGTTTGCGGAGATATCCATGGACAGTTTCACGACCTCATGGAGCTCTTCAAGATTGGCGGCCCCAACCCCGACACGAATTATCTCTTCATGGGTATGCCACGGACGGTGCTTCTGCTTGGTAGGGAAAGACAATATGCTGACCCGATTTGTGCGCGGCGCAGGTGATTATGTGGACCGTGGTTATTATTCTGTTGAAACGGTGACCCTCCTTGTGGCGCTGAAGATCCGATATCCCAGCCGCATCACGATTCTCCGCGGCAACCACGAGTCTCGCCAGATCACACAAGTTTACGGGTTCTACGACGAGTGTCTGAGGAAGTACGGCAACGCGAATGTGTGGAAGTACTTCACCGACCTCTTCGACTACCTCCCCCTCACCGCCTTGATCGACAATCAGATCTTCTGCCTCCACGGAGGATTGTCCCCCAGCATCGATACGCTGGATAATATCAGGGCCCTGGACCGAATTCAGGAGGTTCCTCACGAAGGTCCCATGTGCGATCTGTTGTGGTCTGACCCTGATGACCGATGTGGGTGGGGGATCTCGCCCCGTGGTGCAGGGTACACGTTCGGCCAAGATATCTCGGAGGCATTCAACCACAACAATGGTCTGACCCTGATTGCGCGAGCACATCAACTGGTCATGGAAGGGTACAACTGGTCGCAGGACAGGAATGTCGTGACGATATTCTCAGGTATGTTGAAATGATATCGACCCCCATCTCGCCTCGCGGCTTGCTAATGTCTCCGTAGCACCCAACTACTGTTATAGATGCGGCAACCAAGCCGCCATCATGGAGATTGATGAACATCTCAAATACACCTTGTACGTCAGCATGGCTCTTCGCGCGTTTTGCTCCGCCACTGACAGGACCATAGCTTGCAATTTGACCCCTGCCCACGAGCCGGAGAACCCATGGTGTCCAGACGTAAGACAACAGTTCCCATCTCTCTGAACCCCGCTGACGGATCTTATCTAGGCACGCCGGATTATTTCCTCTAATGGACAAGGGTTATTTGGCTTTGTAGCAGCTGCTTTTTACCAGGCGGCATCAGCATAGAGAAGAAGATTCGACCCAATCCATCGTCAGAGATGCCCTGTTAGACACCGTCATTATCACATGTGATCTAGGGCGGTGGGGGGCAAGCCAGGGATACGTCGATGTATCAAGAAAACAGAAACGACTTTTCTATGCCTATCTTCCCAGGGTATTCAATGGGGTTGTGAGAGTAGATGAAACTGACTCTTGCCGAGGTCCATGAAGGGAATAGGGGCTCGTGTGGACCGCATTCGGCAACATCAACCTTGATAGAAAGCCACCGGTCCCCTTCATGGTGGTCTCGGGCAGATGGATAGTGATGAATGAAGCGGAATGTCAGACTACCCTGTCAATGCAGTTGTGGTGCTCTCATTCCATCTGCACCCCACGATTCTCGATTGAGCTGACAGGTGTTGATCGGAAGTATGGGACGGTATTGAAGCATGTGACGTACTTTTATAAACATGCAGTCTTGATGCCAGAAGCGTCATCCTGAGCGTGTGAAGAAGATTCGGATCGAACGATATCCAGTACCACGGCAATGGGGTTGTCAATACTCGGTAAGTTAACGGCTTACCGTTTTCTCCGAAGAGGCGGTGGGAGTTGCAATTGGCGACGGCGGAGCGCAAGTTGAAGGGGTGAACAGCAAACAAGTCACGGAAAGATGACAACATCAAAGAGCACAAAGGAAAAGCGCCGACCTCAACCGCCTGGTGTCTTGACCTCGGACGCGGCACATCCAACCCCCGATTTCCGTCTTCCTCACTTCGGGTTGCTAACCTGTCCGCTCTCCTGCTGATTTGTTTACTCCAGGGGCTCAGTGCGCGAAGTTTACGTGGAGCTAGCTGAAGTCTAAGCATTTTAGCCGGACGATCGAAGTCTGTGGTCGTGATGATGGTGAGGACTAGTCGCGGCGCGAATGCCGCGGGGGAGGAATACGGTTTAGGCATGTGCGTAGGGTCTTGGTTAGGAGTCTGTTAGCGGGACTTGGGAGGTGGCGAGGCTCGAACGATGGGGGACGGGTCGTTGCAACTGCTTTTTACCCCCATGGCGTGGAGGCTTGGTTGGGGTTGGGGATAGCAACGGCGGATATTTTTGGCTTCTTGGACAACGGCTGATCTACGTTTCTTCTGGGACAACGGCGGGTTCACGGGCTGGGGCCAGGGTACCTGGGGATCGCGAGGACGAGGGAAGGCATGATGGGAAGGTTTGGAGGGGAATAAGCTTCGTCCAAAGGGGCAGCGCGTCTGCGCAGAGACATCCAGAAACATGGGCTTACTTTACCGCGTTGCCTCCCGGCATATTACGTTAAGTCGATGCAAGCTTGCCTATTTCTTCTCTTTCCTGTCGGGCTGTCTCGGGGGCGGACGCACAAGACAAACCCCCGCGTGACGAGGTTGGGCTTGTAGCTATCTAGGCACATCCACTTGACTTCTCCCTCGCTCTTTCCCTTTTTGCTTATCATTTCTGGGTGCAGACCACTTTTCTTTGCCTCCTTCTTTTCTTCTTTTGTTTTCTCTAGGACGACGTCTGACAAGGTCACACGGGGTAATTTCAGGGCACCTGAGTTGAGATTGGGATACTCTATCTCGGCGGACCCTGCTGAAAGGGGAAGCGAAGGGAGGAGGAGAGCATCATGTCGAACTACACGGCTCCCGCGGCGCCAACGGCTACGCCGGAGGCGCCTCCGTTGGTACCTCAGGTGAGTGTTTCTTGTTCGGGGCTGGGGATTGAGGGCCTCATATATGGCTTACCTTCACTCCAAGTCGGCTTTGTGTGTCCGAGTCGGCAGCAAAGACAACGTTTCTGACCATGGAATTCTTCCAATCCTTCCAGACTGGCCCTCAAGGCACAGGTCCCTATCTCCCTCAGACTGCCCAGCTCGGGGGCATCCCGACGACGAACCTGGATGTCCCCATCTGCGCCGTATTCCTGGCCCTTTTCGTGGGCGGTGCCGCAGCCAACATGACCATCTTTCAGATCAACCGAAAACACGGATACAAGTTCCTCTTCTCGGGTCTCCTTTTTGGTTTCTGTATGGCGCGGATTGTGGCCCTCTCGATGCGGATTGTCTGGTCTGCCTACCCTCGCGATGTCAACGTGGGCATTGCCGCTCAGATATTTACCGCTGCTGGTGTTTTGTTGCTGTTCATCACGAATCTCGTCTTCGCGCAGCGCATCATCCGGGCCTACCATCCCTTCTTTGGATGGAACCGCGGAGTAACGATGATGTTCCGTGGGTTATTTGGGAGCATCGTCGCCGTTCTCATCATGACGATAACTGTCACCGTCCAGTCCTTCTTCACCCTTGACCCGGACACACGCCGCATCGATCGGGACATACAACTCTTTTCCGCCACTTATCTCGCTGTGTTGGCCACCCTGCCTATACCTTTGGTCACGTTGGCCGCCATCATCCCACGACGCACTCGCATCGACAAGTTTGGAGAGGGCCATTTCCGGACCAAGTTTGCCCTCCTCATCTTCACGACAACTTTGCTGGCCGCCGGTGCCATCTTCCGGGCCGCCATCGCCTACAACCCTCGCCCGATTCAGGATCCGGCTTGGTACCAGTCCAAGGCGTGCTACTATTTCTTCAACTTTGGCATCGAGATCATTGTAGTCTACACATATGCGCTCTCCCGCTTCGACCGCCGCTTCCACGTGCCTGATGGAAGCTCCGCACCGGGTCACTACTCGTGCGCAGAATTCGGCGAGTCGGCTGCTGCCATTGCAGCAGCCGTTGCTGAATTTGAGAAGGGAGGCCCCTCTTCGTATACCACAAGGAAGCGGAGTTCGGCCGTGTCAGGGAAAGTTGGCTTGGGAATTTCCAGGCATAGCTACGGAGCTGGACGCATCATCAAAGGATCGTCACCAATGCCCGCCATGCCAGCAAAGATTCATACCCCAGACCAGCGGAGCATTAAGAGCCAGGGCAGGAGCAGCAAGAGCGTTTACCGGGATGCTCCAGACCAGACCCGGGACCCGAGTCGAGAGGCCGACATGGAGTGGATGGCGAGAGCGATGGTACGTCGGAGCCCTAGTACAAAAAGCTGCCCCCCTTGCTGCTCGTCTCGATCGCAAGTTTCTTCGCGCCGTTCTGCTCGTCCGCCAACGCCTTTTCCTGCTGCTACTTCTGCGGCCGTTTCTGCTGAGACTGCTTCTACTGCTGTTGCCTCCCCTGCTGCTGGTGCTGATGCCGCCGTGTCTACTACTGCTTCGAAACCGCGGCGAATCCGACTCATTGTTACTAATACGAGTGGAACAACACAGAGGGAGTTGTATGGAGATGAGGATTATGCAGGCTCGAGACATTCTTGTCAGCATTGACCTCCGTCGTCATTGACAGGATGCGGTCCTGTTCACTTCTTTAGTCTTGGCGTTTGTTGGATAAAGTTGGGGCGTGAAGGATGATGAGGGTTCTTTTAAATTGGGAGCAGAATGCGGCAAAAAAACTCGGTGTTTGAGTCTGGCGTCAGGTGTTGGACAGGAAATTCATCGGGTCTTGGATGAGAGTAAAGTAGAGATAATAAGGAAAACAGAACAATCTAGTAGAGAATGTAGCAGAGCGGACCCATCTCGGTATCCCAAGGGGTCTCATACGCACATAAAAATGTACAAGCATCTCGAGAAATTCAGTTACAACGGGCGAGTCTTGGTTCTCGCAATCTTGAACAGCACGTAGTCATGCTTCATCTGATACGAGCCAGTGTTATCTTCGCCATGCCAGCGGATATAAAGACAACATTTGAAGCTGTTCTTACGGCACCTTCACCTTTTGCACCTTGGAGCTATGGGGCGATATCGGCTACTCGTCCCCGATGCATCTACCCCTATTCTTCCATGTGTTTGGTTCAGTCAACCCCAACTGAACATATCGCGACCGCCACTTAGCCACATATCAGCACCCACACACCCACAACGCCCGCGCACACAACAACGCCCCAGATACCTCGCTTAGAAAACCACCCAAAGAAATCACAAGCCGCCTACCTCATAGCCCATCTACCCTGCCGTCCACCCGACATACAAGACAGCGACAGCCGTACCAAACACCCACACAAGCCGGTCTCGATACCAACCGCCCCCTTCCCCTCCTTAAGTGTATTCACCCCAACCATAGCAAATCCAGTCAGACTCAGGTTTGGATGGCAGCTCCATCTAGCTTTTGGCAGAGACCGTGGTTGAGAAAGATACCGACACGGCATAAATGCCCAAAGAAACTTTGGTCCCGAACGAAGATCTGACGATCGCCGTTATGGGTTTTGACGTTTGACTCCTTGCGGTAGTCCGAGCTCGGGGTTAGTCGAGAGGTGATATACCCTCCTTTTTGTGGTGCTGGTGATGCGGCGGTTAGAGGGTTATGGGGTATGGGGGATGGGGATGTGAATGTGGGGTGAAGGGGGCTTGAGAGATAGGGGGATACCGTCGTAGATATCACTTTCAAACATCACCACTCTAGCTTTTTTGTGAGCGACGGATTGCGGACCACGGTTGTATATTTTCTACAATCGACATAGAGTTGTTAGATCGCTATCGATATCCATGCGGCTGAAACAGTGTGCAACCCCCGCCCCTGTGTGCCGTGGGGACGAAGCGGGAGGGCGGCTCAGTTACCCCCCTTGGCGCGGCGGCGGGTGAAAAGAGACTTTTGGCCGTTGTGACAAAACCCTTTGGGTTGCACAGAGTGCACAGCGCCCCACACCCACGAGAATCATGTTTATGCGTTTAGTTGCCCCAGGTTTGCCCGCCAGGGTGCTCGGTGATCGCGGCGGGGAGAGTCCAGACTGTGACCGGGGACGAGAAGGGTTAGGTTGTGCAAACATGTCCGCCATCTCGTACTCAGATTCGGGCAGAGAGAGCTGAGCTATGCGATCGATCGACTAGCCATGCTTGCGATCTGCTCGATACAAGCCACACGGCTCGAGATGCCTTGGTATGAACGAGATGGAGAAGGTTCTTGCTGCAAGTTGTTTATCTGACAATGGCTTGGCGGCACTTACCCCGAGAGACGGGTCACTAAAGGGTTTGGCTTCCATTGCGATATCGACTGCCGAACAACCCCAGATTCCCAACTACGCGACGGCAATCATCTGGGAAAAGTGCAAGTAGTGTTGCAGTTCGGCGACTACACGGCGCGGAACGCAATCGCGTATCTCTGGGATCCCACGTTGCGCTACGACGCAACACATGCTGTCCTTGGGGACTCTCATGCCTTGGGGGTAACACGGCCCTTGGGGTCGACGCAGTTGGCTATCCATGCGGCATGAGCGGTTTTGCCGTGGTATCTGGTACCGGCTCGTGTGGCAATGAGGGGAAGAGAGCGGTCTGAGCCGGCGGTACCTCCCAAATCGATTCCGGGGTCTACTGTGCTGTCATCGGGGCTCCGAACCGAACTTTGGCGTCTCCGCAACAATGGTTAGTCGAGCAGCGGCAGCGCCGCCAGCTCAGAATCGGTTGTGGAGGCATTGACATGCGCCCAGCTGCTTCGGGTTGTACGGCAAGGTGGCGGACTGAACACAGTTGATCGCATAAACATCTGGACGGTAGCGACTGCGTCACATCGCTCACGCCTAGCAGGCCTGTGGGGAGAGTGAAGGCTGAGGGGGCATCGGCGGATGGTTGCGATAACCTCTTGTTAGGAAAGGTAGCGGGGTAACAGGCGGAGTGATCCAAAGACCTACGTCGACGGAATAGCTGTTGTTTCTGATCTGAGCGCTACCGTACTAGCCGATGATGATATTTGCGGTGAGTAGTGCCTGCTTATTCGTCGTTCGGGAACACAAGTTCGTCCGAGTAGTCCACTTAGACTTGGTGGTCTCCCCGCAAACAGGATCAAAAGAATGTAACTGTGGCCGGCGTTGTTCTCCAGACCAAGAACTGATCAGACCTCTTGGAAGATGCTCGAGCAACAATGAGCGAATAGCCAGCCGACCGATTTGCTGCCGATTGGTCTTCGTGGGCTCAAGCGCGGTGGTATGCAGTTGTGTGCAGCAAGAGAGAGGTCTGAGCGGGACATTGCGTACATACTTCGAGTGACGCACATGGACCGATTTGACCGATAGTAAACCGACCGCAATGCAGTTGTAAACTGGAAAGATAACCACACTCTTGCTTCGTTGGGAGAGCTGGAGACGGTGGTAGGAGAATAGACGGGTTGAGCGTGGGTTGCGGTTCGGCAATCTGACGGTGGGTTGTCTTTGGGCAGCTTGGCCAGATGACGCCAATCTCTGGTTGAACCGTTGCTGGGCGGGTGTGACATCGAGTGCCGCGTACCCAAGAATAGATTGAGCCTCTGGCGGCTGACGGACGAGCCACCTCACGCCCAAACCCGCCGGCTGCCCGTCGAGCCGGACGCGTCGCGCTCCCTCGTCCAGTCAGGGGAGTTGACGAGCATCGGAGCGCCTAATTAGATTGATCTTGCAGCCTGTGTTCCTTTTCCTGGAGTCTTCTTGCGTCGAAGGCCGTCCATCCCGTCCTTGCAGCCTTATCCTTCCTTACCCGTGCCGTCGCTCTCCCTGATGCAATCGCGGGGAAACGTGTGTAAAAAAAGAAACCTGAGCTGCGGCACTGTCATGAACCTGTCTCCACAGCACGCGAGGGTTGGGTTTCCATGTTTTGAAGCGACGAACTGAGGGCGGGAAACGGGAAGCACTGGCACCCGTGGTGGGCACCGAGGTGGTTCCCGGCAGTGGACGTTCTGTCTCATAAATTTCCGGCAGCCAATTATTGTGGGTCACCGTCTGTTCGAAACAGGGTGGCTCTTGCGCGAGGTTTCGTGCAGCCATGACTGAACCAATCAGGGACCTGGTTCAATCCTTCCCCAAAGGCTCTAGCTTGGTCCCTTTTTGCGATTGATCAATCCTGGTGTTGAGGCTGCAGACTGCAGTGCAGCGACTGCGCGACGTGCTGAAGCGACATTGCTCGTCCGTCCTCGTGGCTCGTTGGAGGGAGAGAATCGTAAATAGACCCGGCGAGAGCTTGAGGTCGGAAAAATGGAGGCTTTGCGGAATATTGACAGCCGAACCACGAAAACTGTTTTGTCGGGTTTTAGTGCGGACAGGATTCTCAGTTGGCGTGTTTCTCGACCTGAACGGCTTCAACGTCTGTTTACGCCACATCCTTGCGCAAGTTGCGAGGAAAGACTCCGGACCAACAAGCCCCTTTTGCAAGAAGATAAACATTCCTCCAAGAACCGCACGGGATGAAGGCCCTGGGGCCGATCCTGCACAGCACACAGTATGAGGCGCGAATTGTCCTGGAGAGTCCCGGGGGCCTTTATCGCTGTGGTCGTCCTTAGGATGGCGGGATATAGCACGGAAGAGAATCAGTCAACTGGTGGCTCTTTTCGAGCAGAATGCCTTTGTGCTTTAGGGAGCAATGGTAACGTCTTGGCAGAGGCCCTTTAGGGGAGCCGCAGGACAGCAATGCGATCGCATAGTATCCCATTTGCCCGTGATCTGCCTCCCCCAGAGGCATCGTCATGCGTACCGGCCACGCAGCGACGCTGCTTGTCGAGGCATCGGCAAGGTGTAACTGGGCGCAATTACAATGATATCTCCAACTCCTTGGACGGTAGCCTGATTATGTACTCGGGTTGATGTACGGTGGTGTTTGCGTCTGCGCCTGCAACTGCTGACACTGCTTTCCCTTGAAGACAACGCGAAGTCGCACCATCTGCTGGTGTTGTGTCCAGAGGCGGTGCTGCGTGAAGGGCGAGCAGGGATATCATCCCGAACCCCTTGACATGGGTCGGCTAGTCCTAACGGGGCAGGCGGGCTCACAGGGACCTTAATCTCAAGCGAAATTGGCTCTGGCACTCGCACCGAGCCACGCTTTCCTGGCTGTGGTTGTTGAACTCCCAGTCCTCACCTTCGATTGTTCGATCTCACTTCACTCTCTTTCCTCCCGTCCCTCGCGGAGCCGTGACACTCGCCATCCCCCTCACGGTGCCCCGTCCGCACACCCTCAGAATAGACGTGGGAAATCTTTTTCCTTCGTTTTCTGCCGCTCTTTTAACCCACCGACCCAATTCATTCCTGCAGCCCTTCACTTTGTAATTTTCGCCCAGCGAGCTTGGCTGTCCCGCGCCCGCATCTGCAGCTGCCAACTCGCGTTTGGTTCCTCGCAGTAGCCGTTGTTGACCTGCATCGCACACCAACCACCTCCTCTTCACCTACCCACCATCTTTGCCGGCCATTGCAACCCACGCTGCATTCTGGTATCTTTCGTGGCGAACAAGAGGGCCCACGCCTGCTCTGTACTCCTCCCAAGCAGCTTCCCCCCGTCGATATATGCTGCGGACCCGACCCGACAACATCACGGATCACCTCCCCACAAACGTCACCCATTATCGCGACCCATCACAACGCCTGTTCGCATTCTGGGTCTGTTGACCGACGAGCTCGACGCTACAGGGCGCTTTTTTGGTTAGGACCACGCGCACACACACGGAATAAAGTATTTAAGAGGACATCCACGTTTTTTTGGCCGCCGCTGCCGCAACCACACACCCAACGGAGGGTTTCGCCGCTACCGTCACTTGTCCGCCATTTGGATTTTAACGTTCTACCTGTCTCAATTGCGCGCTCCGGGACAATGTACTACGCTAGCATCTGAAGACGGCCATGTATTCCGCGCTGCAGTAACGCAACGAACAACGGCAAACAGCTCGGAGCCCGCCCACCGAGGCAAGCTACTAGCTCCCAACGGCCGCGACCACCGAGAACCGAGATCTGTCTGGACGCGCCAATTGGTCGGAGATCATCGGGCAGGAGGAGGGAATTTGGTCGCCTCAGCATCAGGAACGTCCTGCTCCCGTTGTCGGTAACCCTCACCGCGATGGCTGGCTGTATCCCTCTCCGAGGCTCTAAGGCCTGCTCGGCTTTCCAGTCGGCCTCTGTGTCAACCGACAGCTTTGTGGTTGGGTTGTTGTGAGTTGCCAACACGCGATTCTCTGGATTAGCGTACCGGCCGTGTCCACTGGCCCACAAATGACCACCCGGCGCTGACTTGCTATTTTAGTCCTTTCCTTCAATTCGTTTCAGATGTGAATACTTTCGACGAGCGGTTGCAATCCTATTTGCAGACCGATTATATCCGGGAGAAGTAAGTGCAGCTGGGAAGACGCTCCCCTTTTTAGCCCGGGGTCTAACATAACTTTAGATACCAGACCCTCATGGGATGCGGAGGCATCAATTTCACCAATACCAGTGGTCTGTACGCACGATTCACGACCACTGTAATATGTAATGCTATTATCCAGAATTCCATCGAGAGATGCAACTTGTCTCCGGCGAACTCTCGGCCCGTGTGTTCCTCGACATGCGTAGGTCCCGCACGTTCTTTTTCACCGCTGCAATACTGACCAGATTTCCAGGCACAATTCGCTGAGAGTGAATTGTATATCGTCCAGGACGACCGCCTTTGCACCAATCCCAGCAGCAACTCCCTGATACAAGCCAGAGCTGACTTTACCAACTGCGCGCTCCCTGCGGATGCCCTATCAAGCAATAACTGTATTACAGGGATCACGAACGAGAAGGAAAATTGCGGGTATGGGGGCAACACGCTGGGTCTTTGCACCTACTGCAAATCCGGTGGCATCAACTCGACCGACACTTGTTGCTACAGCTCCAACGCGGAATCTCGCTGTGAAGGAGTCGTTCTCCCTTCCTTCACGCCTTCGATGACGTTCCCTACATCTACTGCGACTTCGACACCAACGGGCGCCCCGGTGGCCGATGGCGAAACTAAAAGGGTGAACGGAGGGATGATTGCCGGTGCCGTTGTTGGTTCTCTGATAGGCTTGGCCTTGCTCGTCGCCCTCATATTCTGCTTGCTCAGGCACAGGCGCAAGAGACGGGGCAGCCAGGATGGGAGCATCTTCAACCAACCATCGCCAAGTAGGAAAGGCGTTGTTCCACCACCGATGATGGCGCAGAACGTTGCTCCTCAGGGTTATGAAGTCCTCCCGGGCGGTAGGATAGCGCGAATGTCAGCTATCGAAGGACATTCTGATGCCGCCCCATCTCGTCACGCGGAAAGAGACCGAGATTTGGGGCTGGGGCCCGCCTCCGCTGTGGCTGCATCATCCGGCTATGCGGCTGGGAGCAGGAGAAGGGGCGACGACCATTCGTCTTCCGATGGGTTCGGCGATAGTCCGGAGTCAGACCGCGGAACTACGGCCGGAGTACTTCGACCTCCCCCGACCACTTTAAGGAGAAATGGTTCGCTCTCCAGCGGCTCAGTTCTTGCCGGCGAAGATCCAAATTCCCCCACTAGTGCTGGTGGGATGTCATCGCCCCAGGGAATGGCAAGCCAGCAGTCGGAACAGCTACCATTTTTCAAGGACTATTATTCACAAGACGACATCCATCCCGGAGATCGTGTTGCGGTTCTTTGGGCGTACCAACCACGGGCCGCAGATGAGTTCAACCTCGAGCGGGGCGATATGCTCAAGGTGGTGGGTATCTGGGATGATGGATGGGCTACGGGCGTCATGGTGGACGAGCGTGCGGAGGAATGGGAAGCCCGACGACAAGCCCAGCGAGACAGCGGAGTGTCGAACACATCGGGAAGGCTCCGGGACACATCGCCCCCTGTGAGCGGCGAGATCAAGGCATTCCCGCTGGTATGCGTTTGTCTGCCGGAGCACTGGAGGAAGACTATCGAAGGGGATGGCTCGACTGAGACCGGATCAAGCGCCCACCACATGACAACAACCACCGGGTCCTGAGCATGTTATGTTTATGATGCGATACAAGATATAAATCTTGAATAATGTCTCGATGAAGGCCTCTCCTGGTGGGCTAGGCATTGGCTACGGCGTTCGGTATCACGACATGCTTTTTTACAGCGTTGAACCCGATACAGGCACCTCCTACTCGTATCTGGCAGCTGGTTCATGCCGACAACCAGCGAGCCAGCTTCATTGCCTGGCGTTGGTTTCGACCCCCGACTATCCCTGGTTTCCGCACACATAGACTTCCCCCACAAAAAGAAAACGAAAGCAGCACCCTCGATGGCGGTTCCGACACCTCGAGACACCCGACTCATCCCATCCCGCGACTCGGCGTTAGACGGTGAGTGTTGGAGTTGGCATGGCGGGATGCATGAATGGCAGTTGGCGGAGGTACGAATGCAACGCGCTCTCCCTTTTCATTTCGATGGTTGTTCTATATACCCGGCTTGGTGTTTTGGAGTGGTGCTGGGGAGAGCGCTTGCTGTGTAATTGAAGTCGTAAGCGGCCTTGTGAAGCGTTGCAGGACATTTTGGAGCGGGCTGCGAAGGAGATGAACAAGGCATTGTTTTTTTGAGGCCAGGCGGGGCCTCCTTGCGTGCTGGTAGATAGCACCCAAACTTTCTACAAGTATCTTCGGTATCCGAACGATGCTCACCTTTTACCTTAGCCAAACAACTCCAAGTGCTGCGGTGCACTTCATTGGTATTACTTTCACGGTTCCACACCGGTTTCTTCGACCTGTGTGTTGGGAGCACACAGCATGCTTGTTTCAAGACGTAGCCAGGTGAAACCCTTGGTATTAATCTTTGATAGTTTGGGATGGGCGACCGTTCCGAGCTTTGTTTTGAGGCAGAGGAGTGGATAGCCTAGTCCACTATGATTGGGGTCGTATGATATAGCCTGGAGGGTCAAAAATAGCCTCTCCCCTGGGTGGAAACGTGATTCAGCGGAACAGTTGCCGAGGACAGCGCAGTGTCACGGCCGCGCTCTTTGACTTGCACATAGTGATACTGCGTTGCCCCGTTGTCGCAAGGAACGATGTAGTATACCGGTGTTGTCAAGGATATCGCACTGATCGTCGCCACCCAAGGATCGCAGCGCGGCCAGTTGGCGGTGGTGTACATCCCCAGAATCTGGTGTATAACTCAATGCGAATTTCACCAGCTCGCAGAATATATGCCTTTATGCCTTATTTTCGATGTTGACGACGGGCAACTGAGTCAACATCGGCAACTGCCTAGCCAGGAACACGGGGCGAGGTGGGGAAGCTCTGGCGGCCTGCGAGGTTGCTTATCTTATCAAGAGCCAGCTGATTGGCGTCGCGTGCGTGCCGTCATGGGAAGCCTCGCAGGAGAACAACGTTTCTCACCAAAGAAAGAGCCACTGACGCGCCAGCGTTAGCCGTCCGAGGTGAAGCGCATGCTCTACGATTTCTAAACTAACAATCATCCGCACCACGCGACGGAACACACGGATCCACGACTTCGAAGAGTCAAGATGCGCCACAGCTCCCCAGCGGTTGGTTTGCGGTAGCTTAAGCTGGAGATTCGGAACCTCGACCTAAGCTCCGAAGCTTGCTGAACCCGCCGTCATGGGTCAAGGCTTTTCCTTGACGGCTCCCCCGCCGGGGGCAGCCGGAATCGACGTGCCTGAGCTCGCCGACTTGGTCTACGAGAAGTCGATCGGCGCTGCGCGCTTCATGAAGAGCATCCGCGCCCGGCACCATGATGGCGTCGTGCTCGTCAAGGTTCTCATTAAGCCTTACCAGATGTCACTGGAGAAATACAAACAGGAGATCATACGTGAGTGCTCGTTGTAAGTCGCAGTGGAAGGCAAACACGGGGCTTACACAGCGGATCAGGTGAGAGACGAGCCCTCGCCGACGTGCCGAACGCCTTGCCCTACCAGCGGGCCATCGAGACCGAGACAAATGGGTACCTTGTCAGACAATTCTTTTACAACTCTCTCTACGACCGACTGAGCACACGCCCGTTTCTCGAAGATATAGAAAAGAAATGGTTGGCCTTCCAGCTGCTCTGCGCCCTGCGCGACTGCCACAGCAAAGACATATATCATGGAGACATCAAGACCGAGAATACGCTTGTCACGTCGTGGAACTGGCTGTACCTCTCTGACTTTTCGTCCTCGTTCAAGCGCGTCATGCTGCCCGAGGACAATCCGGCCGACTTTTCGTACTTTTTTGATACGTCGGGCAGGCGGACGTGCTACATTGCGCCTGAGAGGTTCCTCCCGCCAGGAGAAGAGCCAGACCCAAACGCCAAGGTGACGTGGGCGATGGACGTGTTCAGCGCGGGGTGCGTCATTGCAGAGCTGTTTCTGGAGGCTCCTATTTTCAGCCTGAGCCAGCTGTACAAGTATCGAAGGGGCGAATACGACCCCTCCATTTCTCATCTCAGTCGCATCCCGGACAAGGAGTTGCGGGAGATGATCGCTCACATGATCCAACTGGATCCGCAGAAAAGGTATTCCGCGGAACAGTACTTGGACTTCTGGAAGGGCAAAGTGTTCCCAGCCTACTTTTACAGCTTCCTCCATCAGTACATGGAGCTGATCACGGATCTTTCTACGCACCGGTACTCTGCCCCGGGGGCGAGCAGGAACGTCGGCGAGGCAGACCAGAGGATCGAACGCGTGTGGTACGACTTTGACAAGATCAGCTACTTTCTCGGATACCAAGACGGACCTGCGCAGTCCCAGGAGCTCATCTTGACGCCGAAGAATGGCCTTGGATATTTCCCTGTCCGGCTGAACATCCCAAACAATGAACACTACGTGTCGGCGGAGAGACAGTCCTCAGCAGACGATGGCACCTTGATATTCTTGACACTGATCGTTTCTTCTCTCCGAAACACGGCCCATGCCGCCGCCAAGGTCAAGGCCTGCGACATCATGCTTGCCTTTTCCGAGAGACTGACGGACGAGGCCAAACTCGATCGCGTATTGCCATACCTCATCACCCTTCTAAACGACAAATCCGACATTGTTGTTATTGCCACAATCCGGACCATCACCCAGCTCCTCGACCTCGTGAGGGTCATCACACCAGTCAACTCGCAAATATTTCTTGAATACATTCTTCCCCGGATGCAGGCGGCGTTGCTGGGCCCGCAGCGTAGTCCAAACCCCATCGTCAGGGCCACGTATGCAGCCTCGCTCGGCACGCTGGCTACTACAGCAAATCGATTTCTTGCCATGGCTGCAGTTCTCCGGGCAGAAGGATCAACTACCATCGCAGATCCCGAGGTCGAGCCTGGCAATGAGGCTGATGCGGCGTTTGACAGACTATTTGATGATGCACGACGGGAGTTGGCGGACGTCTTCGAAGCCCACACCAAGACCTTGATCGAAGACGCGGATCCGTCTGTCCGGCGCGCCTTTCTCAGCTCCGTGCCCGACTTGTGCATCTTTTTTGGTCCGGCACAGGCCAACGACATCATCCTGACCCATCTCAACACCTATCTCAATGACCGCGACTGGATGTTGAAGTGCGCATTCTTTGACACCATCGTGGGAATATCCGCTTTTCTGGGCAGCAGCACCCTTGAGAAGTTTATCCTTCCACTGATGGTGCAAGCGGTCACTGACCCCGAGGAGTATGTCGTGCAGGGGGCCTTGCACTCCCTGGCGGAGTTGGCAAATCTCGGGCTGCTGACCGGGCAGACCTTCATGGAACTCGTGCATGTTATTGCGCGGTTCACCATGCACCCGAACATCTGGATCCGAGAATCAGCTGCCGAGTTCATTTCTTCAGGGAGTCGATTTCTCAGCGAGTCGTACCTCAAGGTATTGATTCTACCAAAAGTTCGACCATATCTCAAACTACATAGGATACCAGATTTCACCGAGCTTCAAATCCTTGAGGCACTCCAGAAGCCGCTGTCACGCGCTGTATTTGACCAAGCATTGCTATGGGCTTCAAAGACAGAGAAAGGAGACTTCTGGAAGTCGTTTAAGAAGCTGCGCGACGCTGCTTCGCTTGGCAAGACGGGGAGAAACGAGGAAGACGAACAATGGTTGAATAAGCTTCGGAATCTGGGGCTTGTCGCAGAAGACGAGCCCAAGCTGCTTGCGTTGAGGGAGTTCATTTGGCGTTTAAGCCAGATCAAGGCGAGAGACGCAAGCATGGAGGACAACACGAGCCCAATCGCCTTGAACAATATCATCAATCTCAGAAACCTCGGAATTATGCCGCAAACGGTGTTGTTTGACGAGGAACCCCTCCGCCAGCCGCTGGCAATACCAGACCAGGATGCCAATGCGCCCAAGACCATTAAGGATGCTCTTCTGGACGCATCGATGTCCATCGAAGACCCCCTTGGGAAGAGACGCATGGCCGCTCTCAACTGTCACCGCTCTAGACTCGGCAGCAGAGACAACGTCTCGCCGATATCCATTGATGGGCGACGTCCGCTGGAAGATGAGCTGCTCGTGTTGCCAGTCCGGCAGGGGGAGAGCTCAAGCGACTCGCCCAGACGGACGTCCAGTTCTCTCGGAAAGGCGGCTGCCCTCTCGCCCATTGACGATGACGCCGCATCCGCTGTCAGGAAAGGGCTGCGGCATCAATCGAGTGCCATGAACCTCATGAACCGCAAGGATAGTGGAAAATCTGGACCCGAGACCGGCACCACGGAAGCAAACGCTTTTGGCGAGGTGGAAGCTCCGTTTGCGCATCCACAGCGGCTTCAGTCCTCCCCAGAGGTGAAGAACACGGAAGCTTACATCAAGACTAGGCTTCGCGCCAACCATACCTACGAAGGAAACGACCCGAGCATCATCAAAATGTTGGACTCGATGTATGTCGACAACTATCCTCACGACGTTGTCGAGTTTGGCCCCCTCGTCACGCCGATACTGTCCCGCAAGACGGCTCCTGGGCAGCCTACCGACCAGGGCTGGAAGCCTCAGAGCAAGATTGTGGCAACATTCTCCGAGCATTTCGGGTCTATCAACCGGGTTGTTGTTGCTCCGGATCATAAATTCTTCATCACAGGAGGAGACGACGGCTGCGTCAAAGTTTGGGATACTACTCGACTAGAACGCAACGTCACGCACCGCTCGAGGCTCACGCATAAGCACGCGCCAGGGACGAGGGTATTGTCGCTGTGCTTCATCGAGAACACGCACTGCTTCGTCAGCTGCGCGAGTGACGGGAGCGTTCATGTGGTCAAGGTCGAGACAATGCTCTCCCACAATATGTCATACCGCTATTCCAAGCTTCGCCTCCTCCGTGAGTACCAGCTGGTGGATGGCGAGTTTGCAGTGTGGTGTGAACATTTCAAGCACGAGTCCAACTCGGTGTTGGTCTTGGCCACCAACAAGTCAGTTGTGCTCGGCATCGATCTCCGCACAATGTCCTTGTTGTACAAGCTAGAGAACCCGGTCCACCACGGGACGCCGACGTGCTTCTGCATCGACCGTAAGAGAAATTGGTTGATCTTGGGCACGTCCCATGGCGTTCTTGATCTCTGGGACCTCCGCTTCCAGATGCGCCTCAAGGGCTGGGGCGTACCCGGCAAGGGCTCCATCTACCGTCTCACCCTCCACCCGACAAAGGGTCGCGGTCGATGGGTGTGCGTGTCTGGCGGAACTGGCCAAGGCGAGGTTACTGTCTGGGACCTCGAACGCACCCTGTGTCGTGAGATTTACCGTGTCGGCGGTAACAAGGAAGGCCCTCGTGGGTACGAAGCCTGGGAAGTTGATGAGGACAAGCCCGAAGGTATGCTCGGGCGCTTTGCCACCAACATCGAACCCACTGCGACAGCCAACGCCGACCGCGGTATGCGCGCCATGGTGGTTGGCTCTGGCGCGACCGAGGAGCAGCGCGACCGTGATGAGCGCCACGGCTACATCATCACGGCGGGCTCGGACAAGAAGCTCCGATTTTGGGATCTCTCGCGTATCGAGAACAGCAAGATTATCTGTGGGCTGCAGCCGGACGAGGCGAAGCCAACGTTCTCGGCGAGCCATCCCACCATGTCGATGACGCTCAATACAGAGCGGTTGCCGAGGGCGAGCAAGACTGCAACGCCGGGTTCCGGATCAGGAAGGGAAGGCAGGTCGAGCAGCAGCAGGCAGCCACGGTCGACGATCATTTCGAAGCAGCAGCACCAGCTTCTGAAGAGCCATTTGGACACAGTTATGGATTTGGCCATGCTGGAGAGCCCCTTTACGATGGTTGTGTCGGTGGACAGGGGAGGTGTTATTTTTGTTTATCAGTGATCGGAAAGGGGGAACTACCAAGAAGGGGCAAATCGGCATGTCGTTAATCTGAGCGCGGCGCGGTTGTGAGTTAACACTGGGATACATACACCTGAATGGTCGTAGAGATAGGTAGTTGGTAGGCCATCTATACATACATTGACTTGGTGTGGTTTATTGATTCTATCTGTGATGTACGCCGAGAAGTTTTGCTTCTGGTGTGGGTTGCCTCGGTGCGTCACAGCGACACCGGCTGCAAGTCGGGCAGCTCGTTCGTCTTCTGTTGGCTGTAGGGCGAGTCCTCTTGTACGGGCCACTGTCGTCTGGCGAAGCCTTACACTGTTGTTCCTCCTTGGTATTCTGATGAAGGCGCTGGCGATCCCAGCTGGTGGAGCGGTGGAGGCGGCATCCTGAACCTGACTGCAGCTCCCAAGATCATTTACTTGATACTCTATCTTCCCTTTAAACGATAACCCAGGACTGCGCCAAAGCGGTAGAAGTGAGAGGAGCCACAGAGAGGGGCGACATACAAGCTTTCGCAATATACCCTCTGTTCCTTGCTCTCTCATCTCCGTTTCCCCCGCCCTCCGGGCTTGACGCCGAACCTCGTGGACTCTGAACGTCCCATATTTCGGTGCCAAGAGTAAACCCCCTTTTTTGTCTCGTTCCTCGTTCTCTTTATATAGGAGATGAAGGACCGGCATGTTGTTGTCGTAGCGCGCGCAACTGTCAGATGAACGGAACGATTTGGGGTTCTTGTCTTGGTGGCGGTGGTGTTGCTGTGATCAAATCCACGGATACTGCTCAAAAGCTGGTGGACAGTACGGTTCGGGGGCAAGTTCGTCAGCCAGAAGGAGCAGTTATCCTCGGTCGGGATATTGGCGGGGAAGTTTTGCTCCTGGTGTAAGATTACGCGGCAGTAAACGGAAACTCGTGCTGCCACTCTGTTCGCGATGTCCCTTTCGGCTAGCGAGGATGCCTTCGCCTCTTCTAGCACGAGTTGCTTGGGTTCTGTGGTGTCCCGTGCTGCGTATGAGGAGCGGATGGTGAGATGGGGTTGCTCTCTCTCGGGGAATATGGTCGACGGGGTGAGGTGTCCCCCTCCGCGGTAGTCTATTCCGAATGTCTAACTGTGCTGTCGGGCAAGGAATCAAGAAGCACCGGCTCCATGAAAGCTGTGGGGTGTGGTAGAACGAATCGTGAGATGTATACGTGATGAACTACAAAGTACGCTATGCAGTGAGTCTGCTTCTCAAAATATAAACCGCTTAAAGACCCGAATAAACCTCACTTCTCGTCCTTGTCCTCATCCTTGTCCTCATCCTTGTCCTCATCCTTGTCCTCATCCTTCTCTCCCGTCTCATCCACCAACACCACCGCTTCCGTCTCTTCCCGCCTCTGAGGCGCCGGCATCCGAGGAGGCTGCGACACCCTCGTCTCAGGAAAATGACCGTCGTGAGGCACCGAGTAGTCGATACCGGGGTAAGGACCGTGGAAATCGCCATGGTGACCATGAACGCCATGGTGGCCATGAACGCCATAGAAACCGGGAGGCGGGCCATAACGGACACCATATAAACCTGGAGGCGGCCCGCGGGCAGTGGGCAGACCATAAGGGACAGGGACTCCGAGGGTCGCGGCGTCCTAGGCCACGGTCCTAGAGCTCTCGACGGACGTCCTGGGCGTGAGGAGCGGGGTGTGCGGTGCATTCGGAGTGAAGCTGCTGGCCCTGCCGCTGAGGTGGGCGGGGGGCTTTTTCTCATTCTTTTTCTCCCATTCACCGCCAGGGATAGGCGTCTTCTTGACGGGTGCTTCCGGGGGTTTCTCATCCTCGGGATCTATGTAGAACCCCTCATCCTCCCAGTCGTCTTTGTAGGCGGGGCGCTTGCGGTACGGGGGGGTCCTCGGAGGAGGGGCGGGTTGAGGGATGAAAACTCGGCTGGGCTGGTTGGAATCACCGCTGCTCGGGGCTCGGCTGGATTTGTTGAAGGCGCCACTGCTGTACAGGTCCGTGTTCATATTGCGAGAGGTGGTGTCCCGGTGGGTTGGTGTTGATGTGAGGATGGTTGCGGGGCAGATGGGGAGAGTTGCGGGTGGCGGAGAATTAGGTTACAGTACTGGCTCCTGCCCTCTTACCCCGGGTTCAGGAACTATAAATCGAGTGGCTTGGATGGGTTCCGGGATGGCTCCTGCCATCTTGAGCGGCCTATATGCCGTATCGATACGGCTCTACAGCTCAAGATCCACTCCATCAACGAGCGGCTTTTTCATTTGAGCCCTTCCGAGATGGCTCAAACGGGTCCGAGCTGATTTCATATCGTTTCCGAAAACACGAGCTAAACGTATGCTTTTCAGAAATTTCTAAGCCGTATAAATACAGCATATTTACGGCTCCTAAACCCGGGGTATGGGCGGTACTGTAGATAATGGGGCTCATTGCTATTCACCTGTGGGCGCCGGTTCCATCGAAAGGCAGAGATGTGAATCACGGTCAGGCAGGCAGGGACACGATCTTCACAACGTTATTGGGTACCTGGGGCAGCATTTTACTTCATTTCTCGATTCTCAATTGCACTAAATCTGGACTCGGACTTCCCATTCCCGCCAAAAGCCAGCCTGCCTTCATTGCCTCTAATCTCCGTTTTCCCTATTTGACCTTCCAATGCTCAACCGGGCAAACCCCAAGCTTCCCACGTCCACCGATAACCCGCTTCTGTCTTGTTCATCATCCTCTCTGAGGAGCTCAAGCGCATGGGTCATTTCCAAACGTAACCGTGATATTACCAGGAAACAGATCACGGCGTCTCTCGATACAAATGACGGCCGCCTGGGCCTAGGCCCGAAAACTGCCGAAATGGAATTCCAGACGGCGGGTGTACTCCGTCTCCCAAATGACGTTGATGGCGTCGGTCTGAAATTCGAAGAACGTCTTAAATGTCTGGTATAAGTACTGAGGCTCTACCGTGGCCAGCGGGCCTTCGATAACGAGGACGCAAGTGACTTCCGGGGGCGCTGTCGAGGCAGGGACTCGGATATTGTTGCGGCGGACCCTGGCCGAGTGATTGCCGATGACCAAGGCGTGGTGCTGGTACATGTTGAAGAATCTTTGTGCGGCTTGCAGGCTGAAAAATACCAGTTTGGCTGCAGATGTCGCGTGTGCGCGGCCGCCATCGTTTGTGGGAGGGTTGATATGAGTCGCCTAAACTCTGCCAACCCCCCGGATGGCCTTCAGTAAGGCGCTGGCTGTGTAATCGGGTGGAAGGCCCGTGAGCCAGAATGAGCAGTTTTCGTCTTCGGGAATCGCGGCCGAGAAGTTTTGTGACTGATGCAGATTTCCTCGGTACATGACCGATACACCCGCTGCAAGTCGCGCTGCTTGCTCGTCGGCGGTTGGCAGGAGGGTCAGTCCTCTTGTGCGTGCCATTGTAGTTTGACGGAATAGACCGTCATCGCGGACAGGCGCTCTGTCATGGTCGACGGGCATTTGTCCGGGCGGGTTGATTTCAGTCGGGACGGCAGGAACTGCGGCAGCAGCGCTCGAGGACTCTGCTGGAGTGTCGGGGCGGGGAATGAATTTAGGAGCGGGAGCGTTCGGTCCTTGGGCGGTTCTAGCAGATGTGTCGGCGTCAGAAGCAAGGTAGAACTCTTCGTCATCCCAACCGTCCTTGTACGACGGCCTGCCGCGCTGGTTGGCCTGGCCAGGGCCGCCAGGCGGGATGTTGTCGTTCATGATAAGTATCGGTCGATTTGGAAAGTTTCGAGTGGCGAAGATGTCTCTGGTGAGGCGTCAGTGAGGACCCGCTAGGCAAATAATCGTGAAAGCGTTCGAGATTTGATCTTACTCCTGGGTGATCAAATGCAAAACGTGCGTTATATACCGTGGAATCTTGAGGATGTGTGCGAGAACTTCAAGGTGAAGGTGTCTCGAAGTAAGAAGGAAGGTTTGAGATGGTTTCTTGGATTGAAAATCCGTGACATGATTATTTTGTCGCCAGCGTTGTGGCTCGTGTGGGTCTGCCAGGCCCTAAGCGCTTGACGTGAATGATGCCCGGCCTCCGGTGTTTGATTTTACTCGTCCGGAGATGAGATGAAAATGATCGCAATGACTCGGACCATCTCTTGCAACTGGCCCGCTGCGAAGCAAGCCTCATTGAGGCGGACCAGCAATGCATGTGCCTGCTCCGTCATCTCACGTGTGTGTGTGTGTGTGTGTGTGTGATTTTGTTGCGAAAGGGAGGAAGAGGAGGAAGAGGATGGAGGTGATGAGAGGTGGTTTTACACTTTGAGAGGTTTCTGATTATTGGCCTTTGTAAGGTTGATGTCGGTACGCCCGAAAAGTAGAAAATAAGCCACCTGCGATCAGGGCTTGGATTTGACTTTTTCTGTTTCTCCGCTTGATACCCCTTTTTGTTTTGCAACGCCAGGGCTTGTGGCGTGTGTTTTTTTTTTATCTTGTGTTCATTTTGGTCACATGACGGCCAAGATTCATCAAATAAAAGTAAAAGTCATTAAGGGACCTGGGCCAGCAATGTTCTGGACTTTGTTTTAATTCCTGAATCGTTGCGCGTCTACTACTATTACATGATGGGCATCGTTTCCTCATTTTGTCTCAGCCTCAGTCCTCCAGCACTGCCCAGTTCAAAGATATCCGCTCGACTCCAACTCACACTCCCATCTTCCAGAGTCCAGCGTCCAGCGTCCGGCATCCAGTGTCCAGCTTTCCACTCCCGTCCTCCCGAACCCACCAACCGCTTCGCTCTTTTTTTTTTTTTTTTTTTTTTTGGGAAGCCAGGCGTGCTCAAGCACATGGGTCAATACCGAAAGTTACCGTGACCTGGTCGAAGATATGCGGGTGACGTTGCAGGAAGATAATCGCCGCTTGGGCTTAAGCACGAAAGCTGCCGAATCGGACTTCCAGGCAGCGCTCTCTGTCATCCTCCCACCTGACAATGACTTGGTCAATGTCAAACTCAAAGAACGTCCTAAATGAGCTGATAAGATAATGTTCTTCAACCACATCCTTCAGGCCTTGCAAGATCAGGACTCGGGTGATGTCCGGGGGTGCGGTTGCGGCAGTGACCCGAATGTTGTTTCGTCGCACCAGCACGTGGTGGTTGCCCACCAGCAGACGCTGGTTTTCATAGCGGCGAAAAAAATGGTGAGCGGCGAAGAGGTCAAAGAAGACCAACTTTGCAGCAGCCGTCGCGTGCTGTTTGCCAGTGTGGTCCTGTGTCGCGGGATTCAAGTGTGTTGCCTAAACACGACCAAACCCTCGAATGCTGCTCAAGAGCTGATGGACGGTACAGTTTGGTGGCAAGTTCGTCAACCAAAACGAACAACTGTCCTCTGGCGGGATATTAGCAGAGAAATTCTGCTCTTGATGTAGGTTTCCTCGGTAATAAATAGAAACGCCTGCTGCGAGTCTATTCGCGACGTCCGTTTGGCTTGGGCCGGTGTCTTGGCCTCTTCTTGCTACCATGGCGGTTCGTTGGAATTGGCGCGCGTTATCGAAGGGGACGATGGGGGGGGGGACGGGCAACCACGGCTGGGAAAACTGCAGCTGGTGCGTTGGCTTCATGTCCTTCTTGAATGTTATCGTGCATGCGGTGCGGCTCTTCGTCTTGGGTGACATGTGCTTCCGTGTGGCGCGATTCTCCCTCTTGAGCGGCATCTCGGGTAAAGTTGTGCGGCTCTTCAACTTGGGCAGCATCTTGCAGGTAGCGCGGCTGCTAGTTCGAGTTTTGATTCTCTTGGTCATTGAAGAACATGATGAAATCCTCGTCCTCCCAATCGTCTTTCCAGATAGGTCTAGAGCGGTTCGACCGGCCCGGAGGATCCGGAGGGTCAAAACTCATGGCGGCGGTTGAACTTGAAGTGATCGTCAGCAAGCTCCGAGGTGATGGCGCTGTTGTACCGCGTCAGTAGCTGTCGTTTGAACTGACACTGGCAAAAATGCCCAAGATGTGGTCTTTCTGTTGACTGATTGCAAGGAGAAGTTGTATGACATACCGAGAGATTCCAGAAATATGTTGCTGATCCGTTCCAGATCGGGTCGCTGTGAAGTGGAAGAGAAGAAATTTGTGGTTGCTGGAAATATTCGTTCCGTCGCTGATATTTTGGCGAGCGGTTCCGTGAGCTCAAAAAAATATCTAGGCCTAGAAGCCCAGTGGATCTTCAAAGTTGGGATGGAATTCACTGGCACTCCAAGATGAGATTGTTCACGTGCCATCGACGTGAGCCGCCCCGAGTAAGGTCGATAGATTCTGCCACAAGCACTCGATTCCGCACGACGGTTGCCGCATAGCCGCCGACCATGAGAGGGGCGCTCTGGAATGGCCGTAGAAGGCTCGCGATGCGGAAACGTCGAAAAGGACCAACTTGGCCGCCGAGGTACGGTGGTTGCCATTGGGACGGTTGATGTGGGTCGAAAAGATTCGCCCAAAGCCATACCGACGGAAGCTTCCAAGTAGAGTGTTGACCCTGCAATCCGGGGGCAAGTTCCGGATGAAGAAGCTGCAGCTGTCTTCTGCTGCAATGGGAACCGATTGGAGGAGGCCGCCGACCAGAAATCCGTCATCATCCCAGTCGTCTTTCCATGAGGGCCGGTGGCGCATGATAGGGCCCTCACGATTCAGGTCGAGACTCGTATCCATCATGCATTCGAAACACTGCCCCGAGAACTTTGACGCGTTTGAGGAGAGCATGTTGCGTTGACCGATGGGAAACCGTGACGAAGTAGCAGTTTCCTCGTTCTCGTTGCTGTAGGACGTCGCGATGCCGTCAATGACCATTAAAAAAACAAATCCAAGATGGTTAGAGGGGAAATCATTTCAACGAGTCGATTGAGCTGGTTTTTATATCGACATGACCTTGACATAGTTTTCAAAATCCCCGACAACTCTAACACCGTTTGATTAGCGTTTTGTTACATCTAAGTTTCTGCAGGAGATGCTCGAGTCGGCTTTCATTATATCGCTGCCCTGTTCTAGTTCTTGGATCGCGACTACCTAAAGTTCAGCGCGCGAGGCATTTAGGTTGACGTTGAACTTGTGGTTGGCAAACCATGAAAGCCGTGTAAAATGATTGGTCGGATACCCAGCCTTGCACCCCCAAATCCTTGGCGCAGTTGATGGGGACACGCTGGCCCGCAGCAGATGGACGTTGTACCAAGCATGCAGCGGCATTCGCCTGCTTCTCGGCATAAAGCGACTTTACTAGGCCCGAGCGGGAGCTTTCTATGTCTTGGTAAAACGCACGGCTGATTAAGTTCCAAACAATAACTCTAAGAAAGTACATTAACGGGTTGACGCCCCAAAATCAAAGCACAAAGGCATCGTTTGTCTTTGCCAATCAGGACCCACTTGAATCTGAGATACTATTATGGCGTTGAAGTTGAAACACTGCCGGTTGGGCTTTGTGCCTGGAAGCTGCCGAAGCGAAATTCTAAGCAGCGTTCAGCACCACTGTCCCATAGGGCGATACTCCATTTGGTCGATGTCAAATCTGAAGAATGTGCTGAATGAGTCGGTAAGATGACGTTCTTCAACTCTCCCGGCCTTTTGGCCTTGAATACAAGACTCAAGTGATTTCAAGGGGTGCCGTTGCGGCAGTGACCCGAATGTTGTTTCGTCGCACAAGCACGTGGTGGTGGCCCACCAGCAGACGCCGGTTCTCATATCGGCGAAAGAATTGGTGTGCGGCAGGGAGGTCGAAAAAATATCGTCTTGGTCGGGCTGGTACCTGCTCACTGAGAGGACCCAGGTGCTTAGATTCCCCACTCTCTGCTCGCTTGCCACCGCAGAACTAGGCCACGGACTGCTGTAATGAATCCCCGGGCCTCTCGTCGCCCTCTCCCTCGGCAGCCTCGCTGACTTGGATCAAGGAACCAAGAGCCGAACACGAGTCCAGACCCTCTCACTTCTGTTCTTACACTTGATCAATATATAGCACAGTATGAAGAACTTTCATCGCGAGAACGAAATCAATTTCAAGGTACCCAGCCGAAGTGCAGGCTATCCGCATATCCGTCCCCTCAAACCAAGCCTGTGGCTAGTAAACACGTCCCAATCCAGTCCTCAGGCGCATGGATCTTGCCCATAAATGACCTTTACTCTAGAAAATATCCCGTTCTGGCGCATGAATAGGCAAGCAGCCTGGGCCTGGGCGCGGTATGAACCGAAGCGCCACTCCAGGCATCGATCCGTCTCCGTTTCGCCCCAAGTGATGACCGGGCCGTCCATCTGATACTCAAAGTGACCTCGGAATAATTTCTCTAGCACCTCTTCATGTACAACCTCCTTTGGCCCGGATATGATTAGGACCCTGGTGACGTTCTTCCTCTCTGGAGCCTCGGCGACTCGATTCCGGTTATAGACGGCCTGAATGTGGTACCCATCGACCGCGAATCCCTCGTTGGCGTGTCTTTGGAGGAATCCGCTGGCTGACGCGGCCTCGAAAAATACGAGCTTTGCTGCTGCGGTGGTCCTGCCCGGACGATTACTATCGTCCTGCGGGCGGTTGATGTGGCAGAAGTATACTCTACCTACACCAGTGCCGTGGAGAGCCCGCAGGACGGTATGGACTGTGCAGTCTCCGGGCAGGCCAGTGATGAAGATGCTGCAATTTTCATCTTCTGGGATCTGGGCCGAGTGGTTCCGCGGGATGGAGAGATTCCCGCGGTAAGCCGGCGAGATGCCAGCCTGCCGACGGGCCTCCTGCTCCTCGGGTGTCAGGCGTTGTGTGATCGATTGTCCATTGCGGCGTCGAAGTGCCATTGCAGTCGGCTGGAAACCCTTGGGTTGGTGTTGCTGGGGTTCAGCTGGCGCGGCGGCCTCAAGGCGATCCTGCCGGTGGGTGTCAACCTCAGTGCGAAGGTCTTGCGGCTCGCTCATCTCGATTTTCTCGGGCTGCACGGCAAAGTCGGGGTACCGGTAGCTAGGTTGGTTGGCTGAAGATCCGAAGTACTTCTCTTGCGATGCAGCGGCCTCGACTTGGAGGTTTTCTGGCTGACGTGCAACAGATTGATAGTCGAGCTGCTCGGGAAATGGCGGGGCGAGCGCAAAGTGACCCGGTTGCGGGAACGCCATCGAAAGGTGGCAAGGTTGGTTTCTCATCTCGAAGTGAGGTCCTGGAGGCGCGTGATCAGAATAAACCAAGAGAGGAAGATCTGACTCGCAATACCGAGCCAAAGGTCGTTCGAAGTAGTTCATCCAGTGCGGCACCGGGGGCTTGACAAAGTAATATGGCTGCGGCAGCACTTGACTCACGAATACAGGCGGTGCTGTGATGTTTCCGAAGGTACCGCGGCTTCGAAACACGGCGGGCGAACCATCTTGTTCAGTGTGATCCGTCTTATCGGGCTCCGGTGAGGCTATCAAGTCATCGACCATCTTGATGAGGCGGTCCCGTGTCTCTTGATCGTCGCTGTCAGACATTTTGTCGAGCGCAGAAAGTTACGCTGAGAATACGCGGCGAGTTGCGAAGGTTGAATTCGGGGTGAGAGGTCAGGAAGAGTTGAGAATATTCCAATCTAAGAAATTGGAAACGAGCAGAGGTTTGGAGAAAGTGCCATACTTGAGACTAGTGACTTCGACGCCGATGCGGACTTTTCAATGCTGTGTGGGGATGGGAGATCTCAGGTGGCAGGCGACAAAGAGCTTGTGGTCGACTCTCTGGCCTCAGCAGTGTGTACGCCTCAATACCGATAAGAAGGGCAGAATAATTCCTTATCGATCTAGTCGCTCTCTGTGCCCTGGACAGCAAGAGCGGCTGGAGTGCCTTCTTTCCCCGCCTTGTCGCGACGCAGTGACCTCAGGCTGCACCTCGAAGGCAATGGAAACATCCCCATCAACATTTGAAGCCCTCAGCTGGCAGCCATTACAAAGTACAAAGAGCGGTCGCATGAACTAAGGTATAGAAACCAAAGGAACTCGAGGAACAAGCAGAGTGGAACAGCAAGCTTGTTGTCCAGTGGATTTGTTTCCTTCCACATTTTGGCAAGTTGCCCAACCAAGGCAGACGGGTGATCTATACGATCTACCGCTCAGCCGCAAGCGCAGTAAATTCAAAGCTATCAGACTTGAGCGAGTGATCATGCTTACCAACCACCCTCTACCTGAAAAACCACCTCTTTTCAATCCTTTTCAGATAGGTATCAGGCGCATGGGTCACGCCCGAAACGGAACACGACCCCACAAACCAGATCATGTCTGTTCTGCAGGTGTAGGACTGCGGTCTGGGCTTGCGCCCTGTAGCTCCCAAAACGTATCTCCAGGGATCGGCGAGTTATTGATTCCCAGAAAAGCTTCACTTGCCCATCCAATTCGAACATTAAAGTTTGCGTAAAAAATTCCAGCAGACGCTGCTCCTCGACGATGTTCTTTGGGCCGGGAACAACCACAACATGGGTTGTAGTCAGGGGCAAGTCTGGCTGAGCAACCCGGTTTCGGTTGTACCGAACCAAGGTTTCGTGCCCCTCAACAAGAAATTCAGACAACTGTACCGCTGGCAGGCCGGTAATATAGAGACTGCAACTGAGCTCGTCGGGAACGTCGGCTGGGTGATTGAGATGAATATCAAGGTTTCCCTGGTTCGCCGGCGAGATGCCTGTCTTCAGTCGGCCGTCTTGCTCGCCGCAGTCCATTCGAACTTCATGGGTATCTCGTGCCATGTTCTTCAGCTTGGCCATCCCCGTGGGCCGGATGTACCGCACACGTTGATTGCACGACATCAGCCATTCGTTGCCCACGGTCACTCTGGCGAGAGAATTGCCGTGGCCAGACTCGGAGCCGCTGGTTTTGACCCGGGAATCATGCTCGCAGGCATCTGATTCTTTCTTGGCGAGTTGATGGGAAGGTGAAGGTTCGGGAGAAAGAGGGCGAAGAGGTGATGGTTGGGCTAGTCTGACAGTACTAGTTGATAGAGCGCGTTGCTGCTCAAAACCCGGCGGAAGGATGATGTTCCCAAGGTGGTGTCTGCTGCGGAGAGCAACAGGCGGACTCGTAACACCGGATTCGGCTGGAGTGATCGGTGGCTCGCGAGGCGAGGGCGATTGGGTCAGTTGGTCGACCATGTTTGAAAAGCGAGAGAGGATGATGTCGTTCGCTTCATTGTCGAAACACACAGTGTGCGATGCTTGGATGTTGCACAACACTTGTTACTTGCGCTCCTCTAGGCTGCAAAACGAGATATTTGAAAGAATGCGAGACGAGGAGTGAATGTCAGAGGAAGCATGTAGGGGGAAAAACTGACGAACAAATTATTTTGGTGGTCGTAGGAAAGTCAATAGGCCCACGAACAAATCTCTCTCCCAGCAGCTTCAGTCTGATTCACCAGCATCTCAGCGAATTTGGGCGGGACCGACATCGAGAATCCCTATTAAATCAGCTGTCATCTGAAGTTTGAGCCGCAAGTGGGAGCATTCTGAGGCGTATCCTCTCCTCCTCTCAGGCTGCCATGTCCATAAATCGGCAGGGAGGTTTTGCGCCAGAGACGATGAGAGTTTGCGAGAAGATGTAGTAAATTGTGGGTGTTCATAAAATCCTAGGCCTATCCTCAGCTTCAAGGAAGTGTGAAGGACGAGGAGAAATTGCGAATTCAAGAGGGCGTTATCGTCCGGGAGGTCTTGAAGGTGTGTAAAGCGGCAAACCGGTGAAACTTCAAACCACCGCGGAAGCCGCATATCGAAGAATCGTGCCTTCCCATACTTCGTACGTTCTCTTCTTGACAACCCTGCGAGGATTAGGTATGTTTGGGATTCATGGGATTTATGTCTGCGTTCGAAGTCCGTGATGGTGTGAAGATACAAGGCCGGGACAGTTTGCCGAATTTGTGGCTTGTTGAAGGTTAGAGTTTTTGTTTGCCGGTGATGGGGCGAGTCATCAATCTCTGTGTTGTTTTTTAATTTTGGTGGCACACGAAGCCGTGGCTGCACGGCCGCCGCGCACATCTCTTTCCAGCACAAGGTCGGGACAGCCGTCTCCCAGGCACCTAGGAAGGAACCCTTTACACCGAGGTCTGCTTCGTTTGAATCTGAGACATATTTAGGCAGCTTGGGGAAGCAACCCGTCCAGGATGAGAAGAGGCATGCCATATTATATTCTAAATGTCCAAGCATCCATGTGACAGTCCAAGTTGATCACTTGGACGCTGATGTCCTGCAGGTCATGATGAGATGATTTGCGGCCTACGTCCAGCAATCACTGGGGGGCAAACCCCAGTCTGACTGCATAACATCGCGTCATTTGGTGGCTCACATCATGTCTCACCGGTCGAGACCTTGGCGAATCCACATTCAACTCCTCGCGGATGCTGCTGCTGCCTTTGCAAACCCGTTGTCAAGCATGTCGTTGGCAGTGGAGTTGGGCACACGTGATCTGCTGAGTAACCAACGTTGCGGTGTCGTGTTTTGTGGGGCGCACAAGCCGTGGCGCCCAGATGCTTATTTCGGGTGCTCTGTGATAATGTGTCACCCAATTTTATTGCCCGCTAGGCGCATCTGGGTTATTTTTCTGGCACTGGCTCGCACTCCCTTTCAGGCGCTTTCAGGCACGCCACCAATCGGCGCACATCGTTCGGTGTCGCAAATGGCGGACAGATTGGCTTGGGAGATCCAACTTCGCGGCAGGCAGGCCCACCGGCGATCCTGCTTGCACCGCTCGAGAACCTGGCAAAGTGGAGCGAACGGCAGGTTTCGGGCAGAGTCAGGACGCGCAGTTGGCATGTCCCAGTGGAAACTCCCAGATGCCAGTCGTGCCAGCGTTCGAGTCTGGACTCGGCGCCCAGATGGGGCGGCACTTCATTGGCGCTCGCTTTGATGATGGCTGTCGATGGCGGAGACTTGGCACACGCAACAGGTGCTGGGCCATCCATCCAAGAGTCTTGGGAGAGACTTGGATCCTCTTGGAAGTGGGCTATGCACCCCCTAAAACGAGGTTTCGGAATACGGGAGGCGACAATTCCATCCTTTTTGTACCCGCCCTCCCTCGTCAACTGCCAACTTTTCCTGTTTCTTCGTTCTCTTGAAACTTATCCATCTTCTCCGTCAATCGCTGTCACCGGGTTCTTCCCATTTTGCATCTTCTCCCACGGCCTCATCACTCGTTTGGATGGCCAATTGATCTTATTTTTATTGTGCATCTTATTTAATCCCTTTCCGGCGTCGCGCCTCCCTCGTCATTGACTCCTCGTGCACCAGAACCCAATCCACAACAATGCGCTCCGTATCCCTCGTTTCCGCGTTGGCGGCTGCCTCCGCCGTCCAGGCCGGTGCCGTGAAGCCCCGCCAGAGCAGCATCACGCCCGTCACCGCAAAGGGCAATGCCTTCTACGTCGGCGACCAGCGATTCTACGTTCGTGGTGTCGACTACCAGCCCGGCGGCTCGTCGGCGAACCTCGACCCCCTCGCAGACCCCAAGATCTGCAGGCCCGATATCGAGAAGTTCGAGAAGCTCGGCATCAATGTCATCCGCGTTTACTCGACGGATAACTCCAAGGATCACTCCGAGTGCATGAACCTGCTGGCAGATGCAGGCATCTACGTGGTCCTGGACGCCAACAACCCGCTCTACTCGATCAACCGCGAGAAGCCCGCGCCCTCGTACAACGCTGAATACCTCCAGAGCGTCTTCGCTACCATCGACGAGTTCGCCAAGTATCCCAACACCATGGCATTCTTCTCCGGTAACGAGGTCATCCACGATCTTGTCGAGACGACCCGCGCCGCCCGTTTCGTCAAGGCCGTCACCCGCGACATGAGGCAATACATCCGCACCCGCTTCGACCGCCAGATCCTCGTCGGGTACTCCGCCGCCGATGTCCAGGAGAACCGCATGCAGACCGCCGCCTACTTCAACTGCGGTCCCGATGACGAGCGCAGCGACTTCTTCGCCTTCGTGAGTACCCTCCTGTCCGTTGGCGCTGGTTGACAGCTTACTAACCCGTGTTCGCAGAACGACTACTCCTGGTGCACCAGCGACTTCATCACCTCGGGCTGGGACAAGAAGGTTCAGAACTTCACCGACTATGGCCTCCCCATCTTCCTCTCCGAGTACGGCTGCATCCAGAACGAGCGCGACTTCGGCGAGCTCGAGTCGCTCATGCACTCCAACATGACCTCGGTCTACTCTGGCGGTCTCATGTACGAGTACACCTACGAGGAGAACAAGTACGGTATCGTTAAGATCGACGACAAGGCGCAGCAGGGTCCCCGCCGCGAGCTGCAGCCCGAGTTCGACAACTTCG
Source organism: Podospora aff. communis PSN243 (assembly GCA_033296975.1). Classification (NCBI taxonomy): domain Eukaryota; kingdom Fungi; phylum Ascomycota; class Sordariomycetes; order Sordariales; family Podosporaceae; genus Podospora; species Podospora aff. communis PSN243. Next base: position 121,413 of record MU865945.1, on the reverse strand, counting down.
CCAAGGCCATGAAGAACTTCCCTGCCCCAACCGGCGCCGGCGGTGCCAGCCCCACCACGCACAGCTTGCCCTGCCCCACCAAGGATGCTCACTGGGACATTGACTCTACCCTCCTTCCGGCCATGCCCGAGGGTGCCAAGAAGTACCTCACCGAGGGCGCTGGAAAGGGTCCTGGTCTCAACGGTCCTGGCTCGCAGAACTCTGGTCCCGCCGAGGTTGAGGATGCCGCGCCTGGCTCCGGTGCTGGCGGCGGCAGCGGCAACCAGAACAAGAACGCTGCTACCAAGGGCGGCATGGACAGCGCATCCCTCTTTGTTTCGGGTGCCGTCCTCGTGGCCACTCTTATGGGTGCCATTGCACTATAAATGCAGCAGACATGAAGCCGGGGATGATCTTTTGGATATACTATATATATAGCTGATGGGTGGCGCGTTGGAATCTCATTGCATTTTTTTTCCGGTTTGGAAACCAGAAAAATCGGGTCCGGTTTCTCTCCCAGGATATACCTTGTCTTTAGTGTGAGCGTCGGAGGCTCGTTGCTGGATAGTAACGCAGTTTATTTATTGGATTTTAATACACGGCGCGGTCCCGAGTCGGGAATTCTGAGGTTGATGAGGATCTTCGGAGGTGAAACGTGGGGTGACGTGTCGTCATGCGGCGTCCGGGGATGGTGAACTCCGGGGTGGGTGTGGCAGTGGCACAGTGGGAAAGGGAGGGTGAGATTGGTGGCGCTCTACCCTAACCCTGGATCTTGAAGCGCGGCGCGTGCCGGACAGGTCGGAAAGGCCGGACAAAGACAACGGCCTTGTGGGCGGCATTATTGGGTTAATGCTGGGTTAGAATTGAGTTTAGAGATACAAAGAGCGTTTGTTTTTTGATTGCCTTGCTTTCGGGTCACTCTTGTTTGTCTTGTTTTCCACCTTGCAGCCGGACTCACACCAGGGATCCCTGCGCGAGGTCTCAAGCAACTGTTGTTTCACTTGTGAGCTATTGACCAATCCCAAAGAAGGGGTTGCCTGTTGTATTGGGCAGCCGCACAGAGGTGACACCTGTGGACCATTGTCTGCCAAGCTGCTGGCACGCTTCATACCTATAACTGTGGTCCCTATGTACCTTAGTTTTCGAGTTCTATTTCCACTATCTCAAAGACAGGCATATAGTCCAACGGCGCATCCACTGTCGTTGTGACACCACCCTCCAGAACCTCTCTCACCCTCTCACCCTCAGCATCTACCCACTGCCAATTTCCCCCCTCCGGCAACCACACCGTCCTCGTCCTCTGCCCTGCCGCCAAAATCGGCGCAACGAGATACCTCCTCCCAAACAAATACTGATCCGTAACCTCCCACGCCCTCTCATCTTCTGGGAACCCATAAAACAACGGTCTCATCACCGGATCGCCATACCGATGCGCCTCATCCATCACCTCCCTCACATACCCCCTCATCTTCTCCCTCAAAAACAAGTACTTTTTACAAATCCCATACACCTCCTCGCCATAGCTCCAAACTTCATTCGGCGCCCCCGACAAGCAGTGACTCCCCCCCGAGTTCCCTAGCCGCGGCTGCTGCGGAAGGCGATCGCCATGAAGCCGGAAAACAGGACAAAACGCCCCCCACTGGAACCAGCGCACAAACAGTTCGCGAAAGGCAGGGTCGTTGGGGTTTCCGCCATGGAAACCGCCGATGTCGGTGGTCCACCAAGGGATCCCGGCAATTCCGGCGTTGAGGCCCGCCGAGAGCTGGTTGCGGAAGCTGGACCACGAGCTTGCGACGTCGCCTGACCAGAGGAGGGCGCCGTACTTTTGGCTGCCGACCCAGGCGCAGCGGACGAGATTGACTATGGGGGTTTGGCCGGTGGATTGCGTGCCTTGGTAGAAGGCCTGGGCGTAGTGGAAGGGGTAGATGTTGCCTACCATGAGGTTGGGGCCGAGGTGGTAGCGGTAGATGTCAAAGTCGTAGACGCTGTACTCGGGCTCGGCTTCGTCGAGCCAAAAGGTGGGATCGAAGCGCCAGTCGCCTTCCTTGGGCCAGTGGAAGTAGTCGACAACGAGGACGTCCATGGGGAGGCCGCGGCGTTTATGCTCGCGCGCGACTTGGAGGAGCTCGTCTTGGGTTTGGTAGCGAAGCTTGCATTGCCAGAAACCGAGGCCGTACTCGGGCATGGGAGGGGGTTTTCCGACTACGTTGGCGTAGGCGCGAACAATACCGGCGGGGGTGTCTCCGGCGACGATCCAGCAGTCGAGCACGCGTGTTGAGAGGGCCTCAAAAGTTTGTCAGGTTCTTGCCGAAAACGGCGCGGCCCACGGCGGGCTGGTTCCAGAGTAGGCCGTACCCCAGTGAGGAGAGTGCAAAGGGGATGGATGCCTGCGAGTTGCGCTGCGCGAGCTCGATGTCTGTGCCCTTGAGGTTGAGGTATGGCTGCTGATATTGCCCCATACCGTAGATGTGTTCGTTCTCATCGAGAGACTCGAACCGCGCCGTCAGGCGGTAGGAGTCAGCGCCTGGTCGCGGTACAAACTCTCGGGCGTCGATCTTGAGGGCGCTCGCCTTGGGATCTGTCACATCCACTCGATTACGCGAGAACTCTTCAAGGACGGTCCGACTGCCTCGAGCTTCGTCAGTGATCACCAGCTTTCCGCCCCGGGATACATGGGCCATGATTCTGCCATTGACAACGACAGCCTTGACACCTTCTTCTATCTGTACGTTTTGTTCTGCGGGCGAGATTTCAGGCGGCGCCTCACTCAGTGCCCAGTTCTCAGCCGGGAAAGTTGCCTCGTGGGTTGCTCGAATTCGGAGAGCATTTGGGCCCCAGGGTTCAATTCGGACCGTCTCCGAATCAAAGCGGTAGATGAGGGCGTTCTGATCTTTGGAAAACATAATGAGACTTGGTTGCTGAATCTGTAGATGCGACTGGACTCCCTGATATCCACCCTGCAAACGTCCATTCCCTGATTTTTACTGGGGAGTCGGAGCAGCTGACAAGACCCGGGCGGCAATGCACCCATGCCCAACTGCCACTGCGGCGTCATAATCGCGGGGAGGCCCAGGGTATCTGAGGCATCCGCCAACATGTAGGAATTTTCCCGTTTCGGGCAAACTGAGGCGATGTGAGCTCGGGGGGAGCTATACCGAAGGGCGCTGGCCAGGTTGGGCGAAATAACGTTGCAGTCGAGAATCCCCTTGTCTCTTAAACCCGCTGTGGTGCCACTCTTGATAGGGCTAGAGCTTACTCGTGTCCCCATATATCATCCAGGCAAAATGGAGTACCGAATCGTAGATTGTCATTGGGTGCCACAGTCTGCATCAGTAAGATTCTAAAAAAGACCGGTGAGAGGTGAAGAGGGGTTTGAGACATGGAAGGCCCCACCAAAAGGGAAAGAAGGCTGCCTAGGATGCGGTGCTAGCTGTTTTTGACCCAAATCGGCGTAACTGCTGGTTTGTTGGGCAGGTTTGAGAATCGAGCGGTTGGTATTGGAATGGTGGACCGTATTACCGCGGATGGAGTTGTGGAGAAGTTGGGGTCAGAGAGTTCTCTGTAAGGTCCTCATGGCAAGGACGGATTGCATCGACGTGGGGCAGTCAGCAGTTTTCGACTCCTGCCACTGGTGCGGATAAGCGTCCAGTCGCCAGGATTTTGACGTCGACATCCTTCAGCTTCCCCGTGGGGAAATCCCCATACTTTCCATTCCAACACCGGACAAGCATCGTGACCGACCCCTCACCACCATCGCCAACATGTGCACACTGGAGTGGCGACTTATTCCCGGGTTAGGATATGCCGGGCGCGAGCTCCAATTGTAGCGCGGTCGCCGGCGAGGTTGTGGGTAGAGGAAGAATTTCCACGAATCTTATTTCGATAAGGGATGCAGATTATCCTGAGACTTAAAAGAGAGTCGCTATCTCTCAGCTTGAGGCCTGGATCGACGTAACAGCTCATCTGACGACGCATTTGGCGGTTCTTTAGGCCCAGCGTCACCTTCAACTTCAACAAAATGTCTGACGAGAAGAAGGCCGCTGCGGCTAGCGCCCTCCAGCTAGAGCGCGCCGACCTGGCTCTCGACCATCTCCAAGACGTCAACCTCGGAGACAAAGCACTCAACGATGGCGCGTTTGAGGCCACGGCCCAGGAGCACAACATGGGCTTTGTGCAGGCCATGAAGACCTACAAGCGGGCTGCCTTTTGGTCAGCTCGTGAGCGCCCCTGAGCCCTTGGCAGACACCCGCAGACAGCCGGACTGTAAGCCTAGGTAGCTAACCATTGCCAGTTATCTCGGCGTCCATTATAATGGAGGGCTACGATGTGACCTTGCTCGGTTCCTTCTACGCCTACCCGTCCTTCCGCGAGCGATACGGGGAATTCCTCAACGAGGAGCGCGGCTACCAGATCTCGGCTGACTGGCAAACCAAATTCAACTGCTTGGGAGCTTTCGCCAACATCTGCGGTGCCATTTTCAACGGATGGGCCACAGCTCGCTTTGGGCACCGCATTGTTCTCATGGGTAGTTTCATCTTCCTCACCGGCTCCATCTTCGTCTCCTTCTTCGCCCCCAGCATCGAGATCCTCTTGCTTGGCCAGTTTCTATGCGATCTCCCCTGGGGCGTCTTCGCCACGACGGGCCCCTCATATGCCGCCGAGGTGACCCCCCTGGCCATTCGCGGCTACCTGACCGCTTATGTCAACCTCTGCTGGTGCATTGGGCAGTTCATTTCTGCCGGCGTCCTCAAGGGCCTCGTCTCGAATCCAACACAGTGGGGCTACCGGATTCCATTCGCCATCCAGTGGGTTTGGCCGGTTCCCCTGTTCATCGCTACGTTCCTTGCCCCGGAGTCTCCGTGGTTCCTTGTTCGAACTGGCAATCTGGACGAAGCCAAGAAAGCACTCCAGCGCCTGTCGGAGAAGGACCTGACGTTGACTACGATGCCCAGATTGCCATGATGGTCCAACAAACAAGCTCGAACTTGAGGAGCGTGCAGGTGTGACATACTGGGACGCTTTCCGCGGTACAAACCTTCGGAGGACCGAGATTGCCTGCATGTCGTTTCTCTCCCAGATCACCAACGGTGGTGCCCTCTGTTACAGCGGCTCCTTCTTCTTCCTACAGACGGGAATCAATGCCGAAGCAGCTTACGGTATCAGTCTGGGTGGTACTGGCATTGCCTTTGTCGGAACCATCATATCGTGGTTCTACATCCACCGCTTTGGACGACGCACCATCTGGCTTGCGGGCTTCGGTTGCCTTGTGGTAATCCTTTGGACCATAGGATTCCTTGCGCTTCCCAGCCAAACAAAGCCCCTTGCTTGGGGTCAGTCACTGCTTTGTGTTGTCTGGCTTGGAGCCTACTCAATGTCCGTTGGTCCTATCGTCTACACCATCGTGTCGGAGATCGGCTCGACTCGGCTGCGAACTCAGACCGTCGTTCTCGGCAGGAGCATTTACTATGTTGGCAACATCGTCTGTGGCGGCACGATTCAGCCTCGACTCCTTTCACCCGGGGCTTGGAACGCCAAGGGAAAGACGGCCCTCTGCTGGGCCGCACTGGCGTCACTTACTTATGCGTGGGGGTACTTTCGCATGTTTGAGACCAGGGGCCGTACTTTCGGCGAGCTGGACTTTATGGTGAGTGATCTGCCAATAAAAAAGGGATTAGGGAATATGCTGACTCTCGCGGTAGTTCCAGAAGGGCGTGTCAGCTCGCCAGTCGGCCAACTATGTTGTGGACAAGCACGAAGTGTTTGCCACGCAGGACGCACGGGAGGCCCGTGTGGCAGATGTAAAGAGGTGAGTGGAAGAAGCAGAAACGAGTGGCTGCATCAGGGGTTGGATGTTTGGAAACAGGCTGAGATGGGCTTGGAAACATGACAAAAGTTTTTTTGGTTCTGTTCAGGGGTCGAAAATCAAAGAGACCCTCATGAGACTGGTGAAGAAGCCCCTTCATCGGCCAGCTCGTCATGAGATCATTCTCATAGGCCGTTCTGGAAAAAAAAAGAGGTCATTGCTATCCAATTCATACGAAACATCGACGCAGCAAAGATACCAAGCCACACAAGCCAACCGCCATCCCCCTGAACACGCACACCCTCTCCTTTCACACCGACAAATCCTTCCCAGATTTAGCCTGGCCCAACCACCAACGCTCACTCCTCCCTGGTCGTCACAAAATACCAATCCTCAAAGCCCTTCGGCACCTTATCTCCCGCAATCTCCACCCCCTCCAGAAACTTGCGGATTTCAGCCTCATCCTCATCACTGAGACTCACCTCCACCGCCTTGCAGTTCTCCTCGAGGTACTTGATCCTCTTCGTACCAGGTATCGGAAAGATATCCCCTCCCTGTTTCATCAACCACGCCAATGCCAGCTGCGCGGGTGTGCAGCCCATCCTATCCGCAAAAGCCTTGAACTGGCCCACGGCTTGGACGTTTTGCAAGCGGTTTTCTTCCTGGAAGCGAGGCATAACGAGGGGGCGCTTGTCATTGGCGTCGCCGATAGTTTCTCCCAGGGCGAAGGTGGAGGTGAGTAGGCCGCGGCCGAGGGGCACTGCGGCGACAATGGCAGTGCCGAGGGAGCGTGCGGTTGCGAGGAGGTTGGTGCCCAAGGGGGTTTCTATGTCTAGGACAAAGGGGGAGTAGTCTACCTGGACGGCGGCGACGGGGGCAATGCGGGAGGCGCGGCGGAGGGTGCTGGAGGAGACGTTGGAGAGGCCGATGTGTTTGATTTTGCCGGCACTGGATGGAGGGGGTGTGGATGTTAGGCCAGGGGATCGAAACAAAAGGATTGTGATGGGAAGGTAAACGTACGTCTTCAGCTCGGCAAGGGCACGCATGGTGTCCTCAATGGGGGTGTTGGGATCGGCTTGGTGCATGTAGTCTGCGGACGGTTGGTGGGTGGTTAGTGACTTGAAGGGGGTGGGGGTGACGCGTTCCCGGTGAGGAGATAGGGTTCTTACAGAGATCGATCGAATCAATGCCGAGGGCCTGGAGGCTCTCGGCGCAGGCCGTCTTGCAATAGACGCCCGTGCTGTTGATAGTGTGCATGGAGCTGTTTTTGACATAGCCGAACTTGGTGGCGAGGAAGATGTCACTGCGCTTTCCGGTGCGCTTGAACCAGCGGCCGATGAGCTGTTCGCCGTCGCCGTAGAGGCTGAGGCGTAGTAGAAGGCATTGTCAGTATTGTCTAGACTCGGAGATGTGATTGGTTTGGCATTGCCGATGCGGCTAGATCGAGTTCGGGAGTTGAGGTAAGGGGCAGTATGCAGTTGGTAAACGGGAGGCACATTTCTAGGCCAGGCCCGGCGCAAGGGATAGAGAACTGCATGAGAGAGGATCATCGGTGATACGGCTATCACCGACCACCGACCACCCGGACCTACTCGGAGGTGTCCCAGAACCTGGCGCCGATCTCATATGCGCGATCCAGAACCGCAAACCGTTCTTCATCGCTGGGGACGCTTCCATAGGCGTCGTAAGTTAAACCCATGGTGCCGAATCCCAGCTGTGGGATCATAGGCCCGTTGTGGCCGAGCTGCCGAAGTGGGATGGTAGGGCTTGGCATTTTGTGTTAGTCGTTGGTGGAAGGAGCAGTGTGCGGCGCAGATTGTGTCCTTCCTCATTCATTTTGCAGAGAATGCCCTGCTATTTTATACAAAACTCTGATCTCTCAACACGCAACAATTGCAACTCAGTCCTAGGAGCTCGAGCAATGATAGCGCCTTCTTTCGCGCATTTTTCGTGGAGAACTCGGTGCCCGAAGCTATCCATGTCGAAATCAGCGCGCGTATTCCCGGGGATATCGGCCAATCGACTTTCAGATTTTCCGAACAGCACGGATGGGAGCCAAGAACCTTGGAAAGACAAACATACCCTGTACGGTAGGCTCCCCGCGGCTCCCGAGTGTCAACCTGACCACCGAAACCCTGCGCTAGCGTGTCTGCCAAATCCTGACACAGTTGACCGACTTGCCAAACAATCGGCGGCGTGGCACCGCGGGGCCCACCTCCGCATACTTTTGTGGCTATCGGCCAATCCTCCGTGGCCGTTACCGATATGCCGGGATGCGCCGCATAAGACTGCCATCGAGCCCCGGCCTTCTCATGACGGATCACTCACGCTGGGCCAATATTTCCTCAAGGCACCTACATGTACCATTAAGATTATCTCGGATCTCACGCACCCGAACAGGAATACCATCTGACGTGTCTGGTCTGAATCGACATGAAGACGCAAACCGGAGGCAGCCGCTCGCGAGTCAAGTCGGGCTGCCGAACATGCAAGTGAGTTCGATTTGTTCAGTCTGCAGAAACATCACCAAGAAATCCGAGTGTCTGACCTCTAGTCTGGGCAGAGTACGCAAGATCAAATGCGACGAAGGCCGGCCCGCATGCAACCGCTGCACCTCGGCCGGCCGGGTCTGTGAGGGATACGGTATCTGGGGAGGTGGGGGCGTCATCCTCACTCAACATGTTCAGCTCGGCCTGTCCACCGGATCAACGCCTTGCATGTTGATCCCGCAGCCGTCGATCTCTGTGCCGGCTGCTTCCGGGACATCCGAGGAACATCTCGTATTCGAATGGTTTCGGAACAGGGCAGCCAGGAAACTACAAGGCAGTCTTGTCCTCAACTTTTGGGACACCCTCCTCATTCAGGCCAGTCTTACCGAGCCCGCCATCTACCATGCTGTTCTAGCCCTGAGCTCGGTTCACAAACAAAATCCCACCGGTGTCGAGATTTGCGGTACACCCGAGGATGCTCCGGACAAGCACGAGCAGTTTACGCTTCGCCACTACGTTAAAGCCATCCATCATCTTCAGCCACACCTTGCCAGCAACGACAGACCGTCACTTCGTATTGCTCTGATTGCCTGTGTGGTGTTCGTTGGTCTCGACTTCCTCCGGGGCCACTTCAGGGCGGGGCAGCTGCACCTGCTCAAGGGGCTCAAGATTATGCAAGACGTAGGCCTCGTCTCCAACCAAGGGGATGGCGTCATCTGCTGGCGACCCTGTCGACAGCCCACTGATGACTGGATTGTCGAGGCTTTCTCCCGCTTGCAGCTGCAGGTTGAGCTCTTCGACTACTCTCACGCGCATCCATGTCTCATTATCTTGCGTGCCCCTGAACCTGAGATTTCAGAAACAACCGCCTTCCGCTCTTTCAACGAAGCATGGCAACTCATGACACAACTATTCAACAAAATATTCTACCTCGCCGACCAAGCTCGCCAAGGTGCAGATTCCAGGTCGGAATTTCCACCGTTACTCGACCAGCACCAGCATGTCCGTGAGCAGCTTTCACTGTGGCTGGAAGCCTACGAGCGGTCCAGAGAAGCCCTCAATCAAAATGGGAGTCCGTGGTATTCCGGCCGGATATATCCCCTGCTCTCAGCCTATCAAACCATGGCCTGCATCATGGCCGACACAGCGCTGCAGCCTGAGGACGAAACAGTTTTTGACAAGCATACCAGCAGCTTCATCATGCTCATCATCCAGCTGGCCGGACTCTGGAGCACTACAATTACGTCGTCCAACATCCAAGCTCTCCCGGGGAACGCTGTGGACATGCACCGGTCCATTCTCGATGCCGGGTGGCTACCTCCGCTCTTCTTCGTCGCCACAAAATGCCGTGTTCACCGCATCCGATTGCAAGCCGTGAAGCTTCTTGAAGCAGCTTCGCACCGGGAGGGTATTTGGGACGCCACAGCCACAGCGCGGGTGGCGAGGAAGATCATGGAGTTGGAGGAAGGCGACTTTTATGTTGATGTGGAAAATATTGATGATTTCTCCCTGACGAGGTCTCCAGCGCCACAAGAGCTGCTGTTGCCCGTACTGCCGGTGGAACGAAGAATACAAGAGGCCGAGGTCATTTTGTCGGGCGCGCCGATGGATCAGATCTTTCTGTACTGCAAACAGAAACAAGGAGGGGTTTATGACCGGGTTCTCCTTTCTGAATACGACGTTGGTTCGCAGAGATGGACGGATCGATGAGTTTAACGTTAGAGGCTCAATAAAGGAATTTGGGGGATCTCTTCGCCTCGAAACTGTAGGGTATATTTCACAGATTTGACTCCAACCTGGAGACCGAAAACGCCTCGAGGTTTGGTAGCGGTTTTATTATGAAATGCCAAACATAAGGTAAGGAAGCCTGCCCAAGATAAGATTGTCTTGCAGCCATCCTCGGGGAGTATTGAGACCATTGAAGTGAGAATGAGGCCGTTAATCCAATCTACCTAACCTACGCATGCTGAGAAACAATACAGCTCTAGAGTCTCGGAGGCACGTCAGCGCTCCTCCTCACGCTCCTCGATCGTCTCGCACTTCCACCACCGCTACTCCTGCCACTCCTCGAACTAGAACTCCGTCTCGGTGCGACATTCTTCGCCCCTGCCATGGCAGGCTCACTGGTTGGCAACACAGCGGCCTTCGCGGCCTTGCGGTTCCTGCGCAGGCGCATCAACTCGGCCCAGAGTGCCACGAGCATCCACAACGACCACATGACGGCCGCGACGATGATGTACACCCTCTTTCGGTACGCCGATGCACCCGCCAGATTCAACCCCAGTCCACCGTTGATGATTCCTACGGTCACGCCAATGCGTCCGTTGAACAGATGTAGGTACGACCAGATTTGTCGGCGCTGAACCCGCTTGAATTTGGCGTGGTGGACAACGCCCAGAATCGGCTGCAGAAGCAGCGCCGCGAACGTGACGAGGCCGATGATGGGGTGGTAGTTTGTCGACTCGTTCGTGAGCAAATTACCACCGCCAAAGGGGATCGTCACGTAGGTCACGAGGTAGATGCCCAGACCAGCGCCGGCAATGTACACACACAGCGCCAGCATCTGGAAGATGCCGTGGACCCAGATGGCGAAGCGGCCTGGCACGACGCGCATGAAGATTGATCCGAGAGGGAAGAGGAGAACCATGGCGAGGGAGCAGAGAATTCCGTGGATGTTACGGAAGTACGTGGCCGTTTCGATGTCGAACCCGAGAAAGTTGGAGCCCGGGAAGCCGCCGCCGTTTCCATTTCCATTCTCGCCGCCGCGACCTCCGCCGAAGCCCGAGGATCCGTCACCGGAGCCGGACCCATCTCCGTGGCCGCCTCCGTGTCCGCCTCCGCCGGGATACCCCCAACCGCTGCCGCTGCCGCTAGTGCTGCCGCCGTTGTTGTCGGGCTTGGCCCACCATGGCGGACCATGGCTGTAGGCAAGGGTAGCAAAGGCTAGATTGTGTAAGTACAAGTGAATAACCAGATGAACGGCAGCAAGACTCACTCAAGCAGAGCGCAGCTGCTAGCCTTATATTCGACGTCATATCTCGAAAGACCATTGTCGCTAAAGGTTGTCACAAAGCCCTGCAGAGAGAAACAAAGTGGGGGAGAGGAAGGGGTGGGCGAGCCGCCTGATGATATAGCGGTCGAGCCCGCAGCCGCCAAGCGCCGTCCCGCCAATGAAACGACATGCTCACCCTGCCGGCAGCAGCAGAAACACCCCTATAGAATCCCCGGTTCACTCCCATTCTTCCAGGGATCGATCCTCAGCTTTCGGAATTAATTTACAACAGAGAAATCCCCGAGACGGGTTTGGCCCCGTGCCCCGTTGGGGAACTCCCATGCGGCGGCCTCCAAAGCAGCTGTCACCGTCTGATCGACCTACCCGTGGGCTCACTCCCAGCCTCCCGTTTCTGCGCAAAGGCCGTACGGCAGTGATTGCCGGGCTTTCGTGCAGGAGGGCATACGTACGACGGCGCAATCTTCAATACGACCCAAGATCGGACGCCACCACTCACCATCCGGTGCGTGCGCACAGGAGCTGCAAGCCACGACGTCCAGCAGCACTCCAGCACTTCAGCTGAAATATCACTGGGTGCAAGGCTCTGAACAAGTGGGAATTTACCCGTGGGTTGGGTAGCAGCCAGAGCCTATAGTTGGAGTAAGCCGCCCCAAAGTGCACAACGGGCTTGGCCGGACGCGTCATGCGCGGCACGGCGGCGGGGGATGGGGGGAATGTGCATGGCGGTGCAAAGTGCGGGCCACAGGGCCGTGGGCAGCTTGGTTCTCGGTGCGATAGGGCTCTTGGCTCTGCGGTTGCATGAAACGCGGTTCTTTTGCCGATGGCGGCGGTGGGGGAATGTCGGTGGTTTGGCATCTCCGTGCCGCCGATGCAGCCTGTAGATTTTTGGATGCCAAGATAAAGGCTGGGCTATTACGCGCGCAAACTTGGGTTCTGAGGGATTCAACCGGTGTGGACTTGAGGTTTCAACTGCAGAAACATTTGCATCTGTGCGATTTGAATCCTGCCCTGACTACGGCTGTCAACCCGTTGGGATCCAGTCATGGAATAAAGTACGGAGCCCTGATCCAGGGGAGGGATTAAATTTGAAGGGGATGAAACAGAGAGAGATACCTGCCCAATGAGTACGTCCCTCTACCCCAACCCCTTCAACTCCGAGAAAGTCCAGACTGCAAGACTGTCGTGTTCGAGTCATCTGGAAAAAGATTAGAGATGTTCAAGTAAAGGAAGCTGAGATTGAAAAGTACGGGAAGACTCAGTCAGGCTCTTGACCACAACCTTGATGACTACTACTAGGCCTTCATTTGATCGATATAGGCCTCTCTGAATGAATCACCAGGGCGGGCATGGGACAGGAAAAGCCAATTCTGGAATATTCCGCTAGGTATATATGGAAGATCAAGCAAGAACCCTTTCGCCATTACCTTGCTCAACCTTGCAGTCAGGACAGAACTGATTCCTAACCCCTAGATACGTCAAGCTCCCACATCCGACTTGTATGAAACTTGCTTGCTCAGGGAGAGACCAAGTGTCACCATAGTACTCAAGAGGCATCGTACCGCAAGTGTCGTTCAACCCCGGCGAGTTGAAGTAGAATAAGTTGCATCCGCCGCTCCAGCTATCCCTCCACTCACTCACCGCGCACCCCTTGTTGTCGAGGCAGAGCTGGCAGCACGCGCTGGCGTCGAGGTTGGGGATCCCAATCAGCGTTTTGGGGAAGCCGATGGGAAATGTCCAGTTCGCAATAGGAACCCGGACTTCGATGCCTCGGCCGTCGCGCTCGCTGATTAGATTTGTTGGGGCACATTTCGCGGCGCGGGTGACAGTCGCTGGCTTTCCGGCTTCGCAAGACACTTCGACGGGCTTGGTCGTGTATGCTAGCTGGTGGTCCCGGTTTGTGCGAGTGACGGTGTGACGGGACCGGGTTCGGGTGTAATACCTCCCCACGGCGTTGATATCTATCGTCCGGGTGCCGACTACCGTGGTGGAGAGAAACGTCGTTCCGGTGGCTGTGGATGTGAAGGTGGCTGTGGTGCCGGTGAAGGTGAAGACGCGGTAGGAGGCTGTCTGGAAGAAGTAAGTTGTGACGGCTGTCGGCCAGGACGTCTTGGTCGTGGTGACCTGGCCTGGGAAGGGCTTGTATTCGCCCGTGTAGACAGTTGAGGTGATGCTTGGTGCGGCAATACCGTTTATGCAGGTGGTTGGCTCGAAAGTGACAGTGGCGACGGTAGGGCTTGACCAGACGATTTCTGTGGTGGTGCCTTCGACTGTGACAGTTGGTGGAGGTGTTGTTCCGGTCATGTAGATGACATCCCATCTTGATTCAAGGGGCTCTGTGGCGATGACGGTCGACCAGCTTGTTCGGTTGATGTTTCTGCTGGCCACGGCTTCGTTGATGTACGATACCACCCTCTGAACACCGGCTGTCGATGTTGGGACTGGATGGATTGACGTGTTACCGTATCGGACAGTGACAGAAGACGAGTACTCGTCGCTGATAAAGGCCGTTGAGGACCAAGTGAGAACGGTAGACGCGTCCTGCGCTTGGACAACCAAGGTCAAGGTCGAGAGGATGACAGCGGGGAATTTCATATTTTGCGAGGCTAGGTTGACACCAGAGAGAGTTGAAGAGGCGTTGCTGAGGCCCTTGCTGAGAAGCACAGGCAGACTTGTGCCGTGGCTTACCGTGATATGTCGTCGCCCACGATGCCCCTGCCAAGACCGAGCTGCGATGTCACGATCCAATGGTTGCGCGTGTCAGGTAACGTGAAGAAGTCATGAGAGATGAGTTAGTAGCATCCAAGTATGTGGTGATTACCCGCTCGCCAGGTCAATTAGCCGCATCCTTGCGAATTACTCGATGGCTACGTCTGTATGCAGGCTTGCAGCTCGACCTTATTTTGCCGCCAAACGTTACATTGCGTGAATGTGATTGTCGAGTGGTGATGTTGTCCAAGCAGTTGGCTTGGAAACCAGCTTGAAGTGAATGCAACATTGCGAACCGTCCCGTCCTGGTAGACGATGAGTTGATCGCGTTAGTTGTAGTTGCATGTTCATGACAACACAAGATGGTGTCATTTCTAGCCTGAATCCACTCGTAATGACCTAACGATCAATGTCGGAACTCAAATTCGGAGACCACGGTCCTAACTTCGAGAAAGGCGGTGATCTGAAGATGACAATAAGGAAAGTACGAGAACGGCACAGCTGCGATCAGATGCTTGGAACAACCCAAGGTGGCCCGCAAAAGGTGTGGAGGTGCTCTGTACCTATCTCGCACGAGAAGAGAAGGCGCTGCTTTGGAGCGGAGAAGTCTTTGGACACCGGACCAAAACCACAGAAGGAGCCACCTTACTGCAGCACTTGACTTCACACTCAAAGAGCAGGCATGAATAAGTGGTCTCATCAAATTCAATTTCATGATTTCACCATCATGGCTCTGCCGTCAGTTTGTACACAACAGCCGTGAAAAGTAGGTATCTAGGTACCTTACCGTTAGCTGGACGAGCTGAATGCAGAGGGCGAGCCCCTGTTTCAGCTCGCGCTGCACCACACCCTGGAAGCGCCCATTCGTTGTTTCATCGCGTCGGGCGTCCCTTCGCGCAAGTTCAGCCGCACAGGAACCCATCATGTCAGCGTTATATTAGATCCCGTTGCCTGCGACTTCAGTCGACCCCATCACGAATCCAATCAGAAGATATCAACATTCGACTTTAGTTAGCAGCCCCGGTTCCACGGTTCTTGTGATTGCTCTGATACATTTCGACATGCACTCCAAACAAACTTGCGACGCTCGAAACGAAGCGCTCTTCAGTTCTCGGCTCGCCCGCCTTGACCAGACCATCACACCGTGGTTGAAGAATGTAGCCGGTGAAGAAAGTATGGAATTTCTCTCCATGATCTTACGTCAACCCCCCTACAGCGTACAGATGCTAACCCGACGCTAGGATCCAAAGCGATAGGGGGTCTTGACATTTCAGCCACCACGGAGGTCAAGGAAGAATGCCTTCTTCGCAATGTTGAGGCCATCCTCGCCATAGCTTTGCCCGACGACTCCAAAACCAGCATCCCAAGGAACAGCGATGGATCTACGGCAGGCCATCAACTTGGATCAACTCCTACTCCGACATCAAATGGTTCACTCTATGCCAACCTTCAGCTTGACAAAGACACGGAACAAATCCGCGTCCTCGAGCTCCTTCCCAGCCCTAGCCCGGACTCGGAGATTGCCATGGCTCTATTCACTGTTCCCAGCCCCCGATCCCAGGGATACTCTGCACTCTCCTACACCTGGGGCACTCCCGAACCAAAACACACCACCACCGTAAATGGCCAGCCCTTTTCCGTCGGCACAAACCTCTTCAACGCCTTGCGGTCCCTCCGTCTCCCAGACCGTCCACGCCTTCTCTGGATCGACGCCATCTGTATCAATCAGCAAGACG
This sequence comes from Podospora aff. communis PSN243, assembly GCA_033296975.1. Lineage (NCBI taxonomy): Eukaryota > Fungi > Ascomycota > Sordariomycetes > Sordariales > Podosporaceae > Podospora > Podospora aff. communis PSN243. The sequence goes on along the minus strand of MU865945.1, from coordinate 105,687 downwards.
ACGCCGAGAGGGCCTTTCAAGTAGCTCTCATGGGGTCCATCTACGCCGAAGCCGAGAGCGTGTCCATTTTCATCGGTATGCCTTCGCCGAAGAGCTACCCCCTTTTCGACTTTCTCGAAAGAGATCGCAGACTCGATGACATCACCCAGGAGAACGTTGAAGAGATTCTAGCCGAGTGCCACATGGACAAGATGGCGGTGATTTCCTCCTTTGTCGAGTTCTGCGATAGGGAGTGGTGGACCCGGGTATGGGTGATGCAGGAGTATTACCTGTCTGTTCGAGCTCCGGATTGGTACATTGGATCGCGGTCCGTTTCGGGAGGGAAGCTTGCTCGCGACGTGAAGGGCCTGGCTATGGCGTCGGTACGGCTTGCCATGCCATTTAGCGACGCAGGGTCAGATCTGGGAAAGGAGCTAGGGAGGCACACGACCAGCTCGCTGGTGGACCGCCTGTTGAAGACCTGCGATGGCGTCTTGGTGAGAAAGCAGACGAACCCGCACGATACCCCGAGATTCTTGTTCGCGAAGCACGGGAGAAAGGCCACAAGCGCAATGGATTACGTTTATGGCGTACGGGAACTGCTGGAACCGCATTTCAGGAAGGTTTTCGTGCCCGATTACGGGTTGAAGTTATGCGAGCTGTACGAAAAGCTTGCAGCGTGGTTCCTGCTGATGGATGGGTGGGGAGATATGTTGTGGTACTACCCCTTTCGCGTCAACTGCGAACGCCAAGGAGATGGGTCCAGCTGCAAAGTGCCGAGTTGGGCGCCGAACTTTTCGAGGCGGCCAGAGCATCTTGTCAACGAAGCAGAACCGCCGAAGTTCTTGAGCGACGGGCCGAATACGGTGCAGTGCGCTATCGTGGATAAAGTGTTGTATCTCGAGGGTTGTCGTCTGGGCCTGATTCGAGAGGTTATTGTGATGCCAGAGGGGGATTGCTTTGAGGTTTTGCAGAGGATGTGGCAGTTGGATCGCATTCATTGCTCGAATCAGCGAAGCGGCTCCAATCTGGACACGCCACGGGAAGAACGGGCGTTACTGGCATGGGCGACAACAATCCAGCCGCCGACGGTTCCGTTCGCACCGCGGTGGAGAGAGACGGGAGAGCTACTTGCTCCTGACTTGCAGCGATATGTGCAAGAAATCGGAGTCAGAAGCAACGCTCTCTTGGATGAGAAGCACGCCACGGCAAAAGCTTCACCCGAGACACCGGAGATCCAGGCGTGGTATAAACACGAGTCTACCATCATTGCCACGGCGCATGGACGACAGACGCGCGGCGCAGGGAATCTCCATCGATACCTCACCATGGAGATGGAATGCGATTTTGCAAGCGCTTGCGCTTTTGACTTTGATAACCTAGACTTCCAGCTTCGGATAATGGACGAGTCTCCCGATATCAAAACAGGGCTAAATGTCATATCCTCTCCCACCTTTCCTCGAGAGGTGGTATACGTGGACCTGATCCGCACCATCGAAAGCAACAGCGACCAAGAGAGTCCGACATCCTTCAAGGAGCTCGTAGCCATTGTGCGCGGTATCGCTCGAAAGATATACGAAAAGGTCGTCCAAGAAGGTCCTGATCAAGGACCGAGGCAGCCCCTAGACGTTGCGAGGATGCGGGAACTCCTCGACGGACAAAAGGAACACATCAAAAAGCTCCAGGAAGGGGATAAGATTGCCCTTCTTTCCTTCGGAACGGAGGCCGAGAGGGAAGAGCAGGTGCGTTCGTTGCAAAAGCAGGTCGAGGAGATGGAGCGCCTTCTCCAGTGGAGAGATAGTAATGAGATGCGAGCCGACCAGATCCACGGCGCGGAGGATAAGACGTGGAGTCGAGTTGATGAGGAGAGGGCGGCGCAGTTTCGGGGCCGGAGGCTGTTCGTGACGAAGGAAGGGCTGGTTGGGATTGCGAGCCCAGGGGTTCGAGATGTCAGAGTTGGGGACCAGGTGGTGTTGATGGATGGTATGACGTTTCCCCTGATAGCAAGGGAGGCCGGTGGCGAAAGGCTTGCTGTGGTGGGCTGTGCTAATGTAAGGGGTGTGAAACTTGGTCAGAAGGTCGAAGAGGCCGAGTTGAAGGGAGGCGTCAAGCTGGTGCCGAAGGCGATGATGGCGTTTGTGTGATTTCTACACCTGGAGACACCCCGTTTTCATCATGTCGAGGGTCCCGCCTCATGTCTTCCGGAAGCAGGCGGTGCTCTTGGTCCTGCACTTCAAGCTTTCAGCTGTAATTGTCCAGTATGCTAGATTTGCGGAGGGAAAGAGTGAAGAAACAGCAGTGGGTTACCTGCCCTGTACATAATCTTCTCTTCGAGCATCACAAATTTCATCAGTGATCGAGAAGATGCCGTCGCTGGCAAACGAGACCAACCGCCGAGACCAACCGCCCCTGCCTGCAGACAGTACCTGCGGTACTTGCTGCCAAAAACCTACCTCGTCATTACTTTTCCCACGTGCTAATGGCGCCCCGCACCCCTGACAAGTCTTAATAGGTGATGAAGTAGACGAGAAAGGTACTTGAAGAGCGTCCCGCAAACCTACGATCTCGCCGTAGTACACCACTGGCAGGGAGAGGGCGAAGGCTCTCTGACCTATAGATAAGGCGCGGTAAGTGCAAATCGGACCAGACTAGTTGGTCAGGTCAAAATCCGGGTTCCGTGGAAAGAAGCGGTATGCTGGTTGTCAGGGGGTTGATTTCTCAAGGAAGACGTTGTAGAACCCTTTTCTGTTCAAGATCCTCTTCCTTACAGTACCCAAGCAAACGGACTCCTTATCCTTCCTGCGCCACTGCTCTTCACCATACCCGGCACCGTCCCATTCACAGAACCAGCAGCACCTCCCCCAACACCAACCTCTCCATTCCCGGTCTCCCCACCATTCCCCTCCTCATCTCCCTTCACCGTCCCATTTCCCGCCCCCTTCACCTCCTCCTCCTTCTTCACCCTTAAACTCTCCAAAATGGCCTCTACATCCGCGTGCCTCGGCCTCTCCTCAACCGCACCACACTCTCTCGCCCTCTCCCACCCCGGCTTGAAGTACTCACTCCACCAGCTGCTCTGATCAATCAACATATAATGATTGAAAAACCATCCCGACCCGGGGTAGTTATGCGCATTCGCATAAAACTGAACGTTGCACGTGTCCTCGCACGCGAATTTGTTATTCGCCGGTCCGCCTGTGAAGTAGCAGTACTCTCCCGTGGCGCTGTTCTTACGACAGGAGCGGGCGTAGATGTACTGCAGCACCCATCCTACAACGTGGACGGGCTCCGGGTCGGCGTACACGCCGCTGTTTCCGGAATTGAGTACCTTGGTGGCGCCGTCCGAGGGGGAGGTGCATGAGGCGATGAGGCTAAGGAGGTAAGCGTCAATGGAGGAGGCGCAGGTGGGCGTGCAGACAGCGTCGATGTCTGAGGGAGTGGGTTTGAAGACTGTGCGCATGGAAGCAGCAAGGCCGAGGAGGGTTTCAGGGCAAGAGATGGGGGCGCGGTAGGCGGCGAGGCAGGCGGCGGAGGTGGAGGGGGTGAGGTGGGATGTGTTGTAAGACCAGTCGGGGTAAATTTGATCGAGGGTGATTTGATTTGAGCTGAAGCCGTGGGCGAGTTGGGCGCCTGACACGGTGAGGAGGAGGAGGAATGGCAGGGAATGAGCGGGTGCCATGTTGCGGGTTGGAGATTCGGCTTGGCGTGGGGAAGAGAAGGTTGGATGGATGGGAGGGATGGTGTTGGTTTTTGAGTAAGGTAGGATGGAGAGGTTCAGGCAGTTCGCGGGAAGGATTGGCCGCTGTAATTTCGCCTCTGGGGAAGTTATGGAGCTTTCATTTTAGCAACGGTTGTGAAGATCCACCCGACCCGAGTTGTTGGTTTTGGATGGGCCAATGACGACATTGCAGCTCCAGCAACGCTGTTGGATGATGGTTGCACCCAGCTCCTGTCTTGACACATCACCTTCTCCCAATCCCTTCTTCTTCTTCAGAGCCTCTCGCTCTGCTCCGCGGGCCTCTCGAATCCGCTTCAATCTTTCTATCTCCACTTTCGCCCTGTCAAGTTTCTCTCGACGCTTCTCTAGCTTGCCGTCTACCGCTCGGTCACAGCTGTCAACTTGAACCGCAGGACTACCAATCTGCTCTCTCGCGGGCGAGAGCTTGTTTGCCGTTTGGTCAGGTTCCTCCGCTCTCTTCATCTTCTCCTTAGCCCCGGCCACTCGCCTGGCGTTCTCCGCGTCAGAGTGCTCCTGGTCTCCATTTCCATTAAAATATCTGCGGTCGATCCGTGCAATCGGCCGTTTCACAAATAAAGGGGGATCCGGGTCGAAATACCTCCCGCAATTTCGTCCTTTTGCTCCTTTGGCATAGCCATCACGATGCGTCGAGTCGAAAGGCGGGATCTCCACGTCTTTGATCCTCGGTGCGTTGATGGAGAGATTGTACTTCGCAGCGATGGCCTCGGCGGCGGTAATCAGTTTTGAGCGGCGGGAGGCCGGGTGAATGAAACGCGGGATGATAAAGTGCACATCAACGGACAGTTTGCGCAGCAAGCGATCTGGTCCTCGTAGGGGAATTTCGTCGATGAGATCTTGCATGACGCCCATGTAACCCATCACATCCCCTGCGGATCGAGATTTCTGGATGTCCTCATGCTGGTGGGAGTAGTGATAGTAGAGCGCCAGGGCCCCTTCCGGAGTCAAGTCGCAGTGAAAGGCTCTTGTCAAGGTGCTATTCAGGTCTTTCCATTCTCGGAGGGAGGGGAGTTGGCCGTTTCTGCACCGATTTGCAAAATTGGTGAGGTAGGCGCACATCTCGGCGAGGAATGGGTATGCCTCTCGAAGGTCATTCGATCCATGGAAGATACTTCCTCGGGAAGCTTCGTGGGGTAGGCCGTAGTCTATGAAGAGCATGTGCTGGACGAGATGGAATAGACTTCCGTATGCCCACCAGCTTCGCCGCGGACGAACGGGGATGAGGGAGTTCTCGTCGGTGGTAATATAAGGCGGCGGTGAGCCGCTGCATTCCTGGTCGTACAGAATCAGGGCGATAGCGCTCAGAATCGGCTTGGCTAAGTCGTCGGGAAATCGAATGCTTCAAGGTCTTGGAAGAAGGCGTCCATCGGAGACGTTGGTCTGTCACGCTCTTCGCGTCGTTGAATTGTTTTTGTCTTCGCCGCGGCATTATTGCCGAGAATGGCGGAGATAAAAGAAGAAAGGCGACTGGCTTCAGGCTGTTGGTCGCGACGATCGTAAGTATTGATGGCATTGCGCAACTGATCCAGGGCTCGGAGCCAGTGTGGGTTCGCCTGTTCGCCTTTGAGGGCAAATTCCGGTCGTTCTGGTCGCACAATGACTGATTGGATTCGGTCGTACCATTTTGGTAGACAGAGTTGGCCAAGCCTTTGGAGTTCATAGTCGACGTCATCGTTCGAAGAGTGTTCCTTGGATATCGCCATCGTTGGGTTGGATATAGCGTATGGGAGAAAGAGAGAAGAGATTGGTATCCGGTCTACGGTATTGAAAATCAGGCGGCGGCTGAAAGAAACACATCACACTTGCGTTGAAAAAAGTATAAAACTGACGAACAATGTGTGCTGCAGAAATGTCGAGGGCTGCCTGGCAATTCGGAGCCGAGAGCCCTTGGGGCGTCCAAACTCAATCGAGACTCCACCTGGGCTTAAACTGATGGTCACGACTCATATGCGAACTTACTTGCTACCGCAATTCTCCGAAGCCGCCGCCGAATCGTCTTTCGTCAAGAACGACTTGCTCTTCTGATTTATTTTCGTTCCAACCCTCCAATGCTACATCAATTATTCTATCTCTCCTCACCCCCCAGCCACCTGTAAACAACCGAAAAATCCCTTCCCTTACACCTGTCCTCGCCCTCCGCCTTCTCGTAAACCTCACCCGCCCTCTCCGCCAACTCCAATCTCGCACCCGCCTCCTTGGCCGCTAACACGGCCAATCTCAAATCCTTTCTCATCAGCCCGATCCCAAATCCACCCTCATAGTCCCTACCCGCGGGTGCCCCCTCCACCACTCCAGGCACAGGGTTATTCACCTCGCTAGGCCAACACTTCCCCGTGCTGACATTGATCACGCTCGCCAGGACCTTGGGGTCGAGTCCCCATTTAACGCCTAGGTTCATAGCTTCCGCTGTTGCAATGTTTTGGATGGCTAGGAGGTAGTTGTTCGCGAGCTTGGCAGAGAGACCGGAGCCTTGTGGTCCGCAATGGAGAACGCGCTTGCCCATGCGCAAGAGTATGGGTTCGATGCGCGGGAGGAGGTCGGAAGGGGCGCCGAGCATGAAGGTTAGGGAGGCGGCGGCTGCGCCTACGACTCCGCCAGACATGGGGGCGTCGACGAAGGAGCCGAGGTGGGATGGGATGGTGGAGGCGACGGAGCGGGAGGAGGACGGGTCGATGGTGGAGTGGTCGATGAAGAGACGGGGGGTGGGACGCGGAGGAAGAGTGGCGGATAAGATGGAGTCGTAGGTCGATTTGACATGTTGTGGCTCAGGGAGGCAGGTTATGATGGTGTCCGCGTCTTTGGCGGCGTCGGCGGCGCTGTTGGTCACGGAGGCAGCTGCACCGCCAGCTTGTTGGGTCTTCATCTCGTAGGAGAGACGCTCGGCTGCCGCGGTGTTGATGTCGAACAGGCGGATGGTGTCGGTTGGGGGAAGTTTTGCCTGGAGATTTCTTGCCATTTGGTATCCCTGGCGTCAAGTCAGCCAACTGCTTGTTCACACAATGAGAAGAGACTTACCATCTGGCCGAGTCCGATGAATGCATAATTATCCAGCCTCCGTGTCGTCGTGGAAAACTCCCTCCGCTGCGCCCGAACCGCCCTCCATGCTATCCTTGTCGCTGGCTTCATGGCGGGTTGACAGCGGTGAGGAAGACCAGCAGCAAATGGGGAGTGAGCCGTAACTCGTGAAAAAGAACTAGATTCGAGTGGAAAGGGATGTCAGCGAAGCCAGATTCCGATCGCAACCTGTTACTGCTTCCTTGGAATGCCAGGGTCTCGAATGCCGAGCGGAGGAATGGGGGGTCGACTTGGTTGAGCCGACCATTGCCGCGCTGAGCGCCTCCCCCGCACAACCCGGACTGACGGGATCTTAGCCCAGTTAGAACAAGCGCTATTGTCTCCACGACCACGCGGGTTTCCTCGCGTCACGCGACGGCCCCTGGCTCCATAACCGGTTTCTGAGGTTCCCATCGGGAACAAAGAAACCCACCGGGCGCACCCGCCCCCCCTTTGGCACGGTCCGACGACTGGTTCAGGGGCTCAGGAACCAACTCGTGGTCTGGGATGACGTCCCCTTGATCCAAACAACTGTCGAAAGTGACTGCAAATAGAGGCGGTTGCATGCGATTCTTCACGTGGTGGTAAATGACGGGTATAGGTTCCGATTTCATTCATTACAAAGGGCATATCTGTAGGGACCCTGCCGGTCGTTGAGTCGCCGTGGGTTTTCGCCCCCGCATTGCTCGTCCGTACCGAGCTCGGGGCCCTGTGCTGTGCTGGTGTCTGGTGTTGCGGCGTGCGATGTTATACCTACTTACATGTTCGACCGAGTCCCTCCAACCGGCCATCCCGCGATCCAAAAGAGGACGCCGGATAAAACCAACAAACTCTCCTCGGCCTCGCTGGTCAAGAAAAAAAGTGTATGCGACGGGTTGCCGCGGGGGTATGTGCATATATAAAAACAAGAGAAACCGAAAAGGGGTACAACCAGTTCTCAAAACGGAAAAAGTCAAGAAAAAAGCTGCCATCCGCCGCCCCGTTTTCCCCAAATGATCTTCACAACTCCAATGCCAAAACGCCACGGATAAGGGGCTGCCGAGTGCCGATCGAGACGCCCTTCTCGCAACGGGACAAACCAAAATGTCGAATAATCGCCATTATAGAGCATTCATCACGTACGGCCCAATGACGGGGAGAAGTGCACTGCGTGTCCGGTCAGCCATGGCCCCAATATCTGGATTCAGCACCGAAAAACATACCCGACGGCGCCCACGGCGAATGTAGCTCCAAGGCCAAAATAAGCCCTCTTGCGGATCTTCTCCCTCCGGAGCTCGACCTCAGTCTTCGCCTTCTTTGCTTGTGGCTGCTCAACCGCGCCCTCCTCCTTCTTCTCACTCTCGTCCTCGGCGATCTCGTCGGCCTTACGCTTGCTCTTGGCGCTCGGAATGGGCGAGTCTTCAGCAATCGTCTTTGCAGCCGCTTCTACCATGGCCTTGGCCTCCGCTACCATCTTTGCGGCATCCTCAGCCGACGGGATCTCGCCGAGAAGGGGTACCTCGACTTCGACCTTGGTGTGCTTCACCTCCTCGCCATCCTTACCAAGCGTCGTCTCCTCATCCACATGCACCTTGATTTTTGGCTCCTCCTCTGCAGGCTGCAATACGACGGCGGGCTCCTTCTCAATAGACTCAATCTTGACAATATCGTCCTCGGACTCGATCTTGGCTACTGTAGGCTTGAAGATGGGTACGGGAATCTGGGACGGGATCTCTCCGTTGACGAGTGTAGGCGCCTGGGACTCGCTCGGAGACGCCTCGGTCGCAACGGAGGACTGAGAAGACGCGACTCGTCGCTTGCGTGGGCTGGCGATCGCGCGTCTGGCGCTGCCGGTCGACTTGGTCGGGCTCACAGAGCGGCGAGTTCGCATGGATGAGCGAGTAGGAGCAGGCGCGATGGGGGCGAGCGCGGGCTGAGCGGTGAAGAACTTGGGCGGCGCGGCAATCTTCTTGGGCGGGCTGTTGTCCACGCCGGGCGTGATGGAAATGTCCGAGGGATCGAGCAGCGCGCGGATCCACGGGAGGATCTTGTACTCCTCGGCCAAGGCGAGGGCCTGGTCAGGCGGAATCCAAACGTTTCCAGCGGTCTCCTCGTGGCTCGTAGTTGGCAGCGACTTGATGTATTTGCGCTCCGCTTCCTCCTCCTCCTGCTCCGCATAGGGGAACGTGGCCTTGAACATGCCAGTAGCAGACACGTAGCCGTCCTGGCTGCGGCGCATCAGGAAGTAGCTGGGGGGCGACGATTTGAAGATGCCCGACACGATGCCCTTGGGGAGCGGAGCTCGGAGGTGCGCGTAGTCGAACCAGCCGAGCGAGGACGCGTCGACTTCGGCACCGGGGATCGCTGCGACCATGCGAGCCGTCAGCTGAGTCTGGCCCAACCGGCGACGGCTTGCCAGCTCGGAATCTATGGCGCGAAACGATTGTTAGGATGACAGCTGCAGGGTGATATGCGCGGGCAAGGCATCTTACGAGATGGAACATCCTCGAGCAGAAGAGGGTTGTGGCGCTCAGGCAGGTGTCTTGCGGTCGCCATTGCGGTGTTTGGTGAAGCAATTGTGATGAGAAGATGGAGTCCCCGACGCTTGCAAATGTTGTTCGGGAGTAATGGCTGATTTCAGAGCGCAGCCTGATGGAGCTGATCAAAGACGACCGCGAGGCAGAGATGATCGCGACGGAGCGAAATCTTTGCGCGCGACTCGCAGGGGGCCGTTGTTGGGGAGCGACGCTGGCGCCCAGAGATGACCCGCAGAGTTTGCCGTTGAGCAATGTGTGTCCAAGGCTGAAGTCTAAAAAGTATAAGGTAGAGATAAGAAAAAAGGCGCCGATTTAATCTGATACAAGGAAAGTCGTGCTCGGCAACACAACGACGGCGATTGAAGACCAGCGATGCGATCAAGAATGCTGAATCTTCTTCGGCCGGCGCGATCTGTAGTCTGGTTCGGGGACCTGGGGGGGGGAGATGAGCGATAGATTGGGAGAGAGGCTGGGGGTCCTGGGGTAAGAACCATGCCTCGCTGGCTCAATAGGAGCAGCGGGTTGGACAAAAGTGGCTTAGCGTACTGGGTCTCAGTGTCACGGACCACCCCCTCCAGAGAAGACACCTCAGTGTTAAGGACGGTGCGTCGCACTGGTTGAGGGATTGGGTTGCTCCGCACCAACCAAACCGCGAGCCAAACGGGCATTGAGCTTGCGGAGTGACAAGGGGGTGAGCTCCCGTCGCCCAAGGCGCGCCGCGCTTCCGCGCACTTTTCCGTGGGGAGAATGGGTCAGCTTGGCGAATGGGAGCCCACCAAGTTGCGCGAGAGGCGTTGGGAAACAGTGAGGCGCTTCTGCCTCCGATTTGACACTGTTTTCCCAATGCGTTGGTCGGGCGCTGCTACATGCGCTTCACCCTTCACTTCCACTTGCCTTCCCCGCCGATAACATCAGGCGCGCCAGCGAGGCTCGCCATTGAGTCTTGTGAATGGGTGGATGAAGGCTGCTCACGACGGGACACCGAGCTGTCAATAATAAACGATTTGCTTGGATGCCACGCCCCCCTCATCAGCCCAGCGATGATCAGACCCTTGCTTTCGGGGGGAGGCACTTCCAGGTTGTTGAGGGCGACACCGATGGTGCCCTATCCTACGCGCACAATTATTTCTCCAGGTTGACGTGAAAGCAACAGTGCCTTGCCCATGAATTGATGAGCCGACACTGAACGCGGGGATGAGAACCGGTGTTCTCCAAGATGCTAGAGAATGGCTCGGAAGAGCGGTGAACCAACCCCCCGAGGTTTTGGCAGTGGCCTAAATATAGGGGTGAGATATTCACCCTCCTCCATGATCAGAGCCAGTTCAAACAAACAACCAGATGAGAAAAGGGACAGTCTCCTCCACTTCGCATGCATCCATGTCTTTGAGGAATGCCGTTGACAAAGGATGACGCAGAAGGCCCATCGTGCAGGAGGAACGCCCTTCCGCAGTACCCACTAACATATCCACATGCAAAACTGCGCGTGGTCGTGTTAGTGGGGTTTTGGCACCAGCGACCGATGAAGCCTTGCAAAGTTCCAGACAGTATTCCCTTCAGCACTACACAAATGAGTTCGTGTTCTCCTGAGCAACCATTGCAAAGTACTGGAGGAGTAACTGGATGGCAGCGAGGAGATGCTGAGACCTGCAGACAGCATCTCATCTTGAAGCAGTGGAGCCCTCCGGCGTCGGTCCGCTGGAGACCTTATTACGGAAGACCTGCCCCAGCAACCCACTTCCGACTGAACAGGAGCGGGACGGCTTGGCAGCCCACCTGCTGGCTCTAGTAGATAGGCACCGATGAGCGACAATGGAACGAGACAGCAGCTCTCATCGGCTTGTGTTCCAGAAGTCGGCAGACGGTCCAATTGCAGCATGAATCAGGGCCCGCGGCCAAAAGCCGCTGCCGTCGCAGAACCCCACCGGCAGGTAGCAAGGGGCGGCTGGCTGGCCAAAGAAAAGTGGACGACGAGGACCCCTCAGGTCGAGCCCCTCCATGAGGTTGGTCACCCCTCACCGATCCATCTAGCCCAAATAAAAGCTTCCGACACCACCTCAGCTCCCAGACAGCTCAGACGACCATCAAGAAGCTTCTTGTTTATACCGACGACGTGTCTGAAATTCGGTGCCAGCCGTGCTTGTCATCTCACTTTTCCACCCCGCTACCCTACCGCTCCAATTGCGACCATGGCCTCTCATGATGAAGATCTGATGCCCGAGAACACCTCGGGCTACAAGATCTCCCAGCCCAAGCAGAGCTTGGCTGACTATCAGAAAATGGGTATGTCAACAAATGCTGCTGTCACATCTTCCACGCCGGTATCAGTTGTGCATTTGCCAGAATTCCATGATCCCAGGTCGCCTGAGGCACCAGCCGAGGGGTGTAACCTGGAAAGAATATCAGTTGCGAGCAAGTGCTCCAGCGGTGAATTGTCTGGGAAGCTGCGGTCATCAACTCGCTCACCGTGCCCACACCGGTCTGATCGAACGCCGAAAACCCAAAGCACCGTTTCTTCTCTTCCTACCCACGTGAGAGGCACCCAAGTTGCGGAGAACGCATCCTCAACGCTCCCGATCACTCTTTTCTCGTCACCGCACATCACCGACGACATTTCGTTCTTTCCCTGTGGGCCGAGACGGGCAAACTCGCAAACATTTCCAACGCTCGTTTACCTACCTTCGTCACTCATTTACGTCTTCGCTTCTTCACACTCCTTTACTGCTTTACATCCAACTTTGTCCACTCGTTTCACTCTCACCCATTACTCGTGGCTTGCCTCCACATCTCGCGCGTGTCGATGACAGCCTACCCTTCCCGACCTGAAGCAAGTTGTGCCGAGTGCCTCCAGTTGGAAGCCTGTCACCGTCTCATAAAAGACGCCAATCCCCAGGACCGCAAGCCTAGCGTCTCAAGTCAAAATGTCCGACAAGTCGTCCACCGGCAGCTCCAGCTTGCGGTTTGTGGAGCCCGACTTTCCCGAGGGAAGTTTTGAGGACCAGGCCGTTGGTGCTGGACGCCAGCGCGCCGCCACCCTGCCCGGCAGACCGTATGGCGCACTGCCCCGCGCTCTGACCGAGGTCCCCGCCGGTCATAGACACGGCATTCTGAATACTCCCTATCCAAGATATGGATCCCCTTACCCTCGTCGCTTCGCTGGATATGGCGTCGATGGAGAGGAGGACATGGACTCGGATGGAGGCAACGACTGTGCCACTTCTTCCAAGCACACAAGCGCGAATTCGATGAACATGGTCATGCTCAGGCGTCACACTAACGATGGGATTACTACCGCAGACCAGGGAGACGAGTCCCTTCAGCGCTACAAGGAATCCCTCGGCCTTGGAGGTGGAGGCAAGGACTTGTCCGACCCGAATGACCCTCGCGTCTGCATCATTTACTCGCTTGCCCTCCACACTGCCGGCCGCGACCCAGTCGTCGTTGACCTCTCAGCTCCCGGAAGCGAGCAGACTCTCAAGGACAAGCCGTTCAAGATCAAGGAGGGCGCAAAGTTCACCATGACAGCCAAGTTCAAGGTCCAGCACGAAATTCTCAGCGGTCTTCACTACGTCCAGTCGATCAAGCGCAAGGGTGTCCGTATCCCTGGAGGCAAGACCAGCGAGATGATTGTATGCATCTTTCCTCCGACGTTGTCTTGAAGTGCCCGAGGCTGACTTCTTCGACAGGGCAGTTTTGCACCCAACACCGACAAGAACCCTGTGTATGAGAAGAAGTGTACGTCTCGCGTCCCTTAACAGGCTGTTAGCCTGCGTCTGGGGCCAGCCCGCTAATACCATGACACAGTCGCCGAGGAAGAGGCTCCGAGTGGCATGCTCGCCCGTGGTCACTACACCGCGCAGTCCAGCTTCGTCGATGACGACAAGAAGACCCATCTTATGTTCGAATGGAGCTTTGACATCGCCAAGGACTGGTGATCCCATGCCCAACACGCAATCGGCCTTTCTCCGCCACCCGGCACAGCCATTCATTGCACGTCTCTCTCCCACTTTCCCATTTCGGGGCCTACGAAGAGGAAAAAGGTCATTTAAAAAAGAGGGTTACGAATACAGCTAGAGATCACTCACGGAAATGCCGACCCGGTGGACCTCGTGGCGAAGGATTCGGTGCGGATAGGGGCAGAAGGGCAGGGGGAGACGAAGAGAACAATATGAGTGAGAGTTTTTACCCAAAGAGCAGGATCTCATCGTGACCCTCTCTTGCATGAGGCCGGATCTCCAAAGGGGAAGAGGTTGCGATTTCGGGAACGTTGAAAACTTGCAGATGGGATCGTCATTACATATGCTTCTGTGTTTCCTCTATTTGTTGTGCTCTCAATCAACCTCACGAAATCATGATGATGATAATGGATCTCTGTTGACTGTAGCAGAAAAAAAATACTGAGTGTCGTTATTTTCCCGATCGCCTTTGAGGGTTGCATGGACTGCCGTAGGGCTCTCAGCGACCGGCTGACCGACGTTGGAAACGAAGAGCTGGAGTGTTTTCCTATTGTGTTAGGACGAGTGAGAGTCGGCAGCACGAGCTGCATTTCTAGCGATGTCCGCTCTCAGTTTCACGAATGGGGCTGGGAAAGCTGTTATGAGCAAATATGTCGTGAATTCATCTATGAGTGGTATTTGGGCTGGCTTCCATCTACCTACAACGGCACCTCTTGCCGATCCGCTTGGGGCATAATGGACAACACCTGGTGATTCTAACATCTATTCCTTCTCTCCGGATGGGGTATGAAGGGAGTCCGTGGACATGATAACCGCCCCACGCTCAGTCAAAACATTCCCTGAACGCTAAAATATCCCAAAAGCCTGTTATAAAAAGTAATCGGGCAGCGCATCCGTCTTCTCCGCGCCTGGTTGCATGTCTTTAACCTGGTCGTTCTCCGGGGCCGCAGCGAAAACGTTGAAGAAGCGTTCGCCCAAGTCGCTGACCTCCAGCACGCTCGCCATGTTGCCGCAACGGTAGCAGTAGTTAGGTGCGCTCCATACCGTGCTCAGTCGGTCTTCGTAAAGTACCTGATATCCTTCCTGGCAGAGCTGGTGGGCTCGTAGGATATGGTTCATGTTGTTGACCGCCAGGAACTTTTTGACTACCTGTGCGCCAAATGTGTACCCTGCACCGCGGGGCGACAAACTGAATTCGTCTCGCTCCGGGTCCGGGTCGGACCACACCAAGTCGGCCATGGGGCCCTCGTGAGGGATCTCCCTGAAGCGATCAATGATCTTGATTTGGTCAATGGAGTGGATGGAGGGTGAAAGTCCTGTCAAGGCGTCAGAGAACAGCTAGACTGCATGGTACGAGCACACTCACCACCGTGTACGCAAAATATTTGGTCGTTAATCACCACGCTCAACGTGAGAAAGTCAAACATGTCGGTGAAGTAGTGCCAGACGTTGGCGTTGCCGTATTTTCGCGAGCATTCTGTGTAGAAGCCATAGGACTGGGTAACGCCCCTCGACTCGTGGTTTCCTCGGATCAAGTGGACGCGATTGGGGTATCTCAGTTTTAAACAGACAAGGAGAGAAATTGTTTCAACGCTAAACATGCCGCGATCGACGTAGTCGCCTGCGTTGTTTGGGTCGAGGTCAGAAAAGAGATTGTTCTGTCAGGGGCGAGCGAGAGGGGGCTGTGCTGGAAGCTCACCGAGAAAGAGATAGTTTGTATCAGGGCAGTAACCGCCAATTTTGAATATCTCGATGAGGTCGAAAAACTGCCCGTGGATATCTCCCACTACTGTGACCGGTGCACGCACATGGACCACATTGCTCTCGCGCATTAGGAGCTCTTTTGTTTTCGCGCATATCGCCTCGATGACTGATTCTGCTAGAAGTTCCTTTTTGTAGAGGCGCGAAATGCACTCGTCGAGGTCCACGGAAGCTGCTCGTCGGCGGCGGTTAGCGCGGGCTGGTGATTTCCAAGGTGCGAAGCGCGAGGCAGCGCGAGGGGCGTGGAGTCAACAGGAAAGCAACGTACCAGGAAGGCCAGGCATTTTGGAGGCAAAAAAGTAGCGAAACCGTTGGCGAGGTTAATGCGGGATCGGATCACGAAGCGCGACCAGGTCTGCAGCTTTTCCCAGCTCGAGCGATGTGAACAATGTTGGTTTCAAGAATGCGAACGAACATATTCGGAGAGTCGCCCGCGTTACATGGATAGAAGGGATCGGAGCCGGCGGCGGTTGCTGTCGGGGGTAGCCACGGAGCTACGGAGCTATTCGGTCTGGTAGCTATGCTTGTCGAGCAAGGGCGCCATGGGCCATCGGGGCATTCGCCGCTCGAGTTTTTGTCGACGATTGCTTGATGCTGGGAGCTTCTGACAAATGAAGACGATGCGCCGCCAGCTGCGCAGTTGGCTGGGTCGGCGTAACCTCGGGTAAAACTGGGCTCACCCATTTCAACCGCGAGGCTTATCGATACGTGACCTCAAACGCACTGGAGTCCGCTTTTTGCCCCGCCACGTGCCGGATTGGCCCATGCCCCCGCTTGGAATCGTGCTCTCATTCAAAAGCAGTGCCTTCCCTCTGAGCTTTGCTGGACAACCTTCCCCCATTTCTCACCCTCCATTCCGCTCCCCTCCTCACTGCCCTCACGTGGCCCCTCTGCTTACCAGTTTTGCGCGACGTTTACCTCCTCGGGAGACTTGGTCGTCGATGCCGCCTGATGAAACCGGGCAATTACGTCGTCTTCTAGCGCTGGTTTCACCTAACCCTGGCTCAAATATCGAGCACTTCTTCACAAAACGCAGTGTCCCTTCTGGTTGAGCACTGGACGCTCTGTTTCCTTCTCGTTCTGTTCCCGTTATTTCTTTCTGATCTCAAGTCCCTGGCCTCACTCGGTCTGCCCCCTCTTCCAAGCAATACGATAGATCCCGAGGCAGCTTCACGCTCAGAACTCACCCTGTACCAACGACGAGGGACCGGCCGGTGCAAGGCTGTGGACTTTGTTCTTCTTACTCCTCTTGAACTTTCCTACTTGCCCTCGCGGACTCGCACGTCTGGCAGAGATGCCTCAAGTCTAGCCTCGTTTCTGGGTGAGAGGGCTTCGGCCTCCCCGGGGGCCATCATGGCATCCACCTATCTTAGTTCTGCGGTATAACACGCACTCACAATATGCCCCCAAGCATGATTGTTTCGTTGATCTTGGCAATGTCTATTGTTCTTCTCGTCAATGCTATTATGCGTATAGAGCGCCGCCCGAGCGAAACACTGTAGCCATTTGCCCCCATCGACACCAAGTCGTCGCTTTTCACAAGTTACGAACTTGTCTAAGTCTGCAAATCTGATGCTTCTATTTGGGCTGTCGGCTTGCCTGGCTTGCCGTGGGAGAGGGAAAGCAAGGAGGCGGGCCACGTGACTAGCGTGTCAGCTTGCCAGGTGGCGCCCGAGCGTTTGGGGCTGTCTTGCTGACCTCCCCTCCAAATTTCCGCCACCGTCAACCTCCACCGAACTGCCCGCCCGATCTTTGGACATTGGATCGCCAATTTCATCTCAACCGGAGCTGCCATCCCAAGCACCGCCGTCCCCTGTTTCTTGGAATATCTTTTGCTGTCGGTTCTAACATCCTTGATGTCGCGGCATCTCCATTGGCCCATTGGATTGGCCGAAGCGGAGGAATCAGAGAGCGACCGGGTCGCGGAATCTTGAGCTCCAAGTTGCGCGTCTCGTCACGGCCAGCCGTACCGGGCCGCCATTCAATCCCCGGTCATCCGGGTCCTGTCGCATCGGCTCGGCCGATCGTACTCCCGCCGGCGCTCTGCCGGCGCTCCGTTTGCTGGCCAGCGCTTCTTTTGCCTGCTGCTGCCTGTGCTTCATCCCATCTAGCGTCGCGGCAGGGCCGTCGACTGCTGCCCGCCTCTCCATCCCGACCTCGACCCGATTGGATAGGTTGCCGCTTCTTGACCTTCCTTTCTTTTGGTGTCAAAAACCAACCAGGTTTTTGTTCATCTCTTCGCACATTATTCATTAGCCCTTTGCGACTGCGAGTGTGTCGCGTGACCGGCGCCATGGCAAACACGGCTCCCGGTCGGTCCAGCGCTCAGAAGGAGCCTGTTTGCTACAACTGCGGTGCGAGTGGTCACTGGATGGTTGCGTGCCCCGAGCCTACTAGGGATAAGCCCGCGTAAGTCAGGTTCCATCCCATCATATGCTTGTCAACCCAAGGCAGAGGCTGTTGCCATTATTCTCCTTTGTCAACTAACATGTCCCACAGCGGCCTGGAGAGATGGCAGTCAAAGCACCAAGAACACAGTGCGTCGTCGGAAAGAACCAGCCCGTCTCACGAGAAGAAAGGGCCTATTGTGACCCGTTACCCATTACCACCAGGACAAGCACCGTCCGTTCAGAGGTACGGTCCGCCACACCCCTTCCCTTCCGCTGGTGGTCCACCACTTGCGTACCCTCAGCCTGGGTATCCCCCTCAACCGCCTCCCCCGTACGCTGGGAGCTACGCACCCCCTCCTCCTCCTCCTCCTCCTCCTCCTCCTCCTCCCCCTCCACAATATGGACAGTATCCCCCGGCCCCTCCAATACCACCACCGCATCAATATGGTCAACAGCCTCCCGTTTATGGCCAGCCTCAATATCCTCCAGCCTATGCACCGCCGCCGCCACCACCCCCGACGACGACTGGTTATTATTCCGGTGTCCCTCCCCCTCCTCCGGCCACCTACCCGCCGGGCGCATATCCTCCCCAACCTTATGGGGCCCCGCCTCCTCCACCAGGACCGTATCCTCCATATGCCGCTGGAGCACCGCCTCCGCCTCCTGACTATCAATACCTGCCACCGGCAGCGCCCGCGCCGTATCCCCCGCCTCCTCCAGTTGCCGGTTCCTATCCTCCTCAGCCCCCTCCGCCCCCGCCGCCTGGAGTCAGTTTTGACCGGCCTCCTGGCCTACCGCCCCGACCTCCGCCCCCCTTGAACCAGAACCCGCCTGAAAATAACCGCCACCGTGGCAGGCACCAGCGAAACCAAGGAAAGCGCGGGAGGGATCGAAACCGAACTGGTAACGATGGCTCGACGAAGAACGGCCATAACCGGAACGAACACAACCGTAACGAGCATCGTAACGACCATAACCGCAACGAGAAGCAGCGCGAGCGGCGCCATGGTACTCCTCCGCCAGCCGATCGACCTTCGAAAGACAAGGCACAGCAAGCGCCTGTTGTAGAGGTCAAGCCAGCAGAGGAAAACGGCGAATGGGATTTCGAGTCGGAGCAAGACCTAAAGATTGTTTTTGCGGAGAATAAGACGAAGCCAGCCGATCCAGTCGGGATTCCACTACCTGCCGAATACTCCGACCTCCCCACAATACCACCAGCCTACAATGCGAAGTGTGTCAAATCTGAGTTCTTCAACGAGAACAACCAGAAGGAATATGCTCTTCCTGTACGCGCGACCGCTTTGTGGTCTGAGGCAAGATGGGATCCAGTCTTCAAGACATATCCTGGGATGGTGATGCGACGCTTCCCGGGGTCCGATCTTGACTACCCCTCCTACCTCCCCCCATCTCCACTGTCGCCTTCAGCTGAGATCAAGATGCCTCCTAGGTATCAGGTCGAGCGTGCTACACGCAACGAAACACCTGAGGAGTTTCACGACGATGAAGCTGCCGGTAGCGCCCGAAGCGGCCACGGCCTCTGCCGCTCTCCCCATGGAAGCGAGTATCGAAATACGCCGTCTACTCGAAACGACAGGGATAGCCGAGAAGATCGACGGCACGCGAAACGATCCCGGGATCATTCGCTTGACGATTTCGACAGGGCGGGCAAGGGCTCAAGTCATAAACGGTCCAGAATCTCGGAATCTCGGCGGGAAACGCCCCGCGATAGCCGGAGCAGACATCTCTCACCAGTTCGCAGGCCTTCGCCGAGCCCCGTGCTCGATACGGAGAAAGACCCGTGGTCGCCGCAAGCCGGGGAGAGTAGCGCGAGAGTTTCAAGCGATCAACGATACCTGGACGCGTTGAACGACGGCAAATCGTCATCTTCAAGAGAGGAGAGGGCGCCATACAACACCAACACACGACACGATAGCGGCTATCACAGCGGGCAGTCGCTAGACAAAGCCCGAATGTCACGGCGTAACGATGATCGAGACCGGGCTGCGGATCGGCCAATTCCGAAGCGCAAGACCCCATCTCGCAGTCGCAGTCGAGCGTCTACACCAGATGAACGGGTCGACCGCAGCAGGAGCGAGTCTCCACTCACGGCGTTGGAGGCGGAGTTGCTGGGACTGACGGACGAGCCGAGCGAGAAGAAGGTGGCGCCGCGGTTGAAGCCCAAGAAACCAGCCAAGCGGGTGAAAGTTGCCGCTGCTTTTAGGTAAAGCATCCCGGTCACTATCTGATGTGCTTTGCTAACTTCTTGACAGTCGGCGCTGGTAAAAAAAAAAAAAAAGGAAGGATTGCACAAAGCATTGGTGGTCTTCTTGTGCCGGCTTGGCATGTGGTGACTACAGGATCTTCATATCTGCATAAGCGGCTCGCGCCGGGAAATTTCGTGTATAGTTATGGGCAATGTGTATCTAGCAGCGTTGGTGTCTCAAATGGCGTTGGGGTATTGATGGCATAGGCATCGGTCTTTAGTGGTTCTGCATATGCGATGACCTTGGGCACGCGAGATTCGGCGTATCAAAACACGTTGAAATATTGAGAGCAAGCACAGAAGCTGAGGAGTATAATAACATCCTCGTTTGACGTGAACACTCAGAATAGCGTGGTGTCGTATTGTGGCTTTATGGCTGTACCTCCTGCACAATCGAACCACCAAGAGGTCGGCAGCAGTACCTTTATCCCTAACACCTGCCCACGCCTTGAGGCTACCTTACCTAACTTGGAACTTCAAAGTATCATGGGCAAACTTCAACTCCAGGTAGCCGGGTTTAAATGGAGCTTCCATGTTTACGAGCACGGCGCATTGTCCGCAAGACCAAAGCATCCTTTTCCGTGCGCTGGTCGCAAAATCAAGCTGCAATCTCCCAGAAGACAACTTTTCCATCTCTCGTCATATCCTTCGTGACAGCCAGGCAATCTCGCAGACTTCTCCCACCTTTGGATTGTCGATGAGCCAGCACTCAACTTTCAGCGCGGCAACCAAGCAAAGCATCATCGTGTCGCGAGAATTTGACCTCACCCCCACGGCACCACATACTTTCTCGTCAACAATGGGCAACGCCTGGTCGAAGCCTCCGCCACGGCGGCCTTACAACCGCGCGGTCTCTGCGCAGCAGCACATGACAATCGAAGTCACTCAGGTCCCCATCGTCAGAACGGAGCGCATCAATCGCGAAACCGGCAGGATCGTCAGCACCACTTCCGGCCAGGGGACTCGGAGCAGCAACTCAAGCGATGGGAGTTTCAGCGGCGGCAGAATTTGCGAAGACATCATGCGAAGCAATAGGGCGATCCTGAGCTCATCTGCTACGTCGTCATCGGCCCCCTCGTCTTTTGCATCGTCGCGAATTATTCGCCAAGTTGAAGTTCCTGCTCAGCGTGTAGCAGAGCAGCTCGCCGTTCCGGTGGGTGTCTTGTTAATTCACTGGGGGTCTGTGAAGGCTGCAAGGGAAAAAAACATTTGCTGATTCCCGGCTTAGAAACAGCGAGATCGTGACGGCGAACAACAATCGAAACAACGTACGGACGGTGCCGTTTGCGATGAATTCATGTCCTCTGAGCGACATCGGCGAGAGGATGAGGGATGTCAACGAGACGATCGGGAAGCACCGGATAAGAGGGACGATCGTGATTGAGGCTGCTTTGGTGGTGAAAATGAAGTTTGATCCTGATGAGGATAAGGAGTAGAGTGGTTCTGCTGTCACGAGCGTGGATGAGACGGGCACGATGGCCGATCGAGCACCCGTGGAAGCTATCGAGAACGCGACGATTGCGATCGACCCTGAAGCCCAGAGAGCGCCACTCCGTGGACGGGCGGCAAACTATGATGCATCCTAGCTCTGGTTCCTCTCTTGGAACACGCGGGTTTGAGAGAGGACGTCTCTACGTGGGGGCTGAGGGATATTTGGACATGGCTGAGGGTTTCGTGAGTGAAGCTCGAGGCGTAAGGAATATACAAGAGCATGACTTGGGCATCTGCCAGCAGAAAGGTAAGGTGACTTTTGATTTTGAAGCGATATATGCTAACTCGTTGAGCAGATTGTGACTCCAGGCAGCCCAATATAACAAGCCTGCGTTCGAGGAGGTCTTCAACTCGGAGGTAATTGGCAAGCAGAAGGAACTCAGCCTAGGAATAGATATATATCATACAGCGACCGCAATCATAGATGCGAAACTCAAAGCGGTTAATTCTAATGCTAGTTTCATTACGTATCTTCTACCAGCTCAAGAATGCAAGTTTTGGAGATAACTGCGAAAAATGAACGTGTTTCTAGTTGGGACAAGACAAGGCATCGTAGAGTAGGAAAAGCTCTGCGTGTCTCCTGATATTGCTGGTATGCACAGACAGAAAATAGAAAGAAAAAAGCCCAGCCCCAGGATCGAACTGGGTAGTTCCTCCCGACTTGCAACTCACCACCCTTCCCACTTCCTCCTGGGTGAGGAAGGCGAGGCGCAGTGCGGCTGAGCTAACGGACGGAACTTTGCTACTGGGTGAGAATCAGCTGCTGTAGGGCAAGCTATATAGCGGGTGTCGTCCGGTCTCTCAAAGGCGCCGACTGCCAGACGACTCGACTCATGAAAAGCAGCAGCACAACCAGCACTGGCTGCTGCATGACAAGACATGGTTGCACATGTTGGGGCTAGCCCTCTGCTGGAGATCATTACTTGCTTTGGGCTTGGATGTGCAGGCGGACTAGACCCTCGGGACCCCTCCAGTGCTCCTTCCAAGTTCCCCACCCCCACCTGAGCCGGACGGGCCGACGGATGGTGTCATCGGCGGCCGTCTTCTCAGTGGTAGGCTGAGATGGAGGCTCCAACATCTCTCCATAATTCCTCACTTGAGTTGAACGTCGCGATATCCGCACGACTGAAGACGCCAAGCAACGACGGTCGTTGGGTCTCGTGCAAAGACTTGGCCAGCGTCGCTCGGGAATCGGTGGCGTTTGAGCCTCGACGACTTGGCGATCTTGATGAGCTTGGTATTCCTCTGGGGAGCAGATTCTGACTTTCTGGGGTAGTGTTCTCTCGCGGTGGGGGTGTTGCGTCTTTCTCGCTAAGATGTCGAGACCAGCGTCCCACACATCTGATTGGCCAATTGCCAAGTACAAGGGGGTCGTGTATATGCCGGCCACGCTGACAAGACAGACAAGACCGCCGAGAAAACCCCCACAACGGGCCGTCAGGGGCTAGCAACGTGCCAATCTTCCGCTCGCCTCCTGCACGTTGGATATGCGTCTACTCACACCCCTGACGTATCGCCGCGACGACTCGAGGCCTGCGGGGAGCTGCTAAGTGCGGAGGAGGCGACGTACGTGAACCTCGGGATCGGTTATGCGGCGCCATCGCTCGTTATCGCCGCTCAGCGCTGGTCGGAGAAGATGATGGCGCCATGGCATTGCAGGTCGCGCCATACTGCATCTCCCTGAATCCTGGGAACGCTGATGTAACAAGACCGTCTACAAAGTACAAAAGCCGACAGTATTTCACCTCCTTGGCTCTCATTCAAGCGATAAACTGCTCATTTCCATCGATATACTCCGCATCCAATGGCTGCCGACAAGGACTTTGTCGCTACCCAGCCCGAGGCTGTGGCCCCGTCAAGCTCCGAGAAGAACAGCAGCGACTTTGACTCCGTCCGGAATCTCAAACAGGCCGAGGGCGAGGCGTACGCTTCAGGCGGAGACACTCGCTACTATGAGCCCATCGACAGCTATGAAGGCAAACACCGCTGGGATCCAAAAGCTGACTGGACTGAAAAAGAGGAGAAGCATGTCATCCGGAAGCTAGATATGCGCATTTGCTCCTGGGCGTGCTTGATGTTCTTTGCCTTGCAGCTCGATCGAGGCAATATCAACCAGGCCCTTTCGGACAATATGGTATGTGCTGTTTTGACGGATAATCGAGAGAATTTTACTGACAGAATCGACAGTTGAATGATTTGGGGCTCAACACAAATCAGTACAACTATGGCCAATCGATATTCTATCTCTGTTTTCTCTGCGCTGAACTGCCATCGTATGTTTCTCCCCATTCAGCACTCATCACTGAATGATTTCGCTGACCTCTTGTTGCCTGGTAGGCAAATGATTTCCAAGAAGCTCGGCCCTGACAACTGGATCCCCATCCAGATGGTCTGCTGGTCCATCGTTGCCATCTGCCAGTGCCGCCTCACCGGGGAGTCTTCCTTTTATGCCTGCCGCGCCCTGCTAGGGTTGATCGAGGGAGGCTTCATCCCTGATGTTATTCTCTAGTAGGTTTCAAGCCCTCCATTGCGCAGTGCCCATGAAGATGTCTCTAACAATCCCAGTCTGAGCTACTTTTACAAGAGCAAGGAACTCCCTATCCGCCTCAGCTTCTTCTGGGCCTCATACATCACCACGCAAATTGTTTCCGCCTTCCTAGCCCTCGGCATCCTGAAACTCCGCGGCTACCAAGGATGGGATGGGTGGAGATGGCTCTTCGCCCTAGAAGGCATTCTCACCGCCCTCATCGGCGTCGCCTCCTGGTTCTACCTCCCACCATCACCCACCCAAACAGCCTCCTACTTCCGAGGCAAAAACGGCTGGTTTAGCGAGCGCGAAGAAATCATCATGGTCAACCGTATCCTCCGCGACGACCCGTCCAAAGGCGACATGCACAACCGCCAGGGCCTCAACCTCAAGCTCCTCTGGAAAGCCGTGTGCGATTACGACCTCTGGCCCATCTACCTCCTCGGCTTCACCTGGACCCTGCCCACCCACACCATCACCGCCTACTTGACTCTAATCCTTCGCTCCCTCGGTTTCAACACCTTCAATACTAATCTCCTCACCATCCCGGCTTCCGTGCTCTGCCTTATCCAACTCATCTTCTGGACTTGGTTCAGCGAGCGCGGCGTCAACAACCGCTTCTTCATCATCCTCGTCTGCCAGATCTGGATGCTCCCTCTCGTCATTGCCCTGGCCGTCCTCCCCGGATCCTATTCCGCTTGGTCGCGTTACGCCCTGCTCGTCTTGTGCGTTGGTTTTCCATACGTTCACGCCATCATCGTGGCCATCACAAGCCGCAACGCCGGCTCTGTTCGAACACGCACGGTTGGATCGGCGTTGTACAACATGGCGGTGCAAGCGAGCAGCATCATTTCGTCCAACGTCTACCGCGAGGAAGACAAGCCGTTGTATCGGGTAGGGAATCGGGTGTTGATTGGGATTGTGGTGTGGAATTTTGTGCTGATTATTGGCACAAAGGCGTATTATGTGTGGAGGAACAAGAGCCGGGACAAGATTTGGAACGCTATGAGTGATGAAGAGAAAAGGCATTATTTGGCGACAACGACGGACGAGGGGAATAAGAGGTTGGATTTCAGGTTTGCCCATTAGGAGATGTCTGGATAGAGCTGGTTCAAAATGACAAAGGAGGTTGAATGCGGCATTGTGGCGCGGATCCAACAACCACACAAAGCTTTGTGAAATCTCAATCTTTCCAAGCCCACTGAGCGTCCCCCCTTTTGTTTACCAATTGTGCCACAAGGCATGATCTGTGCCAAGAGCAAAGACGTCAATGCGGTCCTGGCCCCAAGAAGCAACAGCAGGCGGCGACTGAATAACACCTCCGACTGACTCCCAAGCCTTCCATTGGCTTCCCGTCCACTCGCGGTGCCACATGGCGCTGTCGGTTCCCTTGGCGTAGACATCGATTCTGTTGGGAGCATGAGAGACCACGACCGGAACCGACTCGAGGATTCCGCCCAGAGACTCCCAGTCACTCCACCTACGGCCATCCCACCACTTGTGCCTGCAAGGCGTCAGATAGTCACTTCAATTCAGATACAGGATTCACTTACCAGAGAGCATAGTCAGTGCCAACACCAAAGACATCAATCCGGTTAGGTCCCCAAGACACAGACGCAGGCTCCGAGACGAGAACTCCACCAAGAGACTCCCATCCGCCCCAACGGCTCCCGTCCCACCACTTGTGCCTGTCTGATTGTCAGCAAGCCTCCCTCACAGCATCCCAAGCACAATTCCAAAACTCACCAAAGCGCATGATCCGTCCCGATACCAAACAAATCAATCCTCCCCGACCCCCAGCTCACAGCCGACGGAGCCGCCTTCAAAATCCCTCCAAGGGACTCCCAAGCTCCCCACCGCGACCCATCCCACAAACGGTGCCAGCAGGCACTATCGGTGCCCACGCCAAACACATCCAACCGATTCCGTCCCCAGCTCACAGCCGTCGGGGCACCCGAGATGATGCCACCAAGGGACTCCCACCCTCCCCAACGGCTCCCATCCCACCACTTGTGCCACAAGGCGCTATCGCTCCCCTGCGTAAAGAGATCGATGCGGTTGGGGCCCCAAGAGACGGGAACGGGCGGGGAGTGCAGGACGCCGCCGAGGGACTCCCATCCGCCCCAGCGGGAGCCGTCCCACCAGCGGTGCCAGGCAGCGGAATCGGTGCCGATGCCGAAGACGTCAAGGCGGTTGGGGCCCCAACTGGTGACGGTGGGGATGGAGGTGAGAACGCCGGCGAGGGATTCCCAGCGACCAGGACTAAATGGGGGGGTGAGTGGGTGGTGGGTGAGAAGAAAGGGTAGAGGACGTACCGGGTTGCGCGGGCTTCGACGTGGTCGGGGGCCGGCGGGGTGGTGGAGGGGAGGGCGCTGGCCAAAGTGGCTAGGCCGAGGAGAGACTTGAGGAGCATTGCTGCGGAATGGACGAGGGAGGGTTGGATGGAAGCGAGCGTCTTCAGCGTCTGCCGAGCGAGAGAGGCGATGCTGATGGGAACTCTTGCTCGAAGTAGAGAGCGAGGAGAGGTATTTATAACCGGTTTATCTGTTTATTTAGGTTCTCCATCTTCCACGACCACGGCCTGATGTTGAACTTGTCGCTCAGCTTTCCACGAACGGGCAAGGCAGAAACGGCCTTGTCTCAGTGGTCTGTCTTGCCCCTCATCGGGTGTCGACATTGAGCTGATGTGAACGTGATATTCCGTGGAACGACGTCTTGGAGTTCGGTTGGCCGGGACTCCCCAGATCTCGCGATGGGGAGATGAGGAGGTAAATTCTCAACAACGAATGGACCCCTGCGAAATCGCGGGGAAACGCATAGCTGCCTTACCGTACGCAGTTAGCCATAAAAGGGGGCGCCACAGCTATTGTGCAGTCGCCCGACGCAAGCCGTACTACCTTCAGCCCATCAAATAGCAGTAAAGCCGATGAGAGACATGCGCGGGGCAGCTTGGGAGTGGTTAAATCTGCGAGATGAAGCAGTGGCTCAGCCGCACCTTTCGGAACAAGCCGTGACCAGTCAAAACAATTGCGTCTGTTCCACAACCGCAAGTTAACTTACCTAATGGTCAAACATGAATTGTTGGTGGCCCTTTGTGCTCAGAAACTAGGGGTTCTGTCTTGCCTTGCGGTATTTCGCATGGCGCATTTGGTGTGGATTGCGAAAAAGCCCTGCATCGGTCCTGTGCTTGATCAGTCGCGTGTAGCATCCCCTGTCGAAGTGAAGACTCTGTGCGTAGCCGGAGAATATTTTGGTAGCACATGATGAACATGTTTGCTTTCTGGGCGTCGGTAGCCGACACTGGAGTCCCTCTGGTTCTGAGGCGTCCATTGGTTGGTTGAACGAGCGGTCATGACCAGCCGTGGTCTGGGGCCTTGAGAGAGTATCATGGTTCTTGTCTAGATATCGGAAGTCGTTCAATTTGTGTTGCACAGTTGCAAGGTTCATGATGAAGTTTAACAACCCCTGAATCAGGTAGGTGAATCTGGGCCCCAAGGCATCAATTATGAAGGGGAAAGAGCTCCCAAGACTCGTCCTTCCCTGGGAACAGAGACCATCCAAATCAGAGGCCTTGGCTAGGTAGGCACGTTCCCCGATTTGGGCTCCTCCTCCCATCGCTCAATTATCTCCTCATGCACCACTGCAAGCAACTTTCCGGCATCTTGGGTAGTTTCTTCACCTCTAAGATGCGGTAATCTGCCGCGCCTTCTTCTTCTCCACCTCATCCCAATACCACTTCACGGCGCCGTCCACCTTCTCGATCTCTGCGCGAATCTTCGACCGCACATACCGCAACCGCTTCGCTCCATCGACAAGGGCAAAAACGCGCAGCGGATTCGCCGCCTCGGGCTCAGGCGAGGAGTTCTGTGCAATCTTGACCTTGTTCTCAACAGTCATCTCGAATGCACCCTTCAACGTCGGACCCGTGTATCCCAGCGTCTCTCCCAGCTCGAACCACTGCCTCATGGCCTTGACCTCGCCCACGTTGTTCATCACCACACTGTACTGCTTCATTGTCTCCTCGGCCATGTTGGAGAGGGAATCCATGATCTCGGCCGCATGGATGGAATCGATTCGGATGCCGCCGAGAGCTTGCAGGAGCTTGAGCTGGTCCAGCTGGCCCATGGTCTTGAGCACGTTTTGAATCTCGAGAGATCCCGTAATGCCGGAAACGACGATTTTCTCAGGGCCTTCGTCATCGGGCGACAGCATCCAATTGATAGCTCGGAGCCACATGGCGCAGCCCAGGCGGTCAGAGAGATGGGTTGTGGGAAGGCGTCCGCTGGCGAGAAACGCAGCCCAGGCGATGATGTAGGCCCCTGAGCCGTTGGGCTGACACTGATGGCTGGTGGAACTCGCACGGAGGTTGAGAACGCCTGTACTGGAGAGAGCAGGGAGACCAAGGCGGTTCACATGGGCGGTAATTTGGTTAAGATACAGCATCGGCTTGCCCATCGTGTCGATGATGTCGATAAGGCGGGTCTCGGTGCTGGTGGATTCGACGACGGCGAGAATCCAGCGCATGGTCCTGGCTGCGCGCATGGGGCAGAAGATGGTCATGGGCTGGCCGACGCTGTGCACGGCGAGTATGCCGCGGGAGAAGTCGGACGTGGTGGTGGAGGTGGCCAAGGCCGGGTTCAAAGCCATGAAGCGACCACCGGAGTGGAGGGTGATCAACTTCATGGCCGCGTGCACGACATCTTCGCCGAGCTCTTGGCCTCCGTTCAGACAGGCCGGTGCGATCGGATGCGTCAGTCCGATCAGGCGGTTCAGCTCGGCGCTGGCTGCCGCTGGGGTGGGCGGAATGCCCGCGGAGCTGGTGACGCCGCCTTGGGAGGTGCTGGCCGGGCTGGGAGCATCCAAGGCCGCGAGTCTCATGAGCATCGGGGGTGCCATAACTCGGATGGGTTAGTCTCTAGCTGGGAGAGAAGAAGTCGGGGTTTCCGGGGTGTCGTAACCTAACAGTTGCGAATGTCGTTCTGGAGACTGGTGTTGATAAAGGCGAAGAGTTTGTGGACTGGAGAAAAGGACAAATACTTGTTATATTTGCGAGATGGATCAGGTCTGGAACCCACGTGGCCTCGCCAGTACTATCGGACGAAAAGCGAAGAAATTTCAGCAATGGGTTTCCACGCGTTGGCCTGGATATCTTCTGTACTGCCTACTACGTCATGGCCTTAACTTTGGGGACCTCGGACAAGTCATGGTGCGGATAAAAGGACTTTGGATGAAAGGTAGGTAGGTATTGCATCGTTCCATGATAGATTAGGTTCAGCGAACTGACAGCTTTATATATCTGATCTTTGATCTGAAACACCCTGCATGGACCGTATTTTCAACCTCGGCGTACTTTGGAGGCCATCATGCTCACGGCTGGCCAAACCAACAAAATCAATAACAGAGGTGGCACCTTCGCTTTACTGGCCGATGTTATCAGCAGTGGGTTGAAAGAAGAGTGGCCCCTCCAGCCAGCTGCACATTTCTTTCCGAAGACAAAGAAGTCATCGAGTGCTAAGAACAAAGAGGGGTCAAGCCCAAACCACATTCCCAGCTACGTATATCCCCAGGCGACGGCATCAAAAGTATTTAACAACACCCCTATTCCTAAACACCCAAACAAAGAGAGCCTGCCCGACAAACACACGGTTCTCAGCATTCCCGGTTGACTCCCCCAAACCAGGCATCGAATTGGTCAGATCTTCTGGGAGGCCGGAATATACCACCTTCCATCCGCCATGATATCCTTGCGAATGTACAAAGCGCTCGTATTCGGCATATAAGGGGCCTCACCGTCTCCATGGTCAAGACAAAACTTGGTGTACTTTGAGAAGTGGTCCCAATGCGCTGGAGGAGCTGGAGGGGTGGATAAGCTGTGAAAGCGTCAGTGGACATGTTGCAGGGGCTGTCAGATGGGACTCCATGGCTTACTCAAATCCATCATACCCCGCGGATGTCCGGTAAGGACTCCAGACATTGACTTTGCCCATTCTAAAAGCCTTTTGCTTGTGATAGACTGCACATTCTTGGTCATGGCCAGGGCCATCTTTGTAGTCCGAATCGTGCCAAAAGATGGCGACGGGCTCCCTCTTTATCACCTCTTTTATGGGAAAGGAGTCCCTGCTTGCCGCTGACCAGACGATGCTTCTTCTGGTGATGTGACTGAAAACTTCGGCATTAAACTCGCTGGATATGGCCCTTGTATTGACAATCAACTGCGTGTGCTTTCCCCCCGAATGTGATGGGCTGGGGGCGATTTTCATGGCGAGATCGACCGGATTGTAGGAAGGGTCGATGAATGTGACTTGGAGTTCATTGATTAGTTCTGTGGTGTCTTCTTCTGAAGCTGCCCGGTACTGCGAGCCGCCTTTGATGGAGGAGAGACAGCTGATGAGGTCGCAGATGGCGTCGTATCGGATCATGGCCTGCTTGGCGGCGTCGTTTTCAATTTCGACTCTCATGGCAGCCAGGTATTTCTCCACCGAATCCTCTGAACAACGGCATGGTGATGGGATGTGGGCGCTGGATCTGAAGTTCTCCACGGAACCTATGCCGAAGCATACCATAGAATCAACACGCCAGAGCTTGAAGGGTGGTCTGAGTTATGCCATGTCAGTTTCTTGCTCGTTGTTCCAATATGGGTTGGGAAGTGGCTGACAGGGGAATCATCGACGTGGGGTATTGTCTCTGGAGCTTTTCTACTCACAGCTTGTCCCCAATCTCCAGGAGCTTCGGAGCAAGGATGGAGGCCCCTTCAGGTCGCTCATGCTCGGTGATTTTCCGGAGCCGCTTCATCTCGAATGCGATGCCAGCGGGAAAGGACTGGCCATTTGTGCAAGCCATAGTCCCGGCGGTTGGTTGAATTTAGAAACCCGAAGGTAGCAGGTATATTTACGACGTATGAAAGCCTGGCGAGGATCAAAGCGATGCTGTGCAGGATTTGGGATTGAGGGATAAGTAACTGATAACCGAGGTGCTGGTGGGAGTTGTTCGGTAGCAAACCACTGGCAGCCGACAGAAGATGTTGCAAACGATCGCCTCTTCGATATTCACTGAAATCGAGGTGTACCGTCCGATATCCTGTGGGCCCGTTTGGGCCCATTCCCACTGGATGAAAGCGTGAAAAGCTGGACAAGATGCTACCTCTTAAAATAGTTCCACAATCACATACAACAAACAAAAACCGTCATATCTGTCTTCAGAATTTATCCCAGCCCTTGATAGACATCCTTTCTGACATACAACGCAGAGGGATTTAGCAAATGTCTTGGTGTCTCTATCGCCGCGATTGCTGCAAATTTCAACGTACCTAATGAAAGTGATCTCCATGGCGCGGAGGAAGTGGCGGAGTCAGGAGACTGGTGTATGTTGACCAGCGAAACTGGCAACTTGAATCTGGAGTCGAATAGGGGCGGAGACGACACGACCGTTCTCCAGAGAGTCACATCCATGGGCTACGCTCCAAGCCGCATCATGAATCGAGATACGACCATCCAGAATGCGTTGTCCAATCTTGGCTTCGTGAAGGCAGCAAGAGGCTTGGTGATTTGTCGTCATGATTGGATCAACGGCGATGCCAAGAGGACGTGACCCATGGTTCACCTTGCAAAAAGAAGATGGGCACGAAAAGTGACAGAGTGGGTTGAATCTGACCGCGATCAACCCCCGGGAGATTTGGAATCTCCTCCGGTGTTTGGTCGTTCTGCGGCCCCTGTCGATACTTCAAGCTTCTCCACTCTCAGCGCAGGGAATCGAACCCATTCAGAGTCGTACTCAAACTCCTTTTATGACCTGAATCTCCAACCTCACTGAGATTTAGCGGCCATAATCTCTCTTACAACCTTGGCTGTAGCCTCCACGATGAGTTGATGCTCATTTTGGTGTATCCTCTCCTTGAGTTGCTCGAGCTCCTCGTCCTGCTGGATTTCAATTTCCCTTGTCATGAGTGGCTCGCCGCGGTCGACCTGCTTGATGACGTAGTGCACCATGATTCCCGTCTTGTTGCCCTCAAGCTTTCCAGCTTGGAAGTCTTCATATGCTCTCTCGATGGCATTGACTCCATCGTATTTACCTGGAGCCAACTCAGCATTTCGTTCCTGCAAACGACGGGCCCCGAGGCTTTCCCCCAGTACTCACCTGGGAGTGCCGGGTGCAAGTTAATAACCCTGATACCCTCTGCGCTGATGGGATCGAGAAAGTGCTCTCCAAAAATGTACATCCAGCCAGCAAGGACAATGAGATGGGGCCGTTGTTCGCTCGCAAGAATTTTCTTGGCCAGCGCAGCATCGTACTTGTCCCGTCCTTGCTGCAACTTGGCGGGATCTGTATCGCCCTTGGATTGGAAGCCGTGGGAGATGAGGTTGAAATACTCCCATGGGATGTTGTTTGCCTCGGCGCGTTTAGTGGCGTAGGCCTTGCCCCTGTTCACAACGAGCTGTGTGATGCGCGAGTTTGGAATCTGCCCGTTGGCCACCGCGTCAATGAGAGCCTGGAAATTGGACCCGTTACCGCTGGCCATGACCACAATGCGACATTGCTCCGAATCCGTATTTTGGGCCATGGTGTGCTGTCGGATAGTATTGTTTGGAATTCTAGTCCCTTGGTCGAGTGAGCGCATTCGATAACTGGAGGGGTACGGGTGAGGAAATTTTATCCTAGTGGTTCCTACCCCCCCTCCCGGTCGATCGCCCCACAAAAATAAGGCTGTGGCTGCGGCTGGCAGCGCTTGGCGCTGGCGGCACTGGGGTAGCTCGCACGGACCTGCGGGGGTTTTGCACAAGTGCGGGCAGGCAGCTTATGACGACGTTTCCGGGAGCTCCCTGCCCAGGACTTCATTTAAAGATAGAAGCGCTCAACTTTCGCTCCCGTACGTCACAGTTGATCTTGTCATTCTTCTCGAGCAAGCAGCCACTGTAATCTCACAGATACACACCTCGTTACGCTTCTATATATCTGCAACGAAGATGGCGCTGAACCCGCTGAGCCCCGCACGCATTGTCGAGCGGATGGCGGAAGCTCTGCCCACCCATGACAAGGATGACACCACATCAGACCTCAGCAGCTCACTCGATGTCGTCGCATTGTGCATCCACGCCTCTATGGCGAACCTCGACTTCAAGCTCGTCAGCCTCAACGAAGACGACAAGACGGGTATGCTCTTTCCCCCCAGTGACCCCTGACCATGGCTAACCTCTCGCTGTTCAGGTTCCGACTGCGCCCGCCTGGCCCCACGCCTCCCGCCAGCATGGAACGCAAGCATAAACTCCCGAAACTTCGTCTACTCGCACACACAATCTTCAATGAAGTTCATCATCCGATTAGATCGCCTCGGACGAAAGGCCGAGATCCGCGGGCTCGCCACCGGCGACGACCGCATCGCCCGCTTCGAGATCACACCCGACGACTACATCTCCAAGTCCAACCTCCCCCTCCGAATCCCCTTCACCACACAAGACGACGGCGCCACCGTCGAAGACCGCGGCGAGGCTCTCGCCTCAAAGCTCACCTCGCTCTTCACCCACCAAGCTTCCATCTCCGACCTGGCCAAGGCCTTCAAAACCAGCGTCATCCAGAAGCTCGCCCCCTCCATCTTCAAAGAAGGCTACGAAGAAGAAAACCCCGACGATCGCGCCGCCCGCCAAGACGCCGAGTCCTCCGCCCGCTCCGGCGCCCGACCACCAAACCCACCCTACCACCCCGAACTCCCCGAGCCCGCCCGCCCAGGAGCCTACCCCCAGCCGCCAGGTGGCTTTCCGGTTCCTGCAGGCGTCCCTACACCCGCAGGAGATTTCCCGCCCCCCGGCTTCGACGACGAATACGAGATCAACCGCCCCCCACGCGGCGCACCCTTCAACCCCAACCCAATAATGGGCGGCGTGCACAACCCCTACGGTATCGGCGGAAGCGACCTCTACCCTGCCGGCCTGGGCCCTGATGATCCACTCCGTAGCTCCTTCGTCCCGGGGAGGATGCCCGGACCGGGAGGATCAGGGGGTATGCACCCGACGTTCGATGATCCGTTATTCCAAGGGCCACGGGGGCAAGGGGTCCCAAATTTCGACCCGCAGGTGCCGCCTGGTGCGAGGTGGGATCCAATTGGACCAGGAGGTGCGCCGAGGTTTGGAGGCGGCCGGCCTGGTGGACGAGGAGGAGGCGGGTTTGGCGGAGCGTTCGGAGGGAGCGGATTTGGCGATATTATTTGACGCTGTCTCTTGGATGGCAGATGGCGAGTTGCTTTCGTGAACTGTCAGGCCTTTTCCAACTCCGCAGGATAAGAAGATCCGAGATTACAATGTTGAGGTACGTGGCAGATGCGCGTCCTGTCTTGTGGGTTATGACGGGTGCGCTGGAGCCCTTCCACATGTTTGGCTCGATGGGCGTTGAGGCCGTCTCAGATTGTAAACTATTACAACAACACTTTAAACAATTGTTGCATCATTGATCATTGCCCAAGACACGCTACGATTTTGACCAGGTGTGAGACGCCACAGTATCGCCTTCTTCTCCAAAGTCACCTTGCTCAATGTCCTCAGGCCGCTGGAGACCATGGTGAAGAGCAACAGTGTATTAATTTCGCTGACTTATATACCCACGCAATGTCTCTTTGCTCCTCCGCAAAAATCTGCTGTCTAGTGGCTGCTTGTATCCATCCTGTGCATCTCCTTCGCGTGCTTCTGGCCGCCATCGGTCTCTTGGCATGCGCTGCCTTTCTCGCATATGCCCTCTTCTTCTTCTTCGCATCTGCCCTTTCCTTCATAGTCTTCGCCATTTCCACTGCTTTCGCCGCTTTCGCCGCTCTTGCTTCCTCTGCCTGCCTCATTCATCAGTTTCGCAACCCGTACCGCCTCTTACGATGGCTTTGGCTTTCCTAAGCAGCGAGCTGTCGGAGTTTGGCTTTCTCGTCCTCTGTCAACTCATCGAACAAGGCGTTGAAGCCCGCCACGTTCTCTCTCGCAGCGGTGACGAAGAACTCGGCAAGATAGGCCTGAGTCTCATCGTCAGGCTGTCGGGAGTTCATGTTCTCACCCCATGCCATCAGGTCTGCCTTGGAGCTACCGAGTGCAAGATCGAGCGTGTCCTGCTCGTCCTCCCATGCATCGTCGCCGTCGTCGCTATCGGCGTCGATGAAGTTGGCTGTGGCTACTGCGGAGGCGGCGTTGGCGGCAGCATTGCGACCAGAAGCAGAAAGGAGCTCCTCAACGAGCACCTTGATGATCTTCAGTGGCGCGGTGATGATGGTATATTGGTCAGGATCTAGTAGGGCGTAAGCTTTTGCTCTTGATTGTGGCCCGCGGGTGTGTCGGGGCAAAGTAAACAACATACTCAGCTTTGTGCGCGACCTCGTCATAATCCTATCACTCGTAGGAATGATCAGATCACCCTTGACCTGAACGTCTTGCAATCGGGGGTCGCCTAACTCAAAGAGCTTGGTGAGAGCGATGACGCTGCAAACATTAGATGCCTGGTGTGATGATGATGCCGGAATGCGGACTTACTTCAGTCTTATCTCATCGTAACCTGCAAAGCTGATGGAGTGCTCCAGCCATTTCGCGAGGACAACCTGGAGCCCACTCTGACCGTTGACCTGGATGCTACTTAGGAATTCCACCACTGCGTGAGCACCGGAGAGCGCCAGATTGGCAAACACAATGATGAGAGACTGAATGAAAGGCTGTGCCTGTGCTGTGTCGAGACGAACAGCAACGGCCCTGAGAAGCTGCTCGAGGTAGGGGCCCAATCGTTCCTGCCCGGCCTTCTCGACGAGTTGTGCGGCAAGACCACCAACCTCGGACGCGGCGTTGTCCTCAATCGAGGGGCCGAGGAGGCGATCAACGATGAACAAGCAAATTTTGAGACCGGATTGGCCATTCTCATCCTGCCACGCAAACACCTGGTGGTGGTCGTGTATGAGCATGTACTTGACGGTTATAGCACCCGGCCGCAAGATCTCCCCATCGTTGGATTCCATCAAGAGTTTCAACAGCCTAGGGAAGATCGCAGCAACAAATCCGGCAGGGAGTGGCTCTGACCCGTGCTCTACGAGCACAGCCAGCAGCTCAGTGGCCAGCTGCAGAACGTTAGCGCCGTGTGACAAAATCCGTGAACACGGACACTTACCACCATCAAGAAATTCTCGCTTGTGGCATGACTGGCACTCATCGCAGAGGTGAGAAGAGGCAAAGCATTCTTGCAAAACGCGGTATAGTCTCCAGGCTCTGTCAAGGTGCGAGCAATATCCTCAAATGCTTCAGTCAGAATGCCAGCAACCTGGAAATTTCCCGCGCCGTGTTGGGCGACGTGGAAGAGGAGCTTCAGCGCGCCATTATCTGGGCGAAGGGTGATCCTGATATCCATGTTGATGGCTGACCGTATGGTCTCGAGAAGCGTCGCTAGTAGATCATCTGCATTGTCGATGTCCGTGTTATCGCGGCCATCCAAGAAAGTCTGGATGGCGATGATGATGTCGGACTGTCGATCAGAAAAGATACCCGTCTTAATAAAGCCTTCAACGGCCTTGACGCACGCCACCCGTACGATCTCCGACTCCTCGCCGGCAATCATCTGTCTCAGGGCATCGTCAAGCAGACCGGCAATCTGGGGGTAGCTTTTGGCCAAGGTGCCCGCGGCAAGGAAACCTCTGGCTCGAAGAACAGGCTCGCTGACTCTTCCAGCGGCGTAGCGGATGAGCTGTGAGTATGCCTCGCCAACCTCGATAGTTATTGTCTTGTCCGTCTCCTGCAAGTCGCCCAATAGAATGTTGAAGAGATACAGCGCCGCTTCCTGGCGTCGCCAATCGGGCGTCCCAGCAGAATAGAGCTTCTCCGTGTAGGCGTACAGACCCGCGACAACGTCGATCGTTTCTTCTAGCTTGATAAGCAGATCACCGCATGCAGTCCTCGCAGTGTAGTTGGAGGAGACCGCGGTCTCTTCCGCAAGATACAATGACACATCGATATCCCACAATCCCTCCTCCTCTTGAGTGATAAGCGAGTATGAGACAAGTAGCTCCATGATCTCTAGGACCCACGGTGTCTTGTGAGCTTCGTTGTTTTGTTGTGCGATGGGGGCCTTCAGCTCCTTCTGCACTGGTGGCGCTCGCAAGAGCTGATTGAGCAGGTCAAGCTCATCCAATACCAGAAAGTCCAACGTATAGGGCAGACCGTCAATGTCTTCAAGTCGTCCTTGCGCGTCGGCCTCAACGAAGAGCTCCCTATAGCTATCCTGAAGCTTGGAGAGTTCATTCCATGTGGCTTGGAAGAATTCCATGCTCTGGGCTTGGAGCAGGGATCTGAAAACCGACTTGACCTTGATCAACGTCTTCACCACCTGGACCTTCAATGTGATTGGGCCGTACCAGCTCTGTGGCTGCTCGTCTGATTTTGGCTCCTGAGGAAGGGGCGATTGGATCACCTGGATGAAAAACGACAGCCAGCCGTCGAGCATCTCGCCCGCAAACTTTTTGACTTCCTCCTTGTTGTCCTCTTTGACGATGTCCATGAGGTCGAAGCAGCTTCTGAAGACGAGAACGGCCAAGCTGCGGTGGGTCGACTTGCGATTCTCGTTGAGCGCAACCTCGCGGCACGCCTCGATGATGCTACGCGCAACCTGCACGAACTGGATATCTGTCAAGCTCTCTTCAACAAGATCCTGCAAGATTCTCAGAGCTCCGTGAAGCTGTGCGTCAGTGCCGGCGGGCATGACACTGAGGACAGTCGGCAGGAGCTCGGGCCATTGATCGGGGAAGTCGACGATGGCAATCTTGGACACGACATAGCTAGGAAGGGGCTTGTGAGCAGCAGCTCCCAGCCAAGAGTGAGACTGGACACGGAATATCTCACCTGGCGGCCACCTTGACCTTTCGCTGATCTTCAGTGTGCAGGACTAGCTGGAGTATCCCCTGACGGAGCTGGGCCTTGGTCTCGGGCGAGATGGTGAGTTCCCTGCCATCATCGCCCTCGGGGCTCCAGTGATCCTCGGTGAACTTCCGCAGGGTAGTAAGAGCGGCCTGGCGAATCTCGACGCGAAATTTTGCGTTGCCGCCAATCCGACCGAGGGCAAGGGGAAACTCGGCGTTCGTCGTGGCCTGACCCAGGTTGAGCTCGGCTCGCTTGCGGATGGTTTCGTCGCTGCGCTGCGTGTCCGCAAGCAGCTCCGCTAGGTGATCATCCATGGTGTCGGTCCTCAAAATTTGTGTAACGGTGTAAGAGGACAAGTGCTTATATAGCGTGACTTTTAATTTGGACTGATCGATGTTCACGTAGTGGTATGTGGAGTGGCGGCTGGCAGAGGGGAAAACAAATAGAACGCGTGGTGGTGAACCTTGGAGGGGTAAGTGGGTTCTCAGGAAGCTACAAAATTTTAAGGTTGTCCCTGCAGATTTACAGTTTGTCACTTCGTTTATTCTGTGGACCCCGCCATGCTTGTGAAAATCACGTGTTTTGGCGTTGGCAGTGAAAGCGCGTTTCATGCGTCCCCGCGATTTATCGCGGCAAGCTCCTTCCTCTAGCCCCTCTCTTGCATCACATCGCCAATGCCTAGGTAAGGCAGCTCAGAGCATCGGGCAATCTCACAATTCAAGGCAACCCGCTCACCGCAAAGCGAACAAGCCCGCACAAATCCCCAACCAGGGCATTCCATCTCTCATTATCTAGTACTCATCCTCTCTCATCCCCTCCTCCATCACACCACAAAAAAAGACACACAAGACAAAACAATGCCCCCCCGCTACCGCCAACCCGCCAACCCCAACTCCCTCCCCCTCGACCAAGCCCACCCCCTCCTCACCAACTTCTCCTCCTTCCTCACCGTCGCCATCCACAACCTCCTCTTTTACCGGTCCATCTACCCACCCACCACCTTCCTCTCCACGCGCGCCTACAACCTCCCCGTGCACCAAAACCGCCACCCCAAAGTCTGCGCCTGGATCACCGACGCCGTCGCCTCGGTAACCACCCAGCTCATCTCCGGCCACGTCTCGCGCATCGCCATCGTCATGCACGCGCCCCTGTGCGGGCTCCCTGAGCCCTCCTCTTTCTCCTTTTCGCACGACTACCTCAAGCCGCTCCCTCCGCCGGGCGCCATCCTGGAGCGCTGGATGTTCGACGTGAGCCGCTTTCCGGCATGGCCGCACAAGCCGAAGGAGAGCAGCACCAAAGCGATGGCCAACTACGGCAAGATGCTAGGCAAGGAGGCCAAGATCGAGGAGTGCCGCGAGAAGCAGGCGGCGGATCCGTCGGTGAATTGGGCGGATGTGAATGAGCAGTTGCGGGGGGCGCTGAAGCGGATGGCGATCGCGGCGGAGAAGATGGATGCGTTGCCGGAGGGGTGCACGTTTACGGTTGCGGTGGAGTTGAAGGAGGAGGGGTTAGCGCCAATAGGGGTGAGTTACATCGCTGCATGTCCTCGGTGTCGTGGTAGGGACGGGGGAGCTGACTTGGGCAGCATCCGCAAGCTTGGATACCATCAGAGCCGAATCTTCAAACGGTGTCGAAGAGCAGGTTTGTGGCTGGGGAGGATGTGGGCGGTGCCAAGACGACGCCCGTTCGCTCGGTGGAAGCTGGTCCGCTGTACTTTGAGTGTTGGGTGGAGGAGGGCAAGGCAAAAGAGGCCTTCTCACTTTCCCCAGAACCTATACCAGACAGCCAGGAGAGCGACATATGAACCCAAACTACGCCACGTCACGTCGCTCGCATATGAACTCAAAATGACGATGCCAACATGGAGCATTCCATACCATCAATTGCCTGTACCCTATGTCTGTAAGACGCCGAGCCCTGAGGCCCATCCGTCAAAGAAGCGAAGTAAGATGCAACAGCTAAAATACACCAGGCCGCGTGCCAGCAGGCCATAACCAGACACATGTACAAATACCGGCAATGCTTGTTGCATGAAACCCCTGAAACCATTAAAAGCCAAAACCCCACACATAACGCCCCCGGTCCGCAATCCCGCAAGACATTCCATGCCAACCACCTTCTTATCCATCCATCCTTTTCCCACACCTGCCCATATCCTCTTCCATTCCCCACTGAAACACCCACATGACTCAACACACTATCCCTTGGCTCTCGCCACCGCCTCTACTCAAAACCATTCGCACTGCCCCCCTTCAAAAGCGTTCTCAAGCTCACAATCTCTCTCCTCAACCTCGCATTTTCCTTCTTCACCCTCGCCACCTCCTCGCTACTTTCCCTCATCTTCGCCATGATCTCTTCCTTGTCTTCCCTCCCCTTACCCTTCAACGCCTTCACAATCTTGCCCAACTCGCTGTTGAACTTCTCATACAACAGCTCATTCTCCGCAGTCGCCTCCTTGTAGAGCTGATCGATCGAGCGGACCTTGGTCTCACTGGCCTTGAGCGCGGCGTCGACGTCCCGTTGCACTTCAGCCTGGCGCTCCTGGAGCTCGCGCATGGCTTGCGGGACGCGTTCTTCAAGCGCCTTGACAGCCTCGGAGAGTTTGCGCAGGTCGGCGGTTGCCGAGCGGGGGAGGGTGGAGTTGACTCGGGCCATGTCTTCAGCAATGCGAGAGAGCTCGGTTTTGAGGGAGGCATCGACGTCTTCAACGGCCTTCTTCTCAACTTGGAGTCGCTCGCGGAGCTTTTGTGGGGACTGGAGGCGAAGTTTCTGGCTCGAAGCGGCCGCAGAGGACCCTGGTGGCTTCCCAGGGCTAGTGGAAGGACGCGTGGGGGATTCACCCACGTTGGTATGGCTGCGCGACGGCCTGAGGGTAGGAATCTGGGAGGTCGCAAGGGTCTTGGCACGTTCGCGGGTGGGCGAGGTTTCGG
This sequence comes from Podospora aff. communis PSN243, assembly GCA_033296975.1. NCBI lineage: Eukaryota > Fungi > Ascomycota > Sordariomycetes > Sordariales > Podosporaceae > Podospora > Podospora aff. communis PSN243. The sequence goes on along the minus strand of MU865945.1, from coordinate 65,213 downwards.
GAGACTGAACGGGCGGTTTCTGGAAGAAATCCTGAACATTTTCCTTTTGGCGGGCAGTTCGCAACATCGGCTGCGAGGATCCCGGACTTATGGGGATCTTCGACGGCGAAGGGCCGCGTGGAGCAGAGTTGAACTTTTCGTTCGTCTGCTGCTTGTTGATGCGGAGAGGCATCAACGGGGGGTCTTCCAGGGAGGCAGCTGCCATCAGGCTCTTGAGATCCGACAGAGAGCTACGCCGCTTCTTCTTCAGAGACTTGGCCTCGGCCACCTCAATCTCGGGCTCGCCAATAGTCTCAAGCCGGTGTGAGCTGGTAGGGCGACTGTGCGTCTCGTCAAATGCGCCAGCAACAGGTGGCCGGTCGCGCGACCCGGGCCTTCGAAGCTTGTTGGGCCCAGGAAGACCGTGTACTCCCAAGTCCACAGACCTTGATCGGTTGACTGACGCCTTGGAAAGGCTTCCTCCCTCCACGCTATGATGTCGGCCATGTTTGCTCAAGGTTCGCCACATCGACGGACGTTCCGTCTCACTCTTGCTGTTCTGCCGAAGAAGCGAGTCAAAGCCAAACTTTCTTCGAAGGGACGACGTGTTCGAAGTCATGGATCCCGATGCAGACTTGTGACTCCGACTGCTGGCATTGAGCGAGTCGTACGCAGAGCCCTTCAGGTTGAGGCTGGCTGCAAAGCCACCGTCGTCGAAAATCCGGTCACAGTCCTCAACAAGCCGATCAAGCAGGTTGATGTAGTTTGGTGCATTGCCGTCGTCCACCAGGAGCTCTGCGAAGGCCAGTGTCAACGCGCCTCTATCACCGTCGTTTCCACACCCATCCAAAAGATCCCCAAGAAGCTTGATGAGGGCGGTAAAGGCCCGTCGATTTTGTGGCGCCATGTCGCTGAAGAGATAGTTTATGAAGTCGCCAAAGTCACCCGGAACCCGTCTGGAGGCACGCGCCTGCAGAGCATCGAGCGCCTGCATTGTCATGATAGGTCCGATCTGATCGCGCCAAGCAATGCGGATAAACTTCTCAAACGCTGCGAAGATGACCTCGGTCCCCAGTTCAGCAGAAGACTCGAGATCATACGGGAACTCGATCAACCGGTTGTACAGATCATTGACGGACAGCTCATCTGCAAACGATCTGTTGAGCAGCGTACGGCCGATGAAGTATCCCTTGCGAGCTTGGAGGTTTGCTACGTAGCCCGTGAAGGTCTGCTCGAGGCGAACAAGCGGGTTTTCGGGGCGATCCTCCTCGCCAACTCGCAAGCCGTCCTTGCCCCGAATCGATCCCGATACCACCGTGAGATCTTTTTGGCTGGCCGAGGGCTGCAAAGGGAAGACATTCGAGAGGGGGGTCCGTTGGCCCTTTGATCCTCCATTGAGGGTCGACGTGTCGGTTGTAGAGGCATTGAACGACGTTGTGCTGCTGTTGCCAGCCAGGAAGTTCGAGATCATCTTGACAGGAGAGGAGACCAGGAACGACTTGCTGTTTTTCTCGATTTTGGACGTCATGTTCAGACCTCGCAGGATCTTGGTGTAGTACGAGACTAATGCAGGAACGAGCTTCATGTTGGCAACACCGAATTGATGGCTCAGCAGCTGGATGATCCGACGTGAGACGGTGGGAATGAAGTCCTCGAGGGCGATATCATCGGTGTACTTCTTTCCGTTTAGGCCAAGCGTGTTCATGGAGATCCTCTTCATGTCTCCTGTCCTGATTTCGATGACCACCTCAACTCCATAGTGGCCGACAGGCGCGCTCTTTGTGCCCTTGTCGTTGTCAAGCACAATGCGGATGGGGGCAGGTTCTTTGCGGCCCTCGATGAGCTGCTCGGCAGCCTCCTGAAAGACAGCCGCGTGCAGGCCGAAATTATTGTCCGTCAGTTTCACAGACCGGAGTGTCCACGTCGGATCGTCGCGCTCCCTCTCAGAAAAGCGGCCTTCGATGCGAGCCTTGACGATATCCTCGCTCCATCTACTGGCTCTGCCCTCGTACGACTCCTGGAGTACGAAACATCTCGACGTGATGGCTTTGCTGGTAAAGTACTCGCCCGAATGGGCACCCTTCATCTCCTGGGTGGACGTCATCCATATCATGCGGCCGTCGGAAGATTCGGTGAATCGAACATCCGCCAGGTTGTGCCAGCCGGTAAAAGCAAAATCCAGGTTGCTTTGACCTCCGGCACCATTGGTCATGGTGGCAAGCAAGCCAGCTGGCGATGGCTTGTCAATTTCGCGAAGAAAGTCCCGGCCTGTTGGGCCAGGGGTATTCTTCTTCTGGAGAATGACGATGCAGTCTGAGAAGAGGAGAAGAATACCCGCACGCTCCTGGGGGCTGGGCGCCTTCGAGCTGCTGCCATATGGCGCCGCCAGCTCGACAAAGTCAACGGCTAGGAGAAGGCGCCCCTGAGGCTCCAAATCCATTGGCCAACACTCAACCATCGCTCGTAAGCGATTTGTAATATGAGGCTTGTCCGGTATTGGGTCGTCCATTGAGCAGATGTTGGTGATGATGTCTCTCGCCCGCAGAAGGAGTTGCAACGCAGGGTGGGTTATAGGAAGACAGGTGACAATCTGGTCGATGAACAGACTGTAGCGGGGAAGTCTTTGCACTGGCTCGATAAGGAGCGAGCGGACGGCTTGCTCTCCGGTTTGCGCCACCCTCTGACGAAAGCTCGACTGTTTCTCCAGGAACGAGTTCAGGAGCTGAGGGAAGTTGTTGCTAGCTCGAATGTAGTCTTGATAGCAGTCGGTGAACTTTGGAAACCACTCCAAAAAGATTCTTGCCATCGCCAGCGTCCCGCTCGGATCCTTGACCTTGGTAGAGCCGCCAAGACGTGATGGGGGAAATGCTAACTCCATGTCCCTCATGGCCTCCTCTTCAGTGTCATCCATGACTTTCCGAATTTCCTGCATGAAAGCTGTGTTCAGCTGCAGTATCCTGTCCGCCGACCTGGGGAACAACTTTTCTATCTCCTCCTCAGTCGGACTGATGCTTCCCGCGGATCGACTCCTCGCAGACTGTCGAAAGTCGTCGGCAATGTGCTTGACCAGCTCATTCAGTTTGTGCACGTAGCGTTCCTCGGTGTCGACCAGCTCTCCTAGCTTCATGCGAAGTTCCGCTTTTTGGTTCTTCGTGAAGGACTTGCTCCGATTCAACGAAGTTGGCCTGGATGGCGCCCTCCGTAGTTTCGAGGTCGGCAAGAAAACAGGTTCTCCGAATAGCTTCACCAGCGGTGTGTAGCCCGTGTATTGTCTCAAGGTAGGGTCTAGGATATCCTCCTCGTCTTCAGGCACCTGCTCGAGATCGGTCGACTGCAGCGGCATGATCGAGCCCGGGGGCAAGACCAAGTCAATATCGACATGGCTGATATGCTGTGTTTGCAGAGCCGACTCCAAAATCCGAATGACCTCGGCCGTATTTTCAGCCTGGACGGCAGACTTGGCGAGATCGGCGGCATGCTGCTCGCTGAACAGAGCAGGCGCAGAGCCGGGGCGACGGGCACGAGTTGTGGGATATTGGTTCTTGAGATGATTCTTGACAAGCTCGGGCAGCTCGCTGAAGTACTTGTAGAGGCCAAAGGCCAGTGCTCTGCAGATCTCGTCGCCTTGAAACTCGCGCGGGAGGTGGTCGACGACGCCATAGAAGGGCGAGTTCGGCGAGATTGTGATCCGTGGGAAGGACTGGAAGCCAGCGGGGCTGTATACATGGATCTGGACTCGGGAGCTGTTGAGGGTGTAATTGGCGGTCGTCGAGGGGCCGTGGAAGATGAGGACTGGGAGGTGGCCGAGCAAGGGGTCGCTGGCGTAAAAGAGTGTGAGGTGCTCTGGCGAGAGAGCCAGCTCCTCCGTAACACGAACCATGGTCGCTTCAGTAGGTCAGGTCGTGAACATGGCCGTCGTGAGGATTGGGCAGTTCGTCGTCGAGCCGAGCAGGCGATGCGACTGATGCGAGGGTGGAGAGGGGCGGGAGAAGCGGCGCCTCTAATCGTTCGTGGAGCACAGGCGCGGTTTTTCGTACGAGCGTCACCTCCGTCGAGCAAGTAAACAGAACGAGAAGCGGTGCGTCGCGACGGAGCGGGAAGCTGCAGATTGCCGAGAAACCGCAGACCTGCCTCGCACAGGTTGCGGCGCGTTGCACCACGAGCGCATCCAGCTCGGGGTTTTCGAGTCGCGTAGAGGTGGCCGGATCGAGAATTGCGTCACCAAAAACGAGGCGCCCGACGATAACCAACACGGGGTCCGGCAGAACACCAAAGCGCCGCGAATGAAGTTTTCGCCAAAGCGATGCGCAGCTCGGGCAGATTGGCGGGAGCAAGGTGAGCTGCCGGGTGTCAAATGCCGGTCGGAAGAGAGTGCTGTGAGCACTGCGAGCTGCGGAGAGCTTGGTTGGGCTCCAATGGAAGCTTTGGCGGTGAGGTCGAATTCCCTGTCCCAGTCATTTTTGGGCCTCGGTCGCGTTCCCACAACTCAAGCGCCCTTGTTGTGACCGTGCGCTCAAAGTAAACACCCCTCACCCCTTTTGGATGAAACAGCCCCGCAACGCTGATCCCTGTCATGTGACAAGCTTTTCCCAACGTCTTGTTATGGTGACATTGAACATGATATGATGACTTATGATGACCCCTTACTGAATACCCTAGAGTCGGGTTGACTGTCAAATTCCGTCAGGAGCTCGGCGATAGCGACCAACTGCTGCGCGGCCAGCTCCGCTGTCATAAAGTAATCGTATCTGTAGAGACAAAGGCGAAAACCGGCGCCCGGCCTTGGCTGCTCCGAGTGGGGCACTGACCCAAGTGACGCCAACAACCAAGGGCTAACTTGCAATTTCTCGTATGAAACCTAAACACCTTTTGCGGGCTGTCATCCCATGTTGGTACAGCAAGCCAGCCAGCCAAACATACAGCGCCGACTCCAGCCAAGCAACTCTCTCATGGGCCCCCGGGGGAGAAGCCCGTCTCTGGTGCAATTGCTTCGAACCCAAGGCTTCGCAGCCTGAAATACCTCTCTTTGACGCAATGGAACCACGCTCAGCCCAAGAGTTCGGAAGCAGCAAATGCAATTGCGCAGGGAGGGGAAACCAGCGGGACGTGAAAACGGCTACTAGGATTTGACTCTACTGCTCTCTAGTATGGTCTTGAGATGGCTGCCCCGCCTCTCCCGTGCAATCAGTCACTGACATCCTCGTGTCGCCATCTTCAAACGCGTTCCACCCATTTCAACTTCCTATCAGGCCTGGTAGCTGCTGAGGCAAAGATGTTCTAGTTTCCCCCGAAATTTCTCATTCCTGGTCGCCAATATTTCACCACAAGGTAGCGAGTCACTAATGCAGAAGTGCTGTCACTCAGCACCAACCGGCCAAAATAGCAGACAAATGCCGCTCCCGAAACTTGGGCTCAGCTATTCGATGTGATATCGGACGCACCCATAGGCTTTCCACGTCGGTAACAGGGCCTTGCCAACTCGTCCCGTTCCCCGAAAAAAAGGATGCAGATATGACTATGAGCGTCACACTTAATGTGGCCACGAGGCTTTTTTGAGGCAGCATAATCTTACGTAGAAGTTCTGATGAAGGCCGAGGCCTCCTTTCTGCAGCGCGAGGGGCAAATTGAGTCCTTCACTGAAGTACTCGTCAAATTGTATAATAACCTTCACCCGCTCGACCACTCTGCTGAAGACTTTTATTTGATGAATCTTGGCCGTCATGTGACCAAAATGAACACAAGATATAAAAAAAACACACACGCCACAAGCCCCGGCGTTGCAAAACAAAAAGGGGTATCAAGCGGAGAAACAGAAAAAGTCAAATCCAAGCCCTGATCGCAGGTGGCTTATTTTATACTTTTTGGGCGTGCCGACGTCAACCTTATAAAGGCCAACAATCAGAAACCCTCAAAATATAAAACCACCTCTCTACCATCACCTCTATCCTTTTCCTCTTCTTCACAACAATATCACACACACACGCACACACGCACACGCACACACACACATCCCTTCATCATGCTCGTTAAAATTCCTGTTGTCGTCGCCAATAAGACATCGATCTGGAGTATCCAGCTCCAATACCGAGCCAGATACACCTCTAGGCGCCTACTAACGTGTTACGGTTTCCTCAACATGTCGTCATCAGAAGCTCAAAAGGAACGCCTCGCTTACCGCTTTGGAAGCAGTCTACCGACGGACAACCCAAAATCTCTTGTTCCAAGCGCCCCTGCCGCCAACCAATACTCCCGGTACGTTGAGAGCGTTAATCAATATTCCCCACCGTAATTCCCATTTCCTGTTCAACGTTCCCCCGGCCAGCCAAAGCTGAGCGCTCTTCAACGGAAGAATACCCCTGACCGACGCAGCTACTCGTTCCCGAGATACAACAACCCACCCGGCTTTGTTTCTTCTCCATCCCCAGGGTTCATGAATCAGCCAAGAAGTTTCCCACCGCAGGGTTATCCTCCACCGCCCTACCCAGCGCGACCCTACCCGCCCCCGCCGCCCAACTACCCTGAGCGCAGCGCCATTACACCTGCCCCTATTCGTGAGCATGACAGTTCGGGAAGATACGTCGTGAGAAAGACCATGGAGAGAGGTAGCCGCCCGAGTTCTAGGACACCGCCTGTTCCTCTAGAAGAACGCTATGAGTCCAGAATACAAGTTGAGAAGTGGCTGGATCAATGTGGACCCACGATGCGAGGTGAGGCGGGCGCTCATCGTCGCAATGTTGTGCAGGGGGACCGAGGTCGAGGGCTACGAGAAAAGACTGAACCACGGAAGCGGACTGGGGCCAGTACCCGTGGACGCAAACCTAAGGAGGAGGACCGGGTTGAAAAGCGGGATGCTGTGAGTTGTGCTGCTGACCAGCTCGATGGGCGACCCGGGCTAATTCATCGACACAGGAACAATATTCGGACCCTGAAGACGACGATGTGAGTTTCATACGCACCCAGAAACAACGGACAACGTAGGAACATCAGCTTCTGCTCTGGTAGTGAAGGGGGCTCATGGCGGGATCTCTGCGCCCCCAAGACCAGCACCATACCATACCTTGGGAGTGACAGAAGCGGAGAATTACGGGCAAATTGCCAGCACCTGGGATTATCCAAGATAGGGAATCCAAGATGACATCTTGTGTTTGCATGCTTCTCTTTCCAAAGGCGCGCTGTACTTGACCGATCAAACACAACGCAGGTTGGTCAACACCGATATCATACAAGCGATGTAGGTGCAAAGTGGTGCTGTACCTCCTCCGTGAGCACCTCCCCGTTCATAATTCCATGAACATAGGCTTGCCCCAGTATAATATATCCCTCCCTCTGACTCGCCTTGCTCAAAATCACAGGGGTTCGACACCCGCGTACTAGCCAGACCTCGTCCTCGGGCAGCACCTGTATGCTTGCGAGAGCGAGGTAACCCCTTTCAGTGGCGAAGAGTGTCTTCCCGACCGACACCTCGGCCTTTTGCGTAAAGGGATGTGCTCGATACAATCGATCTGCCTGGCCGGCACTCGTAGCCAGATCCGCATTCATCATGGCGCTGAAAGTTGGGAGAGAGCCGCGATGCTGCAAGGCATCCAGCTTGGAGCGTAAGCGTTTCAGGTGCCCCCAGTCTATTTCCGCTTCCTTGACGCAGACCAAAATCCATCGGGTAAACCACTCTCTCATTGACGTGTCGTCAAACTCGGCCACAAGATTTCCCAGTTCCGGACTGTTGGCGAGATCAGCGGTCCATGAGCGAATCACAGCCTCCTCGCGACTCCGATCGCCGACTGGGTAAAGCCCCTCCTGGTCGATGTAGTCCAGAGTCCACAACGCGTCGTTATGTCTGGCCAACCGTGTTGTATCTCCCGTTCCCGCCAGAGATGGATATTTGGACCTTCCTTGATTGTGTCAAGCTGAACGCCTTGTACGATGAGAACATCGCCGTCAATCATCCAGGATGCTTCTCCAGCCGGTACTGTCCCTGAAGCACCGAACCTCACAAAAAAACGCCTATTTTCGAGTGTCTCTATCGGCACCTCCAGACCCGTGATTTGTGCAGTATTTCTCTCCGCAAAGTCCGGAACCCATGACGGCAGCCCCATGTATTTTCTGCGCTTATGTTTGTGGTAAACCAAGGCGGAGAAAATAAAGTCGAGTTCTGGTGCAGCTTTGTAGTGCACTGTAGCGGCTCTGGTGAACACCTTCCTGGCCGGCAGGCTGTAATCTGGGATGAGGAGTGCGTCTTGCAGCGGCCGGCCACGCATTAGCTCCATCAAGCCCAGGCATCCGTAGATGTGATCCCTCGGGTCGCTGAAATCGTATAGCGACATTCTAAGAAGCAAGTCCAAAATGTTGATATCTCCGTCTGGCGATGCTCGGCGGTTCCGGATTTCCCACTCGATGTCTTCAAGTTTCCTCAGCTGTGCATAGCATGACGCCGCTTTCCAGAGATTTCTCCTGTCGGGATACGCCGCATAAACCAGATTCTGGATGACATTAGTACAGTGAAAGCCCCCGAAGAGAAGCTCTACAAGTCCTGTCAAAAGTCTAAAGTCGAATGTGTGAGATCCAGCGAACAAGGCGACGTGTGTTCCTGGGAGGCACAGTGCTTCTTGGGCCACCCAGCCACGACCACTGCCAGAGATGTAAGATGCCGGGCAAAAACTCTTCAGCGACTGGGAAACTCATAACCAGCGGCTCTCCACAAAGAAAATAATGAGCTCGACAAACCCGTCATCCCACGTCTCGCATCCCCTGTTCCCCACATACAACCCGAATCCGGGATCTGTCAATCTAATGCGTACTGGGGGCTATATAGGAGGATTCTTTCGGTTCTAAAACCGTTGTGGGGCTCGCAACGGTTGCGCAACGGCTTCTCGGCCGCGCTAGATCTGGCCAATAAAACAAAGGCTGGCCAAGGTTGCGATTGAAGCTATCCACAACTCTGGCAAGCACGGCTTTGTTTTCCACCTTCGCCTTCGCCTTTGCCTTGCGCGCTCCACAGCCTTCGTCTATTTGAAGGCACTCCTTCGAATTCTTGGCCGTGGAAAATCTTCCCCTTTGCAACAACTTCCAACCTTTGCAACGCTCGCCTTCGCAACGCTGGCCTTCGTCGCCTTCGCTCCGCGGCCCTCGCAACGCTCCACGCCCTTGCAACGCTCGCCCTCGATTCGAAGCCCACGAAGCCCACGAAGCCCACGAAGCCCACGAAGCCCACGAAGCCCACGAAGCCCACGAAGCCCACGAAGCCCACGAAGCCCACGAAGCCCACGAAGCCCACACGCCCTCGCAAGTCTCACACGCCCCCTGCTCCACAACACCCCACAACGCTCCACCACGCTCCACCACGCTCAGGAATCCAGGCACCCAGGCACCCAGGCACCCAGGCACCCAGGCAGAGAGGCGTGCAGCCAGTTAGAGCCCGAGAGGCCTTATGGTTGCCAACCGTTGCGCAACCGTTGTGCAACGGTTGCGAGCCCCACAACGGTAGCGAACTGTGCCACTTTGGCAGGCTGGCGGCCGTAAGTTTGTTATAGTGTTCTATTAAGAGTCTTCTAACTAAAATAAGAATAAGTAAGCGAATAAAGATAATTAAAATAAAGTTATATACAGTAATATTATAGTAAATAAGTGGCCACAGGGATGATTTAACAGTTTAACCGCTAACTTGGAATTGTGACGGGCTGAGCCCTGGTGCAGCCTCGGCGACTCTCGGCCGTGGCGCCGGGCCCGCGGGGCCGGAGGTGGGGCGGAGCCCCACCGGCAACCACCCCCTGACCCTCGAACGAAGCCATTCCCAGAAATGCCGATGTGCGCACACAGACCACAACACTAAACCTTAGCGAGGCATGCGACGTCTCTGGAATCTTCTATCTCCCTTGGGTCGAAACAATGAGGTCATGTATATATGAAAGAGGCCTCTCACGAGGCCTCTCCTCTCTTTCTTTCTTTTCTTCATGTTCTGCGTCTTCGTTGAATAGGTCTAGCTAGTTGCAACACACTACCTTGCCCGTTACAGGAATAAAGCTATACCACACGACTTTTACGATATACCTTTTAATCTTTTAAAGTTAAATATTACTAAAAGACGAAAAACTACCTATTAATAATAATAATTACTTAATGTTTTTAAAAATAATTTAATTTATCCCTGATAAAGCTATTAATAATAGTTAACACTATTGCTATTTTAATCGTTATAATTACTTACTGTATTTACCACAGTCCTTTAAGTTATACGTATTTATAGATATCATAAAGATTAAATATTTTTTTAAAGTTTTAAAACTTATAATAAGTAAGGTTTTTAATAAAACTATTAGTTAACATGTCAGTTATAAGTTGTTACTTGGTAGCGCTCTGTAGGCCTGTAGTACAGCGCCTGAGAGCCTGTAGGAGCCTGTAATACAGTGCTCCGTTCAGGGGAACAAGTGCGAGTACAGCACTCCGAAGGAGTGCTGATGGTACGACAGCAGTGCTGAAGGAAGCAACCAAAGGCCTGCAGTGCAGTACCTAAACCGTAGTTTCAAAGCCAAATACAGCGCCGAAAGCGCTGTAAACAACGCTATTGCAGTGCAAAGAGGGTTGTAGTAAGCTGAAGAGCGGAGTGAATTGCTTGCTTGGTAGGAAAGCTAATTACAGGAGAGGAGAGTGCCTATTATAGGCTGTGGGAGCTCTGGAATGGAATTCCAGAGCCTTCTACTACTAATACAATAAGGGAATAGTATGGTAAAGGGCCTCCACTGGCCACGTAATAGATTACGTGGCCACAGAAGGCTGTAGAGGCCTGTGGAAACCCACAGGCTTCCAGGGCCTTCTGTAACCCTTACTGGATTCCAGAAGGTTCGGCGCCACTAAAGTGGCGCCTGTGGCTGCATGGTACCTACAGGGGTGCAGGGTACCCAAAGCTTTCTTTGCTCACTGTAAGCCCTGTAAATACAGGGCTTCTCTAGTGCTATCAGAGGCTAGAATTTAACATATTTTAATATAATCTTTTATTAAAATAAAAAACTGTTAATTTTAATAGGGAAAATAACATTTTTAGTTTATAAAGGGGTTTATCGTTAAGTAGGTAAAGGTGTTAAATTAAATACTTAAAACGTTTTTTAATTACTTTAATAACGTTAAATATTTTTCGTAAAAGTGTATTTTAATAATGCAAAGGTGTTAGATTACTTTACAAATACCTTTAATTACTTTTATTAGTTGTAATTTCGATATAATCGGTCGTAACTGTGACGGATCTGCGGCTGCCAGACCAGTTGGCAGTGCCTTGCCAGCTGGAGGCCGGCAAGTGGGGGAAGATAGATTAGATAAGCGCACCGCACCTTGTGTTTACCTCAAGGCGCGCGCTGCGTGTGAAGAAGGTATCAGAAGGAAGGAGGTTCAGGGGTTCAGGGGCCCCAGGCATCTAGTCAGCGAAGCTGACCAGATGCCTGGCACTGCCACCAGTGCTAGTGAGCCTAAGCCACCACTGTGACGAAGTCTGAATCCTACAGAGAGGTCTATAAAAAAGGGGGTCCTGGCCAAAGGCCAGAACCCCCACAACAACAGAAGAAAAAAGCAAGGAGTTGCAACCCGATCAATCCCACCAGATTCCAGTGTGCAGTGATTCTGACAGAAGGCTTCCTCTCCTTCTTCACACTACTTTTTTACCAAATAGTAGCCACAACCTCTGCGTCTCCAGTGCCAGTATTGTGCTCTCGGTCACAGTAACAGCACTTTTAACTGTAAATTATTAAAACGTATAAATAATTATAAGGTGTAAATAGTGTTATATTATATTTGTGGAGCTAAGGAAAAGAAGGAGGGTAAATCCTAGGGGGGTGCTTCTTTGACCCCGAAAATCCTGCTAAGAATTACCCACTTTTATCGCCTTAATAGGAAATCCGCTCCTGTAAGCCACTTTGTGGGCCCAGTCCAATCAACATATAGTGGGGCCACCCAGCGGGATGTCACCGTAAACTACAGGGGAGCCCCCCCTGCAAGCGCAAACCCCGCATCACCTGTCAGCGCGCCAGCCTCGCGTCGCGGGGTACCTCCAACGTCCCATCACGAAACGTCACCTCCCGACCGCCAGGTCTAGACACCCAACGCTCACCTCCTTTCGCAAAAACCGACCCATCAACAACCCAACACACACCTACACAATCCAAAATGCCAACCCAATCCACCCACCCGTCAATCCCGCTCTTCCATACCCCCTCCGAAGCAGGCTACAAACTCCTCGAACTTCCCGCCGAACTAGTCGACCTGCTTGAATCCTCGGACCCCCCAGCGTGCGCCTCCTCCCGCGCTCCCTACCTTCCACAAGCACGACTTGTTAACAACCACATCCTAGACTAACTCTTCACGCAACGCCCACCGCCGCCGTCCTCAAAACCCCCGTGGGAAAGACCTACTCGCTACGACAAAAGAACACATCCAATGCGCTTATCCTTCTCCAAACCACGGATAAAACGGCGCCGAATGCAGGGTTGGACGCCATCGCGACGGTGCACGAAACGGTAGAGCTGGTCCCTGAGGAGGGAGAGGCGCCCGCGCCTAGGGCAAGAGGGAAGTGGCATGAGAAGTTTGGAAGGGGCAGGTGATAGCTTCGGCGTCAGGGGCGGAGGCAGACCTCGGCCGGGTCAAGAATACCTTATTCTATGAAGCACGAAGTTGAAGAGACAAGCACAGTTGGTGTAATCTCGCTCTCAATTGAGGTGCTATGCTGACGCAAATGCTGCCAACCTTGAAGTAAACGCATTTGCGAACCATGTCCCCCAAAAACACGCACGAAGCCTGCAAGACGACTTCAAGGAGAGCACCCAAAACCACGGGATCCGATGAAAGTCATCTGAAACACATATAAAACAAGGCTCGAGATAACACGATGGAGTGAAAAGGTAGTTAGTCTTACAGGATGCCAAGGTCCGCAACCGACGGGAGCGGATGAAAGTATCAACAGTGTGGAAAGGGGTATAATCTTGTGTCCATGTTAATTCCCGTGCGAAGCAGGCAACGAGCAAGGATCCCAACGAAACTCCCTCCGATATAGTGGTAAAACTGGCAGCACTAGCCAGCCTTGTCAGCTGTAGTCACTAATGATTCGAGTTCGGGCGATCTTGCCAGAGACATGACATGCCTCTGGATCAAGCGTGGCCGCCATGGGTGACGTCCACGACAGCCTAAACACTCCTGTTGACGGATGGCTGGTCGGTTTCGTTGTCTACTGACGTCTAGGCAGCGTGTCTTTGCGCGACTGCATTGTAAGGTGAGAGGCTATTGTCGCGCGTGAGATCTATCACCAGAGGTGCGGCAGCCCGGTTATTCAAGGCCGCTGATGCACCCCGAGCGGCAGGCACGGGCAGAGGGCCGTAGTTGGGACCAGGCATGGCTTCTTGCCCCTGTTGAGCTTGTCTCTGGGGGATTTCTCTCGCGGGTCCATGGAAGACCGGTGCGGGTATCGGCCGCTCGTATTGTGGTATTTCCGCAACTGCCCAGCCAAGATACGGGGGTTCGACTTGGAAGGCACGCATAGCTTGGTTCGCTTCCTGCACTTGTCGGTGTGCCTGTGCCTGAGCCTGTGCCTGAGCCTGCATCTGAGCGTGAGCCGTGGCCCAGTGCAATTCAGCGTGAGTCTGAACTTCCGCGAGCCTTCGCCCTGCTTGAACCCTATGAGCATGAGCTTCAGCCTCACGAGCCCGGGCTTGAGCTTGAGCTTGAGCGGCCCGAATTTTTGCATCTGCTTGCATCCTACGGGTCTGTTGCTGTGCCATCTCGTGTAATTGCGCTTGCATTTGCGCTTGCATGACCTGTTGTTGCTGTGGCATCTCTTGCAATTGCGCTTGCATTGCCGCCTGTTGTTGCTGCTGTCTCTGTCCGTCTACACTGTCTCGTCAGTCGGTTCCTCTCATCCTCGGATGCACAGCGAGAACCTACCGTTGGCCAGCCTGGGCCGACGAATATCAGGAGGCATGAGCGGAACCACCGGCGCCCGTCTCGCTGCGGGTGCAGGGTTGTTCGCCTTTCTACGCTCCTCATCCTGTTTGACCCTTTCGGAGAAGTTAAACTGAAAAGCTTCAGCGTCGATATTCGGGTTCTCTTGCGCAACTTGCTCGCGCGCCTTGAGCTCGGCAGCCCTGACTTCGTCCTCATGGCGCTGTTCCACGCTGTCAAATAAAGGACACTGTCCCTTCTTCCCGCCGCGTGTGGTGTCATCAAAGTGGGCATAGTCGCAACTCTTAGAGCAAACATAGCACTGAACGTTGCGGCACCCTACTGCGGTGCAAGTCATCTTGTTGCAGCCGTTCTCTTTGATAAATGGCGTCTTACCTGGCAAATGTCAGCGGAGTGTCCGAGTCTAGACACAGGAACAACCTACACTTGTTGCACTTGCGAATCATGGCCTCTGACATGGCCTCTTCGATGCGGTGCCTGCCAGAATGGCCTTCCTCGGCTCGCGCCTCCCGGCAAGTTTTGGGGATGTGCGTTTCCATATCACATAGTCGGCAGCTCCGTTTTCCACAAGCCGGATTTTCGCATTGAAACTCCTTGTTCTCCTGTACTGACGGGTATTCAGCAGCATAGAGGCAAAACGGACACTTGGCCAGGTTTTCTATGCCAGCCAGGCGCAACACTGCTTCTTTCTCGATCCGGTCCAGGGCAATAGTTGTCGCTTCGTCCAGGAAGAGCTTTCTCTGTTCGAGGGAGAACCCACCATGACATTGGTCCGTGGACATGCATGACAGCTCGTACTTGGATAGTCCAATCTGCGTTTCGGCTTGTGTCTTCGCGCACAGTGGACAGAACCAATGAAGAACTTCTCCATTGCAGTGTACCATCCGGTCGAGAGCAAACTCGTCGTAGCAGCATCCGCAGTCGGCTGTCAATCCCTGGGCTTTGGCACGATCCAAGTGCAGCTCTTCTTCCTTTCTCTTTTGCGATTCGGCCTTGGCCGCCCTGTATTCGTCGTCGGCCATCCGTTCCGCCTCATTGGTGCTCTGGTCGAAGATGCTGTCAAGGGGGTTCGCTTTGGGCCTGGGCTTCAGCTTTAGCTTTGGCTTACCGTCCTTGTTTTGCAGATTGTCCTCTAGAGCCTTGTACGCTGCGTAGACCAAGTTGCCGTTCTTGTTCAGGGTATCTTCAATGTCTTGGGCGTAGAACTGGGGGAAGCCGGCGGCGAGGAGAATTTTCCTACAGCCGAATGATCAGAACATGGAAACACCGCAACACGTCGTGCCGTGTCAGCGCTGTCAACGCGCCTTTCCAACTCACCCTGCCTTTTTGTAAGTCCTGAGAAATAAAGAGTCTTTGCCAGCGAGGCGGGCTGGGTCGCTGTTGAACTTCATCTTCTTCTCCGCAGGACCGTCCGCTACAGGGCTGACTTCCTGTCGTTTTCGTTTCGCGCTTTTGTCCCATTTTGGATACTGTCGTCCGAGGTCTTGCTGGTCGATGACATGGCCAATGACCTGCTCGTGGTCAAAGTTGAAACGGGTGCCAAGTTCGTTGAGATGGTCGGGGCACATGTCGGGAAAAAGGGCCATGACCGCCTCCTGAAAGGCCTCGGAGACCGCGCCCATCGCGTCGTCATCCAACCTGGGGCCAGGGCCAGGGCCGGCAACCTGAAGACCATTGGGTTCACTGCGTTGAGCGTCAGCTGAGAGTGGAGTGTTTTGTACCCGAAGACTGAAGCGGCTCCTCAGACTGCCTATTTTGGACCCGCCCTTCTTCACGATCCCCACGATACGGCCCCGCCGTTTCTTGCTCGAACTTGGTATGCTCAGCCTGCCGAGGCCCACCAGCAAAGAGTGAACTGCGAGAGTGTTTGCCATTGTGCATCGCCAACGTTCAAGAGGTGAAGAGGTACTGCGGAGATATGCCCGTTGGGGTGTGTAGATAGGGGGTCAGTGAGGAGGGACGCTCCCGAGGACCACGACAGCAGCGCAAGGGGAGTAAACAGCAGCAAGCGCGCCAGCGCCTGAGGTGAGTCGGGGCGCATAAAACCGCCAGAAAGCTATTTCCAAGAAAATCACGAGGGTTGAACCGTTACGGGCGCAAGCAAGCCACCTCGGACGCTGTCGCCCCCAAATAGCACGGTGGAGAGGAACATGCGGGACTCCAGTTGTACTTACAGTAAGTTGTACTCCATAATTGGAGTGAGTGCTCGCTCCCAATCGGCCGGGAGATGTTTGTCGTGATTTTGGGTTGCTTCCGTCGTGCGTTCGGCAAACACGGGGCGGGTTGTGGAGAGTAAGTGAAGGCGAGAGGCAGCCCGAGAACTCAAGATTTGGTGTCGAGTCGAGAACCGATGTCATATCAGACCAAAAACAGCCAGTGGGGACCGGGCTGCCGAGGGCGAAGGTCCTCGGTCAACAAGTTGAGATCCGTTGCAAGCCAGAGGCCTGAGTCCGAAATCCTCGTGCAAAGGCGGGGGAGGCCGAAGAGCACTTTGTGCTGAGTTGCTGCCCAAGGCGTTCAAAAGCTGCAGCGTCGGGCTTCAGAGAACTGTGGGGAGATCTACCCCATTGTAAACAATGCTGAAGAGCGATTTATCGGCGCCGTCTACCAAAAAGATGAGGGAGCCTCGTCCTCGGCAGCAGCGCAAGCAGTTGCGAGGTATCTGCGAGGCAGGCAGTAGTCTCGTGATGGACCTAGCTCCCCGGAGCTCATGCACGGTCCTTCTACGCCTGTCAGGCAATCCCACCAGGCGCCGTGATAGTGCGCATCCGGGCAGCTGGCAACCAGAGCAAAATTACATCCAGTCATCCCTTTTCTTTTTTCGCCTTCCGCTCTCCCGCCTCCCCGCTCCGTGCAGAGGCTGAACAGGCAACTGATGGGAAGAGAGCAGTGACTGGTCACATCCACCCAGAGAATTATCAATATGCAAATTCCCATCAATCTGCAAAACATGGACGCCAAACAAGCACTGCGTGTTTGTCTGCATCCCCGCCGCCAAGTTCAGCAGCTCGTTTCGAATGTCTCCGGGCGTGTCCAGAAACCTTATTCCAGAGTTTCGCTCAGCCCCAACTCACAACAGCATCATCGAATTCACTCATCACACCAGCCACGGCCGCCTCACGCTGTGGATAGTTTCTTTTCATCGTTTTGCAATGTGACAAGGACACTGAAAAGGGTTTAGACCTCACCATGTGCTTTGTAGGCAGCAAGAAGCAACTTGGAGCGTTTGTGGGGTGTCAGAATGACACCAAAGACCAGGCTGTCTCACGATTCGCTCGGGACGTGTCATGCCCAACTGAACTGGCCGAGGGGTCTCGTGCTACAGGAAGGCCACAAGTTTCCCCTCTTCCGGGACCACCCGTGTCCAGAGCTATCTCGCCACACTGAAGCACGGATTGCTGGCCACAGAATCTCGGGGTCAAATCTGGCCAATAATGTATTCCTCCTCTTCTCTAATCCTCATCGTCATCCTGGTATTCGTCCTCGTCGTCCTCGTCGTCCTCGCTGGAGGAGACCTTCCGCCTTCTTCTCCGCCTCGAGCTTGACGCCTTCGCCTTGGTAGCCGCCTTTCGTCTTGGTTTTGTGTTCATGACCGACGCGGTGACAGCAGGCCGATGGCCAGCGCCCTCGCCGTGGTCAACTTCGAGCCCCTCGTCTTCGCCGCCGTCGTCCTCATCCGCGACGGGGAAAAACCCAGAAGTCAACTCTGTCGTCTGGCCTTCCTGATCTTCATAGCCCTCGGGGAGAAACCCACCGCCCATATCCTCATCGTGAGCGGCCCCCTCCACTTCTTGTCCCGCGGCGTCATCAGCCATCCGTCCACTCCGACCAAAGACATCGACGTCATCCGCCACATGCCCATAATCCTGTTTGATGCGCTCCACAATGCGTAGTCCCATGAGGAACTTCCTCCACATAGCCAGCGCCGCCTTCCTGCGCTTCTCGTCCTCTTTTCTAGCCTTCTCCGCCTCGTCTTTCGCCAGCTCCTCCATGACCGTGTCGTGATATTCCTCAGCCACCACCACGCCCTGAATTACCGGCACAGCCATGCGGTGCCCAAACTCAAAATCCACCACCGCCTCTGCGAAATCGATGCCCAGTCGCTTGCACACCCGCACTGCGCCCCGGTAGGGAACGTGAACCGCCCCCTCAGGGCACATGTGCTCCATAAACATGTCGATATTCCCGTATTCGTTCTTGGGAATGATGCCGTTCTCAATCGGCGGCGGGATAATCCAGTCCGTTTGGTCGAAGCTGTACAGCCCTTGTAGCACCTTCGCTCCTGTGGCAGCCTCCGCTTCAGCAATCTCTCGTCTCCGGTTCGTTGTTGCCGCACGGTACGGTACTCTCTTCAGCGGTTGTTCCCCATCCTTCGGAGCGCGACCCTGCTTGTGCCATGTCTCAGCACTCTTGACTTGAACTACATCCTTGCGCAGGTAGACTGGCTCATCCTGCGTCTGGGCCCCCTTTCCTTTGTTTTTGAACATCTTGACAGGCTCTGCGTCCGGGAGAAGGGCCTCTTCGCGCTTGAGGTGGCGCTCCAGGACAAACTCCTTGGACTGCTTGTAGTATTGTAGCGTTTCATCACCTTCTTTCACCTTCTTTTTCTCCGGTTTTGCTGGCTTAAGGTCGGTTGCGTCCTCGTCCTCGTCTATCTCGGTGATGGGATGCTCCTTGACGCCTCGCGCATAGCCTTTCATCACTACCTTGAACCAGTCGTGCATATCGTAACGCTTGACCTTTCCATGTCGGTTGTAGACGGGAATTTTCTCGATGGGCAGTCGCATGCCTTTTGTTCGACCAGGGAGCATCTGGCGTTTGAGGTAGCGCACTGTGACGTCTTTGGCAGTGCCGTCCGAGGAGAATCCGACCACATACGCGATGACTTGCTTCGCCTTGTCTGCCTTGCTACCCCGTGGCTCAAGTGATTCCACCAGCTCCCTGTTGGTCGCGATAACGGACTTGACAATGGGATCAACAACGAGGTACTTGTTGGTGACGGGGGACAAGACCTCGATCCAATAATGCGGGAATTCGAGGTCCTTATCATACGCTTTGGGCTTCGACGGCTTCTTGCGCAGTGGTTGAGGCTGGATCACCAGCTCGTCGTCGCTACCCATGTCTGCCACAAGCTCTGCGTCAGAATCGACTTCTTTGGCTTGTCGGGAAGGGCGGCCGCGAGGTTTCATTTTTGCTTTGGCTTTTTCGACCGATGGCTCTGCCTTTTCAGCGGTGCCCTTGTCAGGAATCCTGCCCAGGCCGTTGCTCTGCTCCTCGGGCTCCGCCTCCTCAAGCTTATTCCACCCAAAGCCAAGTGGTTGTAGATTAGCTACCATTCGAGCTTCAAGCCCAAGGCCCCTGAGCAAGGCTGTAAACAGCTGCGCACCAATATCCCGGCTGCCGCGGCATTCTTCTGCGCACTTCCTAAACTCCTCCAGATTTCGTATCCTCTCGCCAAATCTCTCAGGATCATCCTCGTTTTGCTTGAACGCTTTCGTCAAGCGGTCCATCCTCTCCAAAGACATATACCCAATCTTGCGAAGCCCTGGCGCCGTGATAGTGAAGCGCTGCTTCCACCACGACGAGAGAGCCTTCATCAACCTAAAGAGGGGATCTCCATGGCTCATATCGACCACGCCTTCTTCCAACCGCTGAGCGGCCTCTCCCCAATCTCTTCCTTGCCTCTCTTTTCCCTTCCCCTTCTGCTTGCCCTTGGCGGCTGGCTTCTTCTTAGGCGTCGCCTCCGGAACTTCCAACCCACTGTTGCGTCTCCACCGATCGACCTCTTCCCACAGCCGAAGGGGGATATGCGAGAGCAGCATGCCTTGTAACTCCAGATCGCATAGCCACGCATTGCGTATTGCGTTGTGCCACATCAAGGACTGAACGTGTATGCAGTGCGCAGCGACTCGTATCCTCCGCTCAATCTTCGAAGGGCCCTTCTTCCCGAGAGCATTTGCTAGGGAGATCCTCGTCTCTCTCGTGAGAACAAGCTCGAGCTCGCCGCCTGGTGCCAATCCATCGGGGACGGCGGATTGGGGAGCTTGAAGATCCTCGACGTCCTCAAACTCAATATCCTCGTCGTCATCGTCTTGATCCTCTTCTGCAGCAGTCTTCCGTCTCTTTGCGAGAGGAACATCTTCGAAATCGGCATCGGATAGGGATGTAAGGGAGCTCGCATCGTCTTGGCTGTCTTCGATGAGTTGGGCGGTAGAGCCGTTGCGGGTGGAGGAGCGCGGAGTGGAGATAGCGTCGAGGTCATCGAAGAGGGTTGGTTTGCGCAGGGGTGCAGCGACGGCCTTGGCTTTTCCCTTCGGTTTGCTCTGCTCGGCTACAGGGGATTGATCCCGAATTCGTTTGCACGGGACGTATGGGGGCATTCTCTAATGGTGAATACGTCTCACCGGCTATCATGGTGGATTTCGAAAGCGCAAGAAGTATGGTCGACTCTGGGATGCGCTGGAAATGGGCCCCAGACGAGTGGGACGCGCCTTGGAATTCGATGACGCGTTTTACCCTAACCCTCGGCTGGACCCCTAACCCCGCCATGCAACCGGGCCGCAAGGGTGGTCGCCGGGATGAACCGCCCGGCTGGGACATCGCAGCAAGGAAGGCTGACCCGCACACACTGATGAGCCGCATTGTCAGATTCAATTCCTACACTAGGTCGTTTTCTGGACCACCAGCCGAGTCACAAATGCACTGGAATTTGGCTAGGCTCGATCTAAAAGGTATACTATGATGTTCTTGCATACATTCTGCACAAACTTTTTACCGGATGAGTTTGCGCGGGATACACAGCGCTACATGGGAATCCACAAACCCAGATAACCACCGGCACCAGGGCGGGCATTTTAGCACTCAAAAAATCATACTTCTAAAAGTAATCCCGCTTCTCCCCCAAACTGTTCAAGTGCAGAATCTGCATTGAATGTAAGGACCAAAGCTCTGCGACTGCGGCATCAAAGTCACCCGGCAAATACGGCACCGCATATAAACTCCTGCCAAGACGTGGGGTTGGCAGTGCATTCTCGGTGCTTCTGGGCGGCGGGACTCCCTTAGGCAACCTCGCCTCGTAATCATCAGCCTCGAGCCTTTTCGGCAGCCTTCCACGACTCGCCTCCTCGACCTCGGAGCCTTTCTCTCACTACCTAGCAGCTCACCTCAGCAGCTACAAGGCCTGACCCGCAACCCTAAACCAGCTTGCGCAAGCTTCCGCGGCCGGGCGGGGCGGCGGGGCGGGGGGGCGGGGGGGGGGGGGGCGGGGGGCGGCGGCGCGGGCGGGGCGGCCCGCGGCCGCGGCGCCGCGC
>MU865945.1:0-43982 GCA_033296975.1 Podospora aff. communis PSN243 | reverse complement strand
CCCCCCCCGAATAAAACCTCGCGAGAGCCTCCCTCACCATGGCCTCCTCAAATTCAAACAACCCGCCCTCTTCCGACGAAGCAAGCTACGTCAAGATGTCCTCTGCCGACGTCGACACCCGCGCCGGCAGCGATGCCACGCTCATCGGCTCCCACTGCCAATACACCTACTGCAACCAGCTCGACTTCCTACCCTTCGTCTGCCAATCCTGCCGCAAAACCTACTGCCTCGATCACCGCACCGAAACCGCCCACGCATGCACCAACGCCGGCGCCTGGGCCGAGCGCAAGCGACAAGCTGAGCTCGCGCGCCACTCTGCCGGCGAGGGCAAGCGCATGCGCGACCTCATCTCCCAGAAGCCCTGCGCCGACGACGGCTGCAAGACCGTCATCGGCACGAGCCTCGTCCCCGGCGTGCACTGCAGCACCTGCAACCGCGACTACTGCCTCAAGCACCGCCTCAAGGAAGACCACGACTGCAAGAACAAGATCCCCATTGGGGCGCGACCCACTCCCGCCGTCGTCGACGGCGCAAAGAGCGCGCTCTCACGTCTCAGGCTCTGGGGTGCCGCGAAGAAGGAAGCTGCCAAGGAGGCAGCGACACGGACGTTACCCAAGCCGAAACCGTCGAGCGTCTCGCAGCGGCTCATCGCGGTGAACAACCTCAAGAAGAGCGCCAAGGGCGACGACAAGCTGGCACCGGAGAAGAGGATATACCTCTACGTGGAGGCCGAGGCGGAGACGGCCAAGGCCAAGTTCCCCAAGGGACAGTTCTTCTACAGCAAGGACTGGGTAATTGGGAGGGTGTTGGACGCTGCCGCGAAGAGCCTTCAGGTGCAGAATATCAACAACCAGTCCAATGACGAGCGGGATAGGTTACGAGTGTTCCATGTGGAAGGGGGGCGGCTGCTTGAGTACAACGAAAAGCTAGGCGCGTCGGTGGTTAGTGGGAACACCATTGTGCTTTTGCGAGGAGTTGGGAAGCCGCCAGACCTTATTGAAATGTAGAAGGGAATTTTATCCCTTGTGTTTTTTTCTTGTACTTTAGCATAGCGATTTGAATTGGCATGATGGTCGGGCATTATTGTGATAGACACCAGCATTGATGACAGTAAAGACTCCCACGGAGCAGAGAAGAATAGATCTGCCCGCAGTGTCTTTCCGAGCGCGCAAATGATGTTCAAAATAAATCGTGAAATTCAAGAGTTATCAAAATGCGCTGAAATCATCTATGTCTGCTCTTCATGTCACCTTCGCCTCAAGAGCCGGGAGTCAATATGTACAATACACCAGCAATCACAGGTGTCTCCATGCCTCGTCACCCCAAATACTTGGCTCCAAAATCTCATAGTTTCTTCTCTTTCGGCCGTTCACTCAGCTGCTTCTCCCTTCCAATGAGCGGCGCCTCTCCAACAGCCTCGTGTCCACCAAACGTAGAGAATCCCTTGTGGAATGCCCACTCAACAGCATTCTCAACCGGCTTGTCAAACAGTGTTGGCAAGAATGGCACCACCGCCAATCCCAACCCAATGGGCGCCCAAGTTCGCATTGTCTTGTTCTTCACATCCTTCAGAGCGCGCCCGCTGTATCGCACAACGCTGTGAATCGTAAACGCTGGGAGACCCATGCTCGCCACAGTCTGAAAGATACCACGCTGCAGCATTACCGTCCGGTAGTCCTCCAACGCGGTGACCTTCCCGGGGACTACGGGCTCTTGCACAGCAGGAGGTTGTGTGGCGTCGTTGACGCCGAGCACACGCCGCTGGTGGGGAGTGAGTTGAATCTGCGGGTTCAGGATGCGCTGGTTATGCCAGTAGGCCTTGTACCCTTCGTAGCTGACGTCGCCGAGGATGTAGGCCCAGGATACTCCGTATGCACCGCGGACTAGCCAGGGGTGGGCTACAGGCCGGAAAGACTCTCCAATGTCAGAGGTGTACGCGACGTAACGGTGCGCGGAGAGAAGGATCGTTCGGAAACGGGCGGCGTATCCAGCATAGCGGACGTTGGATTCGGTGGACGGGGGGACGCTGGCGGGTGGTGTTAGCGAAGGGAGCAATAGAGTAGAGCGGGGGAGGGCGCCGTACTAGCCCTCGACGAGATCGTCGAAGAAGTCATCCTTGTCTTGCTGGTCGATAATCTTTTGGAGCTTTGGTGGGAGCTTTTCTCTTTCGGGAAGCTTCTTTGGATCGAACTCTGCTGCGGCCTTCTTCGCGTCCCCTGGTGTGCTGGCTGGCGCATGGGTTTCGCGGGGAGATTCCTTCGCCGGCGCTGGGGGTTTATCGGGGCCACCTCCGCTGCTCCAGGGCCACATAATGGTTTTGATCGATTGTTGAGCTGCAGTGTTGCTGGAAGAATGAGAGAGATGTCTTGGTCGCAACAAGAATTAATCGTCCCGAGATCCCGCAGCTCCCGAAAGCTTCCGATTCAGTCTCGAGATGCTACGGAGTAACCGCGCAACTGATATGATGACACCTATTGCCCTTCAATCTCTCACAAAGACCTGAATTATCGAATGCTTGGATCAGGATCTCCAATTGATGCGTGTTGCTGTTGCTTTTGCTGTTGTCGACCTTGTTCTCGCTGAGGGGCATCCGTCGCATGATCAAGCTCGCGCCTCGAAAGCAGTGACGTAAACTCCCGAGTGCGACATTTGCTTGCCCAGGCGATTAGATAAGCCTCGCTTTCCGCATGGCCTCCGATTGTCAGGGTCAAGACCGGACTTCAGAAGCGATTCGCCATTTCTTGAATGCGCACTCTCCCTCCGTTCCAGAAGCTTCTTCGTATGAATATATAGCAGCATCTGAAAACACAAGTAAATGGAGACCGTCACTCCTTTTCAACTGTTCGCGTGTTTAGCCACGCCTTGTGCAACTAAGAGGAAGTTCATCGCTTAGATGCCATCCGTGCGCCGAGCCGGGATTAGCGGTAAAACTTCGGGAGGCTGACACTGGAGCTGGGACATTGAACGTTGCGGACTTTGCGTCGTTTTCAACTTCGACAGCCATATCACAACACTCTCTCCAATTGCCTCCGCCAGGACTCCCTGCCCGCCGTTTCGAGCTTTGTCCGTCCTTGACCGCCAAGATGACCCAATCCTACAACATTTTCGGCCGCCAGGTTGGCTCCCACTATGTCAGTTGCGCCCCGAAATCCCCGTCGCGATCATGTTCCTCCGAGAGAGCTCGACAAACCCCCCGCTGCCCCTCAATCCGAGCCATTGAACCTCCTGAACTGACCCGCACTCTCTATTAGCTTGCCATGGCTACCCTCGCTACCCTGTTTGGCACCAGCTACGCTTTCGTTGGCGGCAGCGCGAAGACTCCGGCCACTCCTCCCCTCAACGCATCCAGCTCCGACGAGGCCGACTTCATCAAGTTCGTTTTTATTCCTCCCAATTCGGCTCTCAACTGGGCTATTCTAACACGCGGACAGGAAGTACATTGAGCACGCGGAAGACGACGCGAAGAAGGCTGCCCCGGCGAAGCATTAGACGATCCTGGCAACGAGCGCTTGAGATTTGGTCTGGACAGGAAGTCCCATGTACATATATGACGGCGGCTAATGGTAGAAACACTGCCTGGATGAAGAACTGAGATCCGACTCCTTCGAGACGCCTGAATACTTCGTGCTGACAGCAGTCCCCTCACAACTCTTCCGCCCCTGATCCCTCATCGTGACAAACCCCCTTGCCCCTTCCCAGCGCTGCCGTCCTCATTCTCAAGCTGCCTTACATGATTTGGTCCTGCTCATCCGGGGTGACATCGGCCTACATGTCGTCAGCGGGTGATGCAACGTTCGAAGACACTGCAGGATGCGGCTGGCTAACTTACCTCGTCATAATACACATCGTTGCGCGGTGGCTGGAAGAAGTGATCATTGATGACGCGCTTGAGATCACCGACAGCCGCTTCCAGACCCTCAATGCGTTGACGCATGTCTTGCACGGTATCGTTAACCGTTTCAAGAACCCGCCAAGCCTCGATGGTACGTCTGTTGATGAGGTGGTGGACACGCCTCGTATTCTTGCGCAGGGCCATCTCCCGGCGCTCCAGAAGGCGAATCCTCACTTGCAGGCGCTCGACAACCTTCGCGACCTGAGATTCGCTGTCCGTCTCGCCTTTGAGGAGTTTCGCGATGGTGTCGATTGACTTGCTCAAGGCGTCAGCGTGCCCGAACAATGCATGGAACTCAAACTCAAAACGCATCCGAGGAAAATGTTCTTACCTGCGAGACAGTCGCTGACGCATTGTTCTTGGCCTCCGAGGCATGCGCAATGGCAATCGAGGCGTCAGAATTCGAGGCCTCGGCCTCGACGGCGGGCTGAACGGCCTCAGCGGCGGGGTTAGAGGCATTGGCGGCGGGCTTGACGGCCTCCGCGGCCGCGATCAAGGCCTCTGCGGCGAGGCGAGCACGCTTCGCGAGGCGAGCACGAGAGCCAAGTTGCTTGCGAGCCATGGCAGCGAAAATTTCAGTGACGCGTGGTTTGCTGTTTGTGGTGCGTTGGATTTTTCCTGTGGCTCGTGATGTGAATCTGGAAGAGCGGGGTGGGAGAATTTTCCGAGGGCTTAAGTGAGTAGGTAGGTAAGGTATGGAAGGTAGATACTCAGTGCCGTCCAGCCGGCCCAGGAACACGAGCAAACTCCGACTCCAACGTCCGTCCCTCCATCTTATTCAAGTGGGCTCTATGGGTAAGGTATTCCCCAGCCAGCAATCATCAGTCTCATCGTCCACCTTTTGGTTTTCAACTTTCTCAACATCAGTGCCGCACCTACCTCAGGTAAACGAGCCGTTCATAAACCCTGTGGTTTCCGTCACCAAACGGTTCGCTTTGACTTAAGCGGTTCGTTATTTGTCATCCGAAACAAGCGGTTCACGAACGGCTCATCTCACACGAGCGGCTCAACTAAAGGGGCGTAGCTGAAGTCCATCGTACCGTCCTCCCCGGATTGTATTTTATTATTACAAGGCCGCCACAAATAAATCTTTTCAACAGGCGGCCCATAAACGAGCGGTTTATACGCTCTAAGCAGTCCATTGTTCATCCTCTAGGTCTAAAGGCTTATTTAACCCGGGTATATTCCGTCCTGATGTTCGACAGAGTCTCACTCTGTCATACTGTCTATCATCTTGACTTATTATCAAGTCTCATCTCTCTCATCTTTATAAGTACAACATTTTGATGATACTCAACTAGCATATAAGCAAGTTATTGATCAAATCACCAAACCTACCCAGCAACTCACTTGACAGCAATCGGTTCATCTGGTTCATTCTATCATGCCACACTGGCAAAGGAGGACGCTTTGGCATTGGTGATGCGCTTGCGTATCATGATCAGCTTGTCGAGGTCAACTGGGTCTTCAGCCAGTGCCCGGACTTGAAATTTCTTCAAATCCCACACGTCATCCACGACCAACCTGAAGGTGTGTCGTAGAAATGAAAAGAATCTCCTTCCATTGATTGCTGGCATACTTGTGCCTGTCCCGCTAGAACATTCACAATGATGCCTGCCTGTTCCATTTGACGTAGTCTTATTTTTCACCTGTTCAAGTTCTGCCATTCCGATCCTCAACAACCTGGAAACAGCGTGTTCCATTAACCGAAGTCTCGGGTTAAGACTAGACCTCCCTGGGATTTAATCGCCCGCGTTGGTAAGCTCTGTCCCTCAATTGATTTGGTCGGTTGGTTTTCCCCCCTCAGTTGTGCGAGCATCTGGGGTTTTCCTGGAAGTCTACTGTCACTTGCCCCTCCCCGACTCCGTCTCTCCTCCTCTGGTTAAAGTTAGGGAGTTTCCGCATACCGCTTCGCCCAATGGGACAGTGGTACCTTCGGGAGTGACAGTCTTGATACGTCTCCTACGCGTGTTTTTTTGACTGGACTTACTCGGCATTTTTGCTGACTGGTGCAATAGAATCAAGCCTTCTCTTCCGGCAACCAGGCCATGAGTCCCGTCGTCAGAAACCAACTCCGCAGCCATCTTCCTCTCATTGGCTCGCGTCGCCCCTCTCCTTCGCTGGGTGCCCGTATCGGCGGTATCGTGCAAACCGTCAAGTTCCAGGAAGACAAGGCTGCTCTCGAAAAGGCCAGAAAAGAAGAGATGCATCCTGGAAAAAGTATTCAAACAAGGAGCCCGAGTCTGTCGAGGATGAGAATGTTGAGTCAGCGGAGGAGGATGTCATGCAAGGTTGACGACTGGGTTCAGCGCGGGGCTTCTTTCGTGTTAGCGGTCTTTTCGTTTGGCGTTCAGGGTAGGCTGCCTGTCTTGAGATACCCGACCTCTGAAAGCGAGGTCATTTGAATCAACGTTGATCTTCTTCTATTTTCTGTCACGGTGTCTGTCATCCACATTTGCCGTGGCGATCATGCCTGTAGTAATTAGTTCCCATGTCTTCCTGTCGGATGCCTATCTTATCCGAATAGTTGGAATCCGAGTCAAAACCGAGCAAGCGGACATGTGTGTCACACGGGCTTGTGAGCAAAGGATTTAGGTTGGCCGCATACTTGGAGATGTGGCAAGACTGTCTTGCAGCACGTCTGTCACCGGGGCAATGCGCTATTCCCCAAGGGCAGCCGCAGGTTGTTGGTGCGGTATCCCCGTCACATTTTCTGATCTCAGCATCTGACAGGTTCATTGTCGATCCGTTGATACGTACTCAACTGCTGGGGATGAAGGCGAGGACCTCTGGAGAGATGACGGACTTGGGAGCCTGAAATGTTCGGTCACGTCCGCGTTTTCAATACATGAAGGATGGAATAACGTTGGCGTTGGAGCAGGTTGGTCAGCATTTACCGGAGTCAGACAGACGCTGTCCGCTGGTTGGCTCGCCATCAAGTTCGGGGTTCAAGGCTGTCATGAATACCATACCTTTCGGAACAGCGGCAGCTTGAGCCATGGCTGCCATGGCTGGTGTTGTTGTCGTCGCCGCTTGTGGGAGGTGGCGTTCTGTTAGGACCTGTTCTAAAATTAGAGGGGCACCTCATTGGTGGTGAGGTGCGGTTGGTTCAAGAGCAAGTCCCCTTTCCCAGATTTTTGGGGCCGCAATTGGGCGCCGGATTGTTGAGTGCGAACCCGGGCGGGCGGAATGCTTACATGCATCGAATTAACATTGCTGCACCTTCTGCTGCGGGGCTGGGCAGCTAGGTAGCTGCCTGGACGCGGGTTGAATCCCTTGACAGCTTCGCATCATCGGGTCAAACAGGGCCAGAAGCCGCGTCGTCAGCAACGGCCGTGTATCGTGCTTTCCAGGCGACACCGCTTTCCCGTCAGCAATGTCTTTGACCGCTTAGAGAACGGCGCTGCCATGTCCGCTGATCAAGCTAGAAAAAACACCAGCGACGTCACATCTGACGAGCTTCTCAAGCTTCGATTCCACATTGTGGCTCACCTCGGACTCAAGTCCCGACCCCGGATTTGAATTCGGCTCATCTTGGCTTGGCAGCAGTCACCGCCCCTCCCGTGGGGGCAGTGATACCGGCAGCTGTATTCGGACGCAGCGGCCGACAGGTGGCTGCCATCTCAGATTGTGATTGGCCAGGTGTTTCGAAGGATGCTGACACTGCACACGACGGCTCCTTCGCTTGGGGGCTGGGAGCGTGGGATGCACCCAAAGGAGATTATTCAGGATTTTAGAGTTATGTGGCTCTGCCATTCCGGGCTGCTGTGTGGCTGTTTGGTGATGCGTGCGAGCAGCTACCCCCCGTCAACAACTGCGCAACTGCGAGTTCATCACGTTCGTCGCCTGCTGGCCATGATGACACCGCCTTCTGCAGATCCCTGGAGACGAGAGCGAGCTTGGTTATAAAGACAATCAAACGCCCGCCTTAATCGACGCTTCTCTTCCCTCATCATCAACATCCAAACATCAATTTCCATTTTTTTTTTTGGTTCGATTTCCTTTTGTCTTTTCCTTTGTCAGGTTTCTTTTCCTGTCTTCAAAGAAAAACAACAAAACCTCCACAAAGCCATTTTCTCACTTATCTAACTCTACTTCGTCAACATGCTTTCCACCATCGCTTCGACCCTTCTCCTCGCTGCCGCCGCCGTCGCAGCCCCTTCGGTGCCCCGTGGCGAAACCCCTCCGGCTGCCCCTCCTGCCCCTGCCCTTGATGATTTCCTTCCTCCTGTTGTCCCTGTCAACACCCGTGGCGCGAACCAAGAGCTCATCTCCAGCTTGCTCCTCGCTCCCACGCAGCAAGAACGCGTCAGACTCCTCAACCAACCCGGCGACTACGTCTTCGACTTCAACGACAGGAGCATTCCTGGCTCCGAGAGCGACGGCCTCGGCGGCTTCACCGTCGCTGCCAACGCTCGCACCTTCCCCGCGCTCATCGGAAACGGCGGAGCCATGACCCTCGGCTTCCTCGGTCCTTGTGGCATGAACACTGCCCATGTCCACAATAGGGCCACCGAGTTCAACATCGTCGTCAAGGGCCGCCTCGTCACCAACTTCGTCATCGAGAACGGTCTTGAGCCGATCGCCAACACTCTCTCGCTCTACCAAATGACCGTCTTCCCTCAGGGCGCTATCCACCAGGAGTTCAATCCTGACTGCGAGGATGCCGTTTTCGTTGCGGGATTCAACAATGTCGACCCCGGTGTCGAGCAGGTCGCTCAGGCCTTCTTCAACCTCAACCCTGCTGTGGTTGGCGCGACCCTCGGCGGCGTCACCTCGCTCAACGGCAAGGACCTCGAGTCGTTCCGCGAGCACATCCCCGAGAACGTCGCCCAGGGCATTGACAGCTGCCTCAAGAAGTGCGGCATCAAGCGCAACGCCAAGCGAGATGACTTCTTCCTCTCCAACTAAGAGTCTCACCATCACCATTTGGAGTTCGAAGCACGGCATAGACAGGACACGGCATACAGGAGTTCAGCATCATTTGGCAGCATTTTCAGGCAGCATTCTGGGTAGCATCGCATTGGGTTCACAGCATTTTCAACGGGGCATTTTGCATCAAGGGCGGGCATTGGCATATTATCGGGCTTGGGCATCAGCATCAATACGGCGGCTAGCATTAGAAATCACGGTTTGGGTCACACAAAGCGGGTAAAGCATGTTATCATTTAATATAATCTTTTTGATCACTTCAAGTCTTTGCTCCTCTCCTCCAAGTGCTGGTGCAATTGCTTTTCTTCAACAGCCTCAGCGTCCAAATATCGCCATCACCTGTGCGTCTGACATTTTCAAGTCTCGGTAAATCAGGAAAAGGCTCAACAGCCGCCTTGTGGCGTTGGTGTTTTTTTGTATTGTATTCAATTTGGTCGCATCACGGCCAAGATCAATGGATAGAGGTTCAACACCTCAGCCACAATTATCCTTACAACGTCTATCATCAACTGTAAACCAGCTTTAGATCACCAGTAAACAGGAGCCATGACTCAACGCAAGGGTTCTGTTTGTGGCAGACAGGCAAGAGACAGCGGCCTTGCCGCGGCTAGAGCCTAGGAAGAGTGTGGACCTCTCATCACAACTCTTCCCCCCGACCTCACACACCAGACCAGCACCCCCAGACCGGACCCACACATGCAGTTATTTCACCTTTCTGCCCTACCCTTCATCCCATCCTGGGTTGCAAATTCTGGAAATTCGCACCCGTGCACAGACCAGGCTATCCGGCTATATATTGAGGGCTTTTTGCCTCGAACTCGAACTTCCTCCTCTTTCCTTCCTTCTTTTCCAAGCTTCTTCAATTGCCATTTCAGGCCTCCTCCGGACTGATCAGCAATCAACTTTTCCACCCTCATTATTCTGCGCCTGGCGCGTCTTCTTCTCTTTACCCTCGTTGCCTTCACCTCTCGAAGCATCTAACTCCTGCCTCATCATTATCAACAACCATGGTGGTAAGCGGCCGCGCGCCGGCGACGATGGCGGTGAATCTGACTACTCGGTAAGTTCTCGCACCACAGTTTTGTTTTCAGCATGGTTTCCAATTTCGAGCACCCAAGACTTTCTGGGGCGTAACTACACGCTTCGGCCTTTCACCACCGCATTATCCAGTCTTGATTGAGTCAGACGACCACCGGGATCTATCGCCCGCCAGGTTTCTGACCGATCAATTGATTGGTCGGTTGGTTTTGCCCCCCATAGGTGCTAGAGCATCGAGCATCTTGGGTTGCCTCAGAAGTCTACTGTCACTTGTTTCTCCCCGACTCCGTCTCTCCTCCTCTGGTTAAAGTTAGGGAGTTTCAGCATACCGCTTCACCCAAGCAAAGGGACAGCGGTACCTTCGGGAGTGATAGTCTTGATATGTTTCCTACGCGTGTTTATTCAACTGAACTTACTCGGCCATCCCGCTGACTGGTGCAACAGAAGCAGGCATTCCCCGCACATTGCGGGTTGGTAGCTGGGTCTTGTCGTCTGGCGTCGGGGGACTGCTTCCTTTGGAGATACCTGGCTGTAGAGTAGTTGCACGAATCAATACGTTTGTGTTCATTTTCTTTGAACTCGCCGGAAATTTTGCCTTTGATCCCTGCCGTGACTTGGACTTTTGCCCATGGTTCTGTTTCTCGTATTTCCACCGCAAGACAACCGCAGGCAGTTGCCCGTCTGAAGGCGGTCAAGCAGTGCTGGATGCCTTGGCAGAATGATCAAGCTACCTTCGATATGATATCATCATGCTCTTTCATTTGCTGGGTAACTGACAAAGGCACATTGTGAGAGGCAGACTTATGCTTCATCGCAGTCCCCCCCTTGTGTTTGTAGAATTCTCAAACATCCTCAATCGACATGGAGCTGCCCGGAAGGCTCTCAAGACCAGTTAGCCTCACCCGCCACAGCCTCTGCTCTGAGCACAAGAACAACTCGCCAGCCTTCCCAAAAGCGAGGCTTGAGACACCTCCTGTTCAGAATCAGCATCAACCCCTGCAAACCAAATATCCAAGACGAACGCTCACCAGGAACCTCAATGACCCCTAGAATCCCGCCCCCCGCACAAAACACCTCCACCCCATCCGCCGCCCCAACGTACACATTCCCCAGCTCATCACACACAATACCCCCTGGAACGCCAGCCAACACATACGCAAACACCCTCTTATTCGCCAGAAACACCCCTCCCGATCTCCGCACCACATCAAACGCATACACCGTCGCCTTCCCCGTCTCCTCGCCCCCCTCCTCCCCCTCCGCGCCCCTTTCCCCAACATACACCGTCTCCTCATCCGGACTCAACACAATCCCCATCGGCCTCCCCAGTCCATCCGCCACAACCCGCAAGTCCCCCGTCTGCGGCGCAAACCGATACACCTGACACGGCATCTCAGGCTGGGGACGAAACCCCCTATCCGCTCCAAAGCACGGATCCGTGAACCAGAGCGCTCCGTCGTTTTGCGATACGGTAACCGAGTGAACCGAGTTGAACTCCCTCCCAAAGTAGTTGGTCACGATAGGAACCGGTGGGTGGCCGCGGGGCATGTAGTACAGCCCGCCTGTGCCGGGGGAGGAGGTTCCCTGGGAGCAGTAGAGCACGCCGTCGAGGTAGGGCGCGCCGGAGGCGGGCATGGGCATCGAGGGCGGGGGCCGGAGTTTCTGCCATTCGATGGAGCGGATGGTGGAGGGGGAGGTGGCGTGGCGGAGGAGACGCGCGCGGGTGATGAGGATGACGGGCTGGGCGGAGGCGGAGGTGGGTTGCAGCAGGTTGGAGGTGAGGATGAGTTCTTCGTGGGCGGGGAGGTAGGCGCAGATGGAGTGGAAGAAGGGGTTTTTGGAGGCTTCGAAGGAGGAGAGGAGGAGGGAGAATGTCGGAGAGGGACCGAGGAGCGAGGTGAAGGAGGAGCGGTATTGGGTTA
This sequence comes from Podospora aff. communis PSN243, assembly GCA_033296975.1. Lineage (NCBI taxonomy): Eukaryota > Fungi > Ascomycota > Sordariomycetes > Sordariales > Podosporaceae > Podospora > Podospora aff. communis PSN243. The sequence continues at coordinate 32,198 of MU865945.1, read as the reverse complement.
TGGTGATGGAGCCGGATCGGGGTTCGGTGAGGGTCCTAGAGAGGTTAGACTGGGTGTGGTAAAGGGATAGAGAAGTTCCTACCTGGGTGTTCTTTTCCCGGCGATGGAGCGGATGTCGATATGCTGTTGGATAGAAGGTCAACTTGGACTCTGACGAGGGCACGCGCTATGTTGTTTGTCATGATTGGAGGCGGCGTGAGGAGCGGTCTCACCTTGATCTCACACCTTGTCTCGTCAATATCGGAAACTGTCACTGTGGCCATTGTAGCGTTTTGTTGAGGACTGCGGCCAGCTGATTATTTTGAAATGCAGCTGTCATGCAGTTTCTTGTTTGATTTCGCCGGCTACAGTCGTCTTATCGTTGAAGTGCAGGAACGACCTCATTCCCCACCATATCGGTCCCTAACCCTCTAACGGGGCGTCAAATTGACAAACTCGAGGACGGCCGACCTTGGTTTCGGGAATAAGATTATTGATTGTTTCGGCACTGGCTACTCGACTAACTATGGCGTATCTCATTCTTCTCCCAGCAGCCCGAATCGGTACATGGATTGCCTCATGTGCAATTCTGCGAAGTGAGGGGTTTCAGCAAGCGGTGGCGGTGCGAGCACAGCCAATCAGATCTCGATTCCCACGCAAGTCAGGGCTTGGCGGAATGGATGGTCAGCATTTTCAGAGCATTTTGTCCACTTCTCGCATTTCGTCTCGCCCCTTCGCCTCAGTACAACGATCACGTCTACACGGCTACGCCCAAAGCCTCGCAAATTGCCATATCGATCCCCACCCATATTCAGCTCACCGGGTACCATGGCCGACCTTGCGCCCGACGACGCCGTGACGCCGCCAACAAAGGAGCGGCACTCATTGACGCTCGACCAGCGGCGTGCCCTGCGGCGCTGGGCCAATTCGCAGACGGTGCGGCCGAGTCACAAGGCGTGCATCGAGTGGTTCCAGGCCCAATACCACCAGACCATCTCCCAGTCGACCGTCTCGCACTCGCTGTCGCCCAAGTACGCACGTCTCGATGGCGATCCCCAGCTCTCGGGCTCGCGCCTGCGCTTTGGCAATTGGCCCGACGTCGAGAAGCTCGTGCTGCTGTGGCATCAGCAGATGCAAACCCTAGGCCGCCACCCCTCCAACGAGGAGCTCGCCGATAAGGCCAAGAGCATCTTCAGCGCCCTGCCCCGCTACAAGGACGAGCAACCCCCCGAGTTCTCTCCCGGCTGGATCCATCGCTTCAAGAAGCGCTACGGCCTGCTCATCCGCCGCCAGCGCCGCCACGGCACCGCCCCGAACCCCGCCGAAGACATCCCCTACCTTGTCGACGCCGTTCCCCGCTTCATGAGCATCTCGGCCGACGCCTCCCCCGCTGCCATCCGCGATGCCGTCCAGCGCGTTGTCGGCGTGGAAGCTAGCCTGTCGACCTGCGCCCGCGTTAGGGACGAGATCGTACGTCGTCTCGAGAACCCGCAACCGCCCATCACCCCGCAACACCAGCTCCCAACCCAGCAGAACCACCAGAACGGAGGGCCCCCTTCAGGCGCAGGCGCCGCAGCGAACGGAGACGCCTCCATGTACGGCGCTGAGGACGACCCAGAGGTAGTCCTGCAGAATGCCCTGCGAGCGCTCCAGCAAGAAGAGGCCGAAGCCGAAGCCGAAGCCGCCGCAGCCCGAGAGGAGCGCGACCGCGTCGAGCGCGGCCTCCCCCCGCTAGGCGCCATCGCTGGCCAGGCCTACGCGCAACAAGCCGCCGCAGCCGTCAACGCGCTGTCCACACCTGCGCGCGCCCCAAGTGCATCCGCCTCCAGTGCTGCTAGGTTCATGCCGGTTGCGCAGACACCCACAGGCCCAGGGGCCGACTTGACGTTGACGCCCATCCCGAGCGAGACTCCTGTGTCGGCGACGGACCGCCCGGTGCGGTGCCCTTTTTGTGTTAATACGCGGATGCTGCGTACCATCAAGGAGGCGGTAGAGCACATGTCGACACATGTCGTCGTATGAGAGACTGGCTCCTGGCATGCGCCGTCGCCATGATCAAAACACATCCTTCACTAACTGGCTCACTACTACCTTGCGTCTAGCTGTCATCTTCCTATCAGTAAGGTATATACCACTTGCTATCCTTGTAAGCGTTGTTTCGAGGGGGTTTCGGTCACGGAAAGAGTCTTGCGGGATTTCGCTGGGCAGCTCGAACGCAAGGAGGGCACGAAGCAGATGGAAAAACTGCTCAAGCGTGTACGGGTGACAATGGTCTGCTCCTTGAGGGAGCATAGGACAGCTCAGTTCATCTGTCGGAGCACGAGAGCGGAAGTAATGCGATGGTGTATGATATGATTACGGCTATGGGGTATTCTTAGGTCGTTTGAGGAGTCATGGGGTATACCATTTGCTGTTTAGTTTATTTCCTGAATTAGAGGGCTCTGATGTTTGCTCCTGCGATGATTCATTGTCCCCGGCCTGAATGCGAACCGTTCCTCCGTCGTTTCTTGGATGATCTCTCTTGGATGTACTGAGGCGATCTAGAACTTGACGCAGTATTATTAAACCCAATGAGGATCTCCTGCACACAGGGTTCCAGTGCATGTTTGTGTGGAGTCGCATGTTTTTACACATGCTCACGGTTATCAGACATCACAAGCATTAGACACGTCTATTCATTCGAAACCGCTCAATTCCGCTCGCTCGCAAGGTATCATGCCACATCGAATCATTCACATCATCGTCATGACTGACAGCCGTCCCGCCCCTTGGAGCTTCCCTCCCAAACTCATTTCCATCCTGTGTTCTCCCCATCCAGAACACTCATCATACGTCGTCCCTACCCCCAGACAGGTATTCGGTCCATCCCTCGTCACACAACCGCGGCTCCTACTACATTTTCCTACCCCGGAAGACAACATCCAAAGCGGTGGAGTCAAGAAGATGGAAAGGAGGTGTAGCCACCCCCATTCCAAGAAAGATTTTAGAAGAAATAGAAGACAATTTTAAACGAAACCGTCAACGCCGTATTTCGCCCATGGGCAACGTTCTCCCTATAGTGTATGTATGGTATCCTCCTGGTGTCCGTCAAAGGCGTTTAAAGCGTCCATATCGTCATCCACGACGAAAAAGATCGAAGGCGAAAGAGCAATGATGGGGGTATTATGGCGCGAGTGGGGATTATTTCCTGCGAAGGATCTTGAATGGACGTTTGCGTGGTGACATGGTGAGGCGTGAAGTCGGAGGCAGTTTGGTGGCTGAGCTTGCAGCTGGGGGCTCATATAGAGAATATGAACCGCTGGGTGTCTCATTCAACATAGATCAAAAGCTTCTCGTTTCTTTCTAGTGCCGTGTCGAGCTGTGAGTCGTTCATGAGCTGTGGCTTTTCGCCAGAGGCTTCATCCTTGTAAAATAGTCGAACAGGTTCACCCTGGGGAATTCTCAAGCGCTCGAGGATCTTGTCGTATAAGCCACGGAAGGCGATGTCGGATGGGACCTTGATGGCAATGATGTCCCCATTGTAGCTCAGCTTCACTTTCATCTGGGCTCCAGCCTGCTGAATTCCCGGTGAAAGTGATGTCTGAGAAGGTTGGGAAAGAGATGATGGCTGGCGGGTCATTTGCGGCTGTCCATTGCTGCCCATCATCTGTCTTGTTGGAGCGGAAAGCCCTGAATAGCCATTGCCGTTGAGGTTTTGCCTCGAGGATTGCCGGGAAGCTCCGTCCGCGGGCGAGTCGGTTGACGATCTCTGCGACCCTCCTGACAGACGGTACTCGTCACCAAAGGTGTTTGGATCGATCTCGTAATCGCCCTCCCTAGGGGCGAAGAACTGCTTCACCAGACTGCACCTCGCTATGTATGCCGGTTGCGCTAGCAGGTTCTTGACGTACGCATCCAAATTGTGGCGGCGCCCTTCAGTGATGGCGTCGGTCACGTAGTTGACAGGGCCGGGCATGTATGGCAGCGTCCGCTGCTTGTCTCCCGTCGTGCCAGCCTCAACAGGGAACTCGGTGAGGAGGGCGATCTGGAAATCGTAGAAATCTTCATAGTACCGCGAAAGTTCCCAGGTTCGGCCGTCCTCCAGCTCGGCCTCGATCACAAACCAGTACTTGTCTTCGGCGAAGCAGTATCTGGGTATCCGGGCGTTGATGGGTGCGAATAGCTGCGAAGTGGATTTGGAGGCATAAGTGTTTTGCTGGACGGGATTTTGCTGTGCGGTATATCGGGGTTGCTGTGCTTGCGGTTGTTGCTGGGGTTGTTGTTGTTGTTGGGGCATTGCTTGTGGCTGCTGACTCTTGTTAGACGGACCCGCCGGCATCTTCAACAAGTCGTCGAAACTCACCTGGACAGCGGCATTGGGTGCGCCTGGTCGGGCACCGCCCGGCTGGATGCTCATGCGCTCCATGTCGGACTCGAGCGATTGTTTGGGAGCGCCGCCAACCTCAAACTTGCCGAGTGTGATGCTGGAATTCTTATAATCTGCAGCCATCTTCTTCCACTCTTCGACTTTGGGGATGCCGGCTCTCCGAACCGCGTCCTGGGGGTTGGCGACCGGAGTGTTGGACGCCATGTCTCGGATCTCGACAAATGTTACGGGAATGAGACCAGGGCCACCAAGACGCCCGATGGGCTTCGCAACAAACCACTCGGGGTTGGACTGGGCGATGACGATGATGGCTTCGCCGGCCTTCGCCTCCAGCTCATCTGCACGCTCTGCCTGGAAGTCGTACATGACGACACCATAGACCATGGCCCCTGCCCTGCTTCCCGTCTTGGAAGCACGCTGGCTGGCCGTCACGGAACCGGAGGTGGGCGCATCACCGTAGCCCGAGTCGTGGTCAGGGCCAGGGCCCTTGGAGGGTACTGAGCGAGGGGCGCTGGAAGTGTCGGGCTGCGACCCGCTGTCGCGCTCAGTTCGCCCCAACGACTGGAAGAAGGACACGGGCACCAGACCACGTGCGTCTGGAAGCGCGGGGTTGCATGCCTCGTACCAGTCCGGGTCATTTTCGCGCCCGATAACGTGGAAGAAGTCGCCGCGCGAGAAGCTCAGCTCCTGGGGCCGTTGCGCCTCGTAGTCGTAGAGAGCTCGAATAACCTGTTTGCTGCTGGTCAGCGCTGTAGCGGCGGTGGCGGATAGGTACGTGCCCCCCCTCCACTGAGCGGGGCTCGCGGACTAAGCGGGGGATGGACGCTCGGAGTCATACGCACTTTTTTAGGCGGTACAATCGCAACGGCAGATTTGGGCGCGATGCTGATGTGTGGTTTATTCTCCTTGTCCCCCTTGATCGACCTTCGTAGAGCCTTTAGAAAGTTCATTGCGGTTAGCGGCGAGATCGGAAACTCGGAACATGCGCACGCTCGTCGGCGGAGACATTTGGAATGCCGGGGAATCGCAGGAGGGAAGAGAGGGGGGAAAAGAGGCTAGATGCGAATAGGCTTGATGGTTGGTGCTTGGGGTTGCTCAAGCACGCGAGGGTGCACAGCGATGATGTGGCTGGAAGGGAATGCGTTTTGGCGTCGGATTCACTGCTGGAGGCAGCCGTGAATGGCGGCGCCGACGCCAAAAGCCAAAGGCGACGAGGGCAGCAGCAGATGGCAGCGCATGGGGGGGGGGGGGGGGGGGATGACGTACCTTCATTGTGTCTGACGCCCCCTCTTGAGCAAGGTTCAATGTTCCTGGCTGCGATCAGAGACAGGAGGGGCCGATGATGAGCAATCGACTCCGCGCGCGCAGCAGGCGGTTTGGGTTACGCCAGCTCAATGCTGGACAGCGTCTCTCCCGGTGGCTTTGGATCAGTGTAACGTATCGAAATGCGCCGTTTCGAGATGCGGAGGGCAGGCAGGAGCGACGGCGGAAGTTTTTTTTCCCTCTCTCCCTCTTCTTCCCCTCTTCAATAAGTCTCGGGCCGCGGCGTCTGCGTCTGGGATCCCCGGTTCCGAAAGATAGCGGCCGTGCGAGGATGCGATAGTTATAATTATCGTCGGCGGTTCGACGGTTTGACAAGCGCGACTGCGATGGTGTTGTGAGTTCAGCCGATCGGTGGTTGTTGGAGGCGTCGCCTGGAGAAAAGGCCGTTTGGCTGCCTCTTTGTCCGGCTCGCTAGGTAGTCCTCTTAGTAAATCGCGATGTTCGGGGGTCCACGTCCTTTGTTCATGTGCGCTCTCGGGGGCGAATAATGTCGTCGTTGGAGCAATCGTGGTCGCGTGCCGGAGCTGACGATTGCACAGAGATATGAGCGGTAGCGGGGAAAGGAGCGAGCAAAAGGCGGCGATCCGGGCACCAAGATGCTCTTAAAGGGGATGGATGGGGGGATGACAGCAGGGGGGACGGAGCGGGTGGAAAATGTTGGAAGGCCAGGCCCGCGCTGATTGACTGGGGAGGGGTGCAGGAGGATTGCCTGGCACGGGCTGGGTTGCGCGCGGGCTAAATTCGATGGAAGTGCCCGACCGAGCCAGGGCTCCCACGACCCTCACCTGCGGGCCTCGTCCACAGCTTGGCAGCAAATGAAGCAGCTCGATGCGGATGGGCTGCGGATGGCCTTTGGCAGCAAGTCCTGGCGGCCGTTAACGGCGGACGCCGGAGGTCCCGATTGATCTGTCCCGTCTACGGCGACATGGCAGACGAGAGGCATCGGACCAACGCGCCCAACGGCCAGATATCGTGGAGAACTCGGCTGGGGCTCCTTATCAGGCTCAACCTGGTACGGTTGATGTCTGCCGCAGCGACCCCCGACTTGCAGGCAAACAAGACTACAAGTCATGGTGACGAAAGAAAGACCCGGTGAGCAGGAACGGCCGGTATCTGCGATTTCGCAATGGGACTGCCAGGGCCAAGCCTGTCGGACAGCAGCCGGGATCGAAGCGAGTGGAAGTCAGGTGGAGGAGCAGCGTGGTTGGCTTGCCTGGCAAGGTGCCTGGTGCCTTCAGCTGCAACGAACGGTCCTGCCGGTGCAAGCCTTCGACATCGCTACCGTTGGTGGCAGTCATCTTGATGCGACAGCACTCGGCGTGCATCATATCGTGCAGCGAGAACGTGATCGTATTACGACCCCATATTGCTCCTTTTTTTGTTTTTGCTATCAGATCGGTTGTCGTCGGCTGGACCTACTATCAATCCAGTGCTTCGGGGTTGGGTTTGACACTTCCTGGCGGAACCCGGAACCCTGGAATTTGACTACCTAGGCATGAGCTAACGTAGTGAGGTTTCCCGACCTGGGCTAAGAGGTTGGGCTGTCGGCGACCACGGGCTTCTGATTGCAACCTTTTTTCGCCGTTCTGAATTTTTCGGCCTTCATGCAGCCCTGTATTACATGCTTGCGCACGACGGAAAAGGAAACCATATGAGCCGCTTTCCATCATCAGCAGAGGTGAGAGCGCGGCACATGTCGCTATGAGTATGGACGTGCTCTGCAGTTCGCAGTCTTCGAGAAGACCCCGCGATTTCGACGCACCGGCCAGCTGCCGGCTGGTGCGTCTCCCGGGATTGAACGGCACAGGAGCTCAGGGAACCTAGACTGGTGTAAACGCTTCTCCGGTCCTGTGGACAGACGACATTCCGCGCGGCTCCGACAGCAAGTTCCTACGACCTGGAGGCAGCCAATGACTTCAGATCGACATGCGCAGTCCTTCTCGTTCAATGCATCTCCATGCCATTGCTGGCTTGTTGCCCCTGCGCCTGCAGCGACTTCCTTGGCCTCGAGGGTGGGACAGGCATCAAGGGCCTTATCGATAACCTCCCGCCCGATCTGCCGCTTACCGCTTGCTGCCCATGGGGGCCACATTGCGAATCTTGCACCCTCAAAACGTGGATGTCGAATTGCTTCGCAACATGCCACTCACCCACACTTAGGTGTGCTGCCTGGAAACACCATTGATGCCTCTAAAGGCACGCCGGACATGGCGATGTAAGGACTGGAAACCCCTGCATGTTTGCCATGCACAGATTCCGTACCTCTCCAGCCCTTCCACGGCATCTGTGACACAGAGCCACTGGACTCGAGAGCCTTCTGCATAAAATCTGAGTGCTCACGCTTGGCTCGCGGGAAATGCCAAGTGGATACGAAAACTCGACGACAGGCTCTCGAAAGACAGCTGGACCCGGGGGAATGGCGTTACGCGCTGGAGTGTGGCTATCCCTGGCGCGCGCATCCCCTTGGCTGACGATTCGCAGACTGCCCCTCTACCCCTCGCCTGAAAATTCTCTAGCTTTTTGACTTTTTGCTGCTCCTACTCGACTCGACTGAATGGTGACATAGATTTGCTTCTCGTGCTCCTCCTTCAGTGCGGCTCATCCACTCACGATAAACCCCTCGCCAAGGGATCATCGCGGCAGGGAACAAGACCCTGGAGTTTGCCAGCGTTTCGGGTCAGACTGTCGGTCCGGCACCCACCACCCAACGAAGGCTCATCGCCAGCCGGATATGAACTCCTTGTCGGCATCTTTCTTATTCTCAGCCCAGCAGCGAGTGATATCGCCCTAGTTTCACGGAATACAACCGCAGTCGCTCCGATAGCGCTCGCAAAGTCTCCCCAACCTCTACGCACACACGCACTACTAGGTACTTGCGACTTCAGGGGGCACCGCAGCCACCACTTTTTGCTTTCTTCTTGCGACTTGAAAGGGGATTCCAGTCCCCGTCATATGCTCGGACGCATCGGCAGTTCCTTGATGGCCGGACCTATCGGTGCTACTCTCCCGGGAATTTCTCAGAGTCCCGTCCTGCCGTCCGTCCGCAGCGGGCTCGGCAGCTTCCAGAAGCATCTCCTCGACCCCTTTCCCACCAACATCGCTCCGCCGCATCAGAAACAACAAACCCAATCGCGGCAATTGCGTTTCCCTTTTTCGCGACCAGCTCAAGATTCCAAATCCATTTTCATGCTCTTCACCCCTGCCCTCCCCTCGGATCCAACCCGTCCCGATCGTCACCGCAGCAACTTGAAACCCAATGAAATATGGATTCTGAAACGGCACCGACCACCTCAACCACCGGCGCCCCAGCGGACAACCTCTGTCCGTCTTGGACCCGGTTCGACCACGCAAGGGCGCACCCCTCCACTCAACACCCTGTGATCTCCCTGCCATCCCCCGCGATCTCTCCTCTTGGCACCCAACCCGACCCTTGGGATGAAGTAATACTCTAATCCTCCTCCGCCCTCAGCCACGTCGATCCGGGTAAACTCCCATGAGCAACGGCCCATTCAATGCGTGACTAAGCAAACCAGTTCATCTCTACTCCTAATGGGCCGGATGAACCATCCTCTACCAAGGAGCTTGAGGGTGTTGAACTTCTCGTGGTTGATCGTCTGCCCGTCATACAGCCAGTTCATGGTCTGTCGTCGCCCAACCTGCTGCTGCTTCCCAACCCATATTCGCGGCCAGGTTTACGCAGCCCAAAGAAACTGCATGGGGCCCTCGACCGTTTGCCATCCAGGAATAGCGCACAACGTAGGCGTGCATGTACAAGCGCCGGGATGCAAGGGAGTGTGTTTGCAACCCGCGTTCATGATGTGATTTGGGCTGCTCGAGCATGGACCTTGGGTAGATGTAAACGGGGCTCGTTGCTCTAGCACGAATGTATGTGATAGGTACGGCTGCAACGTGCATATCAACTCGGTCATAGAGCAAGCAAAAGTTGTTTCACGACGAAACACTGCTGCGAGCTTTGCTGGGTGTCATCATCCAAGAGAACCTTGTGGGAGTTTGAGAATTTCTTCGAAAAGTCTACGCCTCAACGAAAATAGCTCTAGCTCGTAGCATCAGGGTCGAGTTGAAGCTGGCAGTTGGCTATAAGTCGGGGTGAGCGCGGAGGACACCCTTGGGCCATCCTCACCGAGCACCCTGTGTCATGCAACGCAAGTTGGTAAGGATAACGAACTCCATTAACGGAGACAATAACTACAGTTAGGTGCTACAAACACCCTTTTGATGCACCTGAACGCCTGTGGCCGAAATGGCTGAACGCCATGCTCGTTCTTCCCAAAAACGCCCCGCCTCTCCGACTCTGAGGATGCAAGGGATTCCAGACCATATCCCCAAGGAAATCATGGCTATCTAAGTGGCCAAGCTATCCGCAGCGGCATCGTGCTGCCACCAATGTGCGCTTCGTCTCTCTCTGACGGAGACATATCCATGCTCCGTCGACCTTAGTCCGTGTGTGCGCGGCTGATTATGTTCGTTCTTCAACGAATTCGAAGGCGCCGCAAGTGGCGCCGCCACCATTCATCATCATGAAAGTCGTTCATCAGAGGGTATGGCCCAACGCCGAAAGATTCGCGCACCACCCACATGTGCTCCGCACCTTTAAGACCCCTCAAAGAACCCGCAGGCCACGGCAGCGTTGCAGCGGGTCCATAGATACCCCCAGCCGCGAGCTGACTATGTACTAGTTGGAACGGTAAGTTGGCAATATTGCCGTCAGATTGAGAAGCAAGACTTTGTTCGAAGGTCGCAGACTCGGTGGTCGTGTGACGGTGTCGAATGGTCGAGATTCTTCAAAATTCCATGGCTCCCTAGACAGACTTCGAGCTGAGTCTGACAATGAACGACGCTGAAAGCGGAACGTGCAATGCCGAAGGGACGAAAATAAAACAAATACGGCGGAAGGGTGGTGCGAGATCTCCGCGAATAAGGTGAGACTACGATGGTGAGATCCTGGCCCTCGTGCGCGCCAAGGGTTGGTTGGTGGACCACGGGCAAAACAAACGATAAGAAAGGGGCGGCGCGGTCATATTTGGCCCTTGATATCAACCCGGGCGAAGGCTGCAGCCCGCTGGCCCTCGAAATGCAGGCCGGCTTTCCCGGTCAAAAATACCACGGTGCCGTTTCGGTCCTCGAGGAGATGCTGGCCGTCATGGTCAAGAATGAACTGGGCTGCATCGGCGTCAGACTCGAAGTAAAGCTCCTCGGTAATAAACCGAAGGGGCACGTCTGGTTTGTAACTGGAGAAAGGATCAGCAACGATATCGAGATGGAACCGAGACATGAGCACTTACGCCTTGCAAAGGTTGCACAACGCAGCTAGGCGTTCACGGCGAACGAACATATCCATCAAGTAGGCACCCATGTTGGGCGTGTCGTTGTAGAGCCGGAAGAAGCGATGGTAGTTGCCCAGGGCCAGGGCAGAGCGGACGTCAAGAGCGTGCTTGATCGGCCGCTCTGCCTTCTCTGCTGTTGTTAGATCCGCGAGGGCGTCATTCAACGCCGAGCGGTTTGCGGTGTGAATGAAATACAAGATGCGATACGCCTTAAACTCAAGAGGCTTCCCCTTGATGCCGCGCTGGTACAACCCCATCAACTGCGTCTGGCACTGATTATACTCACCGAGGTCCCCCTTCTCTAAGGCAATCCGGGCGTGGATTTCGTACACTTCCACAGTAAACTCGTTCCTAATATTCTGCACTGTGAGGTCTTGGCGCATCGACTTGAACTGGTCGCAAATATAAGAGTAGTTCTGCTCCTTCCTCCACTTCTGCTTCAAAAACTCTAGTGTCCGTCGCAGCATCGACTCAGGCCGGACCTGCGACGGAACGGGAGGGGCAGTCAGGCGAAGAAATCGCTTCTCCAAGGCTTGGGACGTGCCAACGACAGGACCGTCACATGGAGGCGGGCTGGGCTCGCGATGTGTGATGTAATCAGAGTGGAAACGTTTCTGCCGCTTCTCCAAGTTCTTTTGCTGATTCTTCTGTGACTTACTCATGGCTTTCGGAGATTCGTTGGCGGTCAGACGCTTGTCTGCGGTGAAGGTGACGCGATCCTCGAGACGGTTGCCGTTATTTCGCCACGCTCCCGTGGCCAAGTCCGTGTCGGTCAGGTCCGAAGACTTTCTCTTCTTGGAAGTTGCCATGGGAGGGCTAGAATATGACGGATCAACCATGGGAATGGGTGGGGGTTGTTGGACGGCCTGGGCACGGCTGCGCTCGGCTTTGACCATCTGCTGGGGTAGCGGCATGGCCTCCCAATTGATCGTGTACATGTAGCCGCCGTCATTAGCCGCTTTGATGGTCTCCTTCAGCTTGGCCTCCATCTCTTGTCCGGAAACAGTATCATCAAGGTTGGCGGGCAGGAAGGAGCGCTGCACGTAGTTGCGCACCGACTCAGGCCAAAAGGTCTTCTTCCTCGCGGGCTCGGCGGAGTGGTCGGGTGAAGCAGGCGTTACAGATGGGGAGTGATTAGTTTGGGGAGATTGAGTGAGGTGAGAAGGAGAGCCGTAGGCATGTAGAGGATAAGCGGGTTGGGGTGGTGCAGGGTAAGGTTGGCCAAAAGACTGGCGGACCTGGACTGGGGTGAATGCGGTAGCTGGTGAGAGAAATGTTAGCGATGAGCCAAAACTCTGTTGCGGCCGAATAAACTTACTTTGAAATGAAGACGCAAAGCCAGCCGCCGCCTGTGTGCCCGGTGGCGGCGGAACTGGAGGCCACGAAGGTACCATGTTGTGTGCGTACATTCGGCTGCGATGAACAAAGTCGGAGAAAGAGGGGGTCAGAAAACGAAAATACAAGGGTTCGTCTTTGTTCCTGATGTGCAGCGAAATCGTGAAGACAGCGCCGATGCTGTTTGTCGCGGACGTTGATGGGAATGCGGAAGATGGCGGTGAAGTTGGTGGAAGAAAGATGGCCGAACAAAACGGGTGGGTGCGCCCGAATATTGGGAGGTGCGAATCAGCTGGTCAGGCGCGGCCCAACCTCGGATAAGTGAATATTCCTGTACCCGCAGCCGACCTCGAGATGAATGGTTCAGCCCCGCACCGACAGGGCGAGCGCAAGCCAAGCCCCTCAGCAGCAGCTCCAGCGACGTCAACGGTGCTGGCAAATGCGCTCGCTGCATTCCCGAACATCACGGCCGGGACAGCCTTCCCCCAAGCATGACGGATGTTTCTCAAGCAAATCGACTTGACCACCGCTCTGCGGCCTTCGTACCTGCCAGATGAGGACCTGCTCTTTGTTCAGGACAATGTGGGGTTATACGAGGGGTAAGTCGCGTGCTATTCTGACCTCTGACTCTGACCCGCGCGGGGCTTGACGAGTGAATGAGAGAAAGTTGACCAGTTTCTGTGCATCAGAAAGTACAAACTACCCAACCAACAGAATGGCCAGGTCTATCTGACCTCGCATCGCGTGTGCTATGTGGACAAGGCCGAGCCTCGAAAGCACTCGGTTGCCCTCGATCTCAAGGATGTGGAGCGCTACGAGTTCTACGTGAGTGTTACGCTTCCTCGGGTCGTGACATGTGCTTACTCGGCTCCCTAGGCCGGCTTCCTCAAGTCATCAGCCAAAATAACGCTGATCCCCAAGGCCACAAAACGGTCTTCTCTGCAACCTCGATCGCCAGGACTTGCGTCAGGAAATGGGAGCTCCTCATCCGTGACGCGGACTGACAGCCCCATCAGGGCGCCACCCGTTGAGCCACCCCCGGCAAGCACAGCAACGTGGGTTTGCACCATCTGCAGCTTCTCCAACCCGGTGCCATCCAACTTCGACCCTTCGACAGCCAGCGCCCACACACCGTTGCCTCCATGTTTGGCTTGTGGTATCAAACCTACATTGGCTCAGATTCTCAAGGCTGCTATTTCCAACGCTACTAGCAGGCAACCCGGACCGACTCTCTACACGCCGCTGCCAGTCAGGCCAAGGCCTGTGTCCGAGTTCAGTGCCGCCCAAGTCAGCGCCCCTGGATCGCCTTCAACACCGGGAAGGGGCACAAACTCTTCTCCCCGAACCTCGGACCCAGACGCCTCGTTTCAGTGCCCACGATGCACCTTCCTCAACCACCCCTCACTTCTCTCCTGCGAGATATGCGGCGCCCCCTTGATATCCCATGACCTCCCCGCCGAATTCAGTCAGCAGACGAGAACAGAGACCGATTCCCCAGGGCCGTTTCTCAGCACGCCGCTGAGCGCAGCCGCTCATAGCTTGGACAGCCCTGAATGTGTAAAGGTGTCATTTCGCGGCGGAGGAGAGAAAATCTTTTACGAGCGACTCAAGGGATGCATGACACAGCGAAAATGGCTTCTCCAGGGCGCACCGCCTATTCCCAGGTCCTCGCGCACGGAATCTCTTGGGGGTAATGGAGCCGGGTCGGGGACGGATGCTGGTACCGGGAGTCCAGTCGAGCGGGTCAAGGTTGCTGGTATCGCCGGTCTCGAGCGCCGCGGCCAAGCCATGCGCAAAAACAACGAGCTGGTGATTGGGAGTGCGTTCGAAGACCTGGAAGCGCTGATGGCTTCGGCCAAAGATATTGTCGCGCTTGCCGAGCGGTTTGCTCGTCAGGTGCAACCTGGAGGAGCCGGGGGAAGTGCTAGCGAGACTGCGCTGCTCGCGGAGTCAGCCAGCCAATTGGGGTTGATCACAACCAAGGACATTGTTGGTACCAGCGGTGGTGGCGACTCGCTCTACCTGTCAGAACTGGCCCGCAACCTCGCAGAGTTCCTCACCGACGACCGGCGTGGTGTGCTCAAGCGGGCTGGCGGCATCATGTCTCTTGTGGACCTCTGGGCTGTCTTCAATCGTGCAAGAGGCGGCGTGGAGCTGGTCAGTCCTGCCGATTTTGAGAAAGCGGCGAACCTTTGGGAGAAGTTGGGGCTACCAGTGCGGCTCCGCACCTTCAAGTCGGGGGTCAAAGTTGTCCAAGGCAAGGATCGCACTGACGAAACTACCATCCGGGCCCTCCTCGCTTGGTTGAAGGACCTCCATGAGTTCCCACCAGACCGCGAGGTGGAATGGGATTGGCACGAGTTTGGCCGCGGTGTGACAGCGAGGGACGTCGCGGAAAGGTTTGGGTGGAGCATTGGCGTGGCAGAGGAAGAGTTGGAGATGGCAGAAGAGAAGGGTGTTCTCTGCCGGGAGGAGGGCATTGAGGGCTTGAAGTTCTGGGAGAACTTCATCGACACTGGCGAGGGTAAACTGAGGCCCAACGAGGCCAAGGAATCTCATGACAGAATCATGAAGGCGCTGAAAGAAGGGGGCTTTGTGTGATAGGTCTGCGGAGTTGGGGGCAGTTAGATATAGAGTTGCATAGCTCGAGCCCGCGCAATACTGATTCCTCATTCCAGGATTTAATAATGATATCGGCCCGTTATGTTCATGCACATTACCCTAATCTATATTCTATCAGAGGGGTGAGATGTCCGTCTATAGCTACAGCCCGTGGGCGTGCCCGACGCATATTAACGCCATCCGAATCCGACAAGAGTCACACTGATATCACACCCGAACGCCAACTTTTCCTGCACGATCCTCCCATACAGCAACGACGCTCGCTTCGAAACACACCTATCATGGGTCACATTCACAACTCCTCATCGTTCAACTCAGCTCAACCCCCCCATCAACCTCCCCCTGACCTTCAAATTCACCACGCCGCCCACCCCAAACGCAGGCACAATCCTACATATCCTCGCCGCCGTGCTCACCGCCCAATTCCTCCCCACCTGCTTCCACCTCTCCCGCCACCCGGGCCCTCCCGCTCTCCTGTCAAACGGCCGATTGTAGATATCCAGCCCCAGCAGGTGCACCGGCGTACTAACCAGCTGCACCGCGGCTGGAGCCGCAAACTGCGCGAGCGTCGCTCCGGACGCGTACCGTTGGACTTTTTCAGACAGATGCGCCGTCAGCACGGGCCCCAGGCTGTGCGGCACGTTGAAGGACGCGAAGATGGTCATGCAGTCGCGCGCTGCGAAGAGGAGGTACGTCGGCAGCGCGACGGGGCGCGGGGGACCGGAGCCGGGCGGCCCGAAGAGGCGCGCGAAGACTTGGTCTTTGTAGATGCAGAGGGAGATGTTGGCGGCGGAGGAGGCGGCGAACTTGGAGGTGCCTGAGGTGACGGTGGTGGCGGGGCGGTTGTGCACCGTCGAGGAGAGGGTGTCGAGGGTGTTTGCCGTGAGGTAGGTGCCGCCGTAGAGCGCGAAGATGAGGGCGAAGGGCTTGGAGAGGATGGTGTGGTGTGGGCGCAGGAGGAGGGAGGTGAAGGAGGCGCGGAGGGAGGCGGAGATGGTGCGCCGGCCGGAGGCGTTTTCCATGATGGAGCTGTGGGGAAGGGAAGTTAGTTTGGTTCGGGGGTTGCGGGGGCGGGGAGCGTGGGGACGGTACCGGTCGATGATGGAGATGATGGGGGCGACGAGCACGGCGGCGGAGGCTGCGCTGACCATGTCGGCTCCGAGGCGCCAGGAGAGGTTTTTGGTGTTCCATTTTTGCGTGTTCTCCATGGCTGCGAGGGCTGGAGCTTTGGCGGCCTCGAGATTGAGTTTGGGGGGCGCTCGTGGAGCTTCCAGCCCGTTGGCTCCACCGTCCTTCATCTCGGGGTCGCACGCGTGCTGCGGCGCGGAGGTTGGTGAGGATGTGTTTTGGTGTCGTTGCGCTGAGAGTCGCAAAGGGGACGATCGCGGCTCCGTTTCGGAGCGCCAGCGCCAAGCACAAAAATACAGGCCGGCAGAGGATTGCGGAATGGCTGGATGCCCAGTCTTAGGGCCTAGCGTTACTGGCCGGGGCCAGCTAGCGAGTTCATTGCAAGCACTTTGTCATTGTAGATTTTGGTAATTGTCCGTTGCGTTGTTTACGTTGATCATGGCCAGCTCCTTTACCTCTGTTGAGCTGATAAGGTAGCTTGGAGATCAGCTTGAGGCAGCTTGAGCTGGGGTAGCATTCTCCAAATTACAGGCTGATTGGCGGTCCGAAATCGGAGATAGGGATATCTCCCCTGGGTGTGATTGAAGTGATGAGGTTCGCATTCCACAAACGACGTCCTTGGAGACTGGGCAAAGGGGCGTCTTTGGGTGTACACATCACTAACATGCACCACAGCGATGTTTCGGGCCTCCTCTTTACCAGAAGTCAAGTCCTCCCGTCGAGATCGCGCGAAGGTTGTGTGGAGCCGACCCCTGTCTACGGTAGATCGCCGCGCGCCGTCCCGAGTCAGTGCAACCCTCACGGCGTCACATAAAAACACCCAAACTGGACGAGTTGGAAGAATTGCCGAAGTCGTCTACTCGGGTTTGGATCGTCTTCTACTAGATTGAAAGATTGACACTTTCCCATCGCGAAATTGTATTGGTGTACCTGTGCGATGGGGATGGCCTCAACCCCAAAACCCGTTCCGTCGATCTCACAAACAGAATGCCCATCATTCGTACAAGCCAAACCCGTGCCAGGCAGATGTGCGCTGGAGTGCCCAGAAGCCAGAGAGAACAGCCAAAAAAAGACAGGACGGGAGATGATGTCTCCTCAAGATCTCCCTCGGTAAGGATCGAACTTACAGCCTCCAGATGCCGCTCTGCTCCATTTCTAGATGATGTAGATGATGGTAACGTAACAGTCTGACGCGCTATCCAATTGCGCCACGAGGGATATTGCTTGTTGCTCGTTGATGAGGTGGTTGGGTTTGGTCGACATCAAGGGGTTGCATGTGTGCGTAGGCGGAGGGGGCTAGGTGGGCCCGGTGGGTTCAGGGCCAAGCCTCGGTCCGAGAGCTCCCAACCTAATGATGCCGATGTACCATCACCCTTCACAATCTGACCAGTGGGAGAAGAGCTGGTTCGTTCCGTTCGGGCACCGCGCGAAACTGGACCTCGCCCCCATCTTGTAAGACTTGAATGCCCAAGACGTCTCTGTCCTGATCCCCAGCGTGTTGATGTCATGGGAAAGCGCTTCGAATATATCTGAAAAAGTCTTTTGCAGTCCCTTGAGAGCTTCGGTCAACAATAGAGGCATTTCATCACAGATCCCTCAAAGTGTGCCACCCCTCGCCGTAATCCACAACTTGGCTTCGTCGATGCCAAGAACGGCGGAAAAGAGAATTCGCGGAAAGGCGTCTATGTCGTCGGGATGGGCGTGGTCGAGAACTTCTGAAAAACTGCATGTTCTGGTCAGCACATGTTTTTCTACCGTTGCCGGTCCCGGAACCGTACTCTCCGTTTTTGACGATCAAGTGGCGCTTGGAATTCCACGCTGCAGCAAAATCGACAAAGTCTTTGGCACCCCAGAGGTGTGCAGACGCTGTGAAAGAGTGAAACAGGCCCAATTTGCCGTCACATGATCCTTTGGGGTCGACGCAATCGCCCTTGGTGATCTTGTACACTCTGAGAAAGAAGAAAATCATCAAGAATGTCCGGCGAGCCGACTCCTGAAACACCCAACTCTCCCAAAAAGAGCGCATGGCGGGGGGCGGGATGTTTTGCATGGGAAGCTCAGGGCCTGGGGCAGCTGGAAGGGTCACGTCTGGACCTCCCATATCGTCAAAGGTGCCCTCGGAAAAGGTCGTGAACGTCATGAGCGAAAACGCCGCCTCTTCCAGCGGACGCATCCCCCGCTCGGCTCCGGCACGCAGACTGATATCGCCGTCGAAGAAGCGGATGATCTGGTATAGGAGGAGAGCATGCGCCCTGGCGAGAGTCTCGAGCGGGGTGGTCGGGAGAGGGGCAGAGACAAGCTCCTCTGCTCTCGATTGGATCACACGCAAGATGATAAGACTGTTAGCCGGCGATTTGTTGATGTAGAGGGCGCAGAATGCTTGGGCATCTTGAAGGTGTTGATGTCAGTTGAACATTCGTTGCTGGCAGGGGAAGATCGAGGACTTTGAAAAGGGAACATGAGCTAGCTGGGTTGATGAGAAAAGCGAAGGGAAATGTGGTACGGTACCCTGAATGGATCTTGGCATCTCCCGTTGGTACAGTTGAGGGTGGCTCCAAGGGGTCGAGCATTCGAATACCATCTGGTTGACAGCGAAGCTTGTCCTGTCGAGTGCGTACTGCAGTCGGATCTTCATGGCATAGGCAACCGCGTCTGATATCTCGGTGAAAGGACGGGTCGCAGACAAGACATCGAGCACCTCGCTGGTGCCAGTGCTGGTTGGCGGCACTGCAGTTGGTAGCTCGACGAAGCGAGGGCCGGGAGTGTCCACACTCCCGCTGGGTCCTGTAGCTCCCTCCGTCGAGCCAACGGATGGCGTCCATGGAATCGTGTAAGCGAACTCGTGCGGCGGCACGAATACCCGGGGTGTTGCGGTTGGCGTGATCTGGCTGCCAGAGTCGCTGTCGGCATGGACCACATGCACAGTGTGCGTGGTGCTAGGCGTGGGCGTAACAAGCTCCTGGGGTGATTCGTGATCCAAAGACGGCTTGGTGATGCGGCCACCAGCGTACTTGCATTCCAATCTCCGCTGGCGACACCTCTGGCAGGACGGGGAGTCTTGGCTGCACCGTCTCTTCGCTTTGATGCAGGCAGCGCAAGATTTCTTGCGCGGTGGGGGGTCGACCCGTTCCACGGCGGACCAAGATGGCGGCATTCCGACAGCTGTGTTGCAGGGTATCTATCGTCTCGTTGGTTGGCGTCTGTCTGGATGTGAGAGCCTTAGGGCAACGCCGGCGAGGGTGAAGCAATGATGCGACGGCTCAAGGTACCTGGGCAGTCCTGCAGTTGCTTCTAGCCTGTAGCTTATCCAATAAACAGCCAAGCGGAAAGCGCACAATCAAACAAGCCATGTGAGAGCTTCATGTTGAAGACGAGAGTCGTCGAGAACCATACGCGGAAATGTGGGCGGAAGGATCGAGAGGGCGGAATTCCGCCCGCGATACGGAACAGGCAGGCGCACAGTGCGTGTCTGCACCCACACCGTTGCCCCTGGACTGGTACAGAGGATGCCGACAGATTTCATAATTCCACCTTTTCGGAAGCCAAACACGACCCGCCTATCCTGAACATCATTTAGCGGAAGGCTTGTCAAATTCGCCATTTCTTTTTCACGTACGGATCCGTACGCGCGAGGCATATTATCCGCACTCCAAGCTCAGCATGGGAAATCATTGCAATCAATGTCCCCGAGGAAGAAGATACACCAAGTATAAAACTTCAACGAAATCCATCATCTGCTGTCTAGAAGCGGACCAGACTGCAACTGGTTTTCTTCTGCCCAGCATCGGTAGGTATTTGGTGTGAGAAACTCAGGCACTCAAGCACCATGGCGTGCCCGATCGTGTTCGTCACCCCCGCGCCCGCCCTACCCACTGGTTCAGCTGCACCACCACCCGCGATCGCAGTTCCCCTTCCGCAACCCTCTTCTCCTAGCTCAGAGATCCCTGCTAGCCATACGGGAGCTGGTGAGATTTGTGGAGTTGAAAGATGTTGGGTTGGCAGTGGAGTTGAGCACGTTGAGCGAGCTTTGAAGCAGAATGGAGATGTGGTGAAACAGGCATATGAGCGCAGAGGAGGTTGACTTTGAAGCAAGCGAGTGGAACGTTTGTGAGTGACAGATTCTCGTTTTTACCGACCATGTCACTGCCTTGTTTGATCCGACTCGGAGTTATACTAACTGTAATGACAGGTATAGGCTCATCAGCCACTGAGCACAGGGCCAACAATTCAAACTGCCTGTAACGACTGGTTCTGGCTCAACAGCCCCGCGCGATGCCTCGTCAGTTGAGTCCTAATCTAGAGCACGCCGATGGCATTTCCAACAAACTCGGGAAACTCCAGACACTGGCCAGCATGAGTATTGTACCCGTGCGAGCCACAGGTTGGGCAGCCGCAGTCATTCCGGGTATAGATAGTGACGACGTTTGGACCGCCGAACTGGTTTTCGTACTTTTTCAGGATTTTGACCGAAGAGAAGCCTGGGTTGGTGGGCGCGCAGGTGCCAATGTGGACGCGGCGCCCCCAGGACTCACCCTCGCAGTGGCGTCCCGAGAACAGGAGAAGCTCGAGGCCGGCCCTCTCCTGGCGGGCCTCGAGCACGGCTGTCGCATTGGTCTGGCGTTGCTCAATGACGGGCTGCGGAACAGCCGAGGTGAAGCTGAGGGACGCAAGGAGCGTGAGGGTCGTGGCGGCGAGATGCATTTTGGTTTGTGGGGATATTGAAAGATGGGTATGAGATGGGTAATTGCTCAAGCTTTGTGCTTTGCCTGGGTCGGGGTGATGGTTAGGATTCGAAATGGTTCTGAGAGTGGACATGGCACTTCTGGCTTTATACTTGGTGAGACTCTATGGCCATACTCCATCTGTTGCTCACGCTGTTCCCCTGAGAAAGCCTCGTTGACAATAGTTTCCTGTCCGACTGCTATGGCTGGATCTCAAGTCATGATGAATCATAAGGGCACAGGCTCACCACCAACACTTCCCTTCGTCTACGCCGGACCTGTGCCGCAGACAACTCGACGAGGTTTCAATGGACAATCTGCCGATCAACGGTTGAAGGGATGCCAACAGTTACACAATTCTTACACAGCCTTCAGAGGAAGGTTACACGGCCCGGGGCACACTGAGCAACGGGAACACCACTAGTCGGGTTTCGAACTAATAATGAAGGGGGTATTGATGAGGCACGTATCTGGGCTGGGGTTGGATTAGGGCCAGGAGGTGGAGGTACGGATTTGACGGACTTATTTCGACACTCAATGCATTCCCTGCAGAGGCAAGATCGGCGACGAATGGGGGAAATCAACGAGCATGAATACGAGCATGAATGTGTTGTCTTGGGCCCCTTTGCAATTAGGCAACGGCTTTCTTGTCCTGTGATGGCGCTCTCACATGTTGAAGGGGGGGGGGAACTTGGTGGCGGATTCGACGGCTACGTTGATTCTTTGATGGGAACTGACACGCCAACAATGGAAGCCTTCCGGGAATGTTAACAGGGCCCCGAATAAGCCAGACAATGCCTTGTGGGACGAAACTTTCCTCTTTTACAATGTCACACATTTCCTTTTCAATGCAATATAGGCCTCTTTTGACCAGACATAATCCATGCACTATTTCATTTCAAGAAGCCCTGTGAAAGTTTGCACGATGCGTACGTGACTCCGTTTCCAGGCGTGATTCCATTCACAACTACCCTGCTGGCTATGCTTGCCCATGGTTATCAAAATCAACCAAGCGCCCCCAAGCTGACTCAATCGAGCTCCATCTGCGTCATCCAGAGGCCAGTTCCATACCAACCCCGGGCGTCCTCCGGAACAAAATCGGCAGGACACGTGGCGCAGCCGGGCAACGCCTCCATGAAGTCAAAGAAGGGATCGCTAAGACTTGTCCCATGTTAACTTTCATCCTCACAAAACACACACAGTCAGAATCACTCACTTGTTCCTCGTCTCCCTCAAAGTCCGCCGTCTCAACGCCCCCTCCTCACCACCACCGCTCTGCACATCGCACAGCACGATATCCCGGATCATCAACTTGAGCGCCATGCGCCACAGCTCCCAGTTCTCCTTGAGAAACTTCATCTTCTCCTTGATTCTGCGCTTGCGCTCCTTAAGCTTGGCCTGGTACTGGTACTGCTGCTCGGCCAGCGACATGCGACGCATGCCCGTGATGGGGACGCCCCCAGGCGAAGGTGACTGTGACTGCTCGGCCGCCATCTCGGCGACGACTTCGTTCTCGACGTCCTCGTAGATCATGCTGCCGGCTCTGCGGTAGAGGCGCGCCCAGTATTCTTTGCGGACCTGCGGGGGGACAGGGTTGATGTTGGGATCGGGGCGGTCCGAGAAGAGGTCGATGTCGCCGGTTTCGTTGATGTCGAGGGGGTTGTCGGTGAGCGACTGTTGTATAAGTGTTAGATTATTTTGATTTTGTGATCAAGGTGAGGCGGGAAGGGGATGTACCTTGATGCCTCTCTCGTTCGGATACGGCGGGGGATCCCAACGATCGGAGACCGGAGGGCTGAATACACCAGGGCCTCTGGCGACGCGTCGGATGCGCTCCGGGTTGCGGGAAGGGGGTAGAGGGAAGGCGTTGAGGAGCTGCTCAAAGGTGGCGCGGCCATCATCATCCAATTCCATGGGGGCCAGAGGCTGGCGATCAACTGTGGCTTCTTTTCCCTCATTGGACTTGGGCGTCACAGTTTTATCCGAGTCGTCGGAAAGAGCTCCCTCGTCGTCGGAATTGGGTGCCATCTTTTTTTCTAAGTTGCGGTAGCGGTTGTGGTGTTGAGTGTTGGCAAGGGAAAATTTATAACCAACCGGAAACCTGAGAGAGGTGGACGTTGAAGGTTGGAAATGGAAGGTAACTAGGCAGAACAAGTGGGTGAATTTATAGAAAACTTCCAGGCTTCAATCCCATTGATGCTATTGTTTCCACTGCTCACCACTTTCCGATTGTTCGTTTGTGGTCCGGGCGTAGGCCTGGCAGCAAGCAAAGTCTTCAAGTTTCGTCCCATGTCGGAGTCAGCAGGTTCGAATAGGCGTGAATCAGATCACACCAAATAATAGACGACGTTGAGGATTGTTACTCAACCATCACGTTGAGGTTCCATTGTATTTTGATCTGAACAATTAAGGCAAGAACGATCCTTGATGACAGATTTTACAACCCCCTGAGTATGCCCGGCTTACACACCCAAACTCTTAAGAGATGATCCATCCAAACACTTCAACGTCCAATCAACTATGAGTCACCTTGTGCCCTCCCAACACCCCCTGGACTACCCCCCCAATGATCCCCTGGGTGGTAAACTGCCTTCCGACAAAACCATCCTTGGCCAGAGGGCCTCCGATGCTCTGTCCAATGCCTCCGATAGCGCCATTTTCTACATGACCAGATGAAATCACTCAGCAAGTACCCAGCTTGGCATTTTCATGATGAGCATACCAGTGAACTGCTTGCCAATGGCGCCCTCGTGGTCAAAAACCTTGGGCTTGTCAATGCCCAGGTTGGCATTCGCGGGCGTGCGAACCGCTCCAGCCATTCCGCCCGTCTCCTTGGGGCCGACATGTGAGCGTTGGGCTGAGGGCGTGGTGCGGGTTGGTTTGTTCATTTTATTGAGAATTGGATGACTTGAATATATGGAAACCCGGGTTTCCGGTTGCGTGAGAGAGTTGCATGATTTGGCAGGTGAGCAAGGGGTTGTGGGTAATGATATAGGAGACTGGAGTGGGCGGGGCTGGTACAGGTGAGGTGTTGATGACCGGGTGTGATGTCACGACACGATGGCTTCGTCTGAAGTCGGTGTTGGGGCTCCAGAGCAGTCTCAGATGATCTAGAGTTGTGGATATCAAAAGCTGAGATGTTTGGAGCGGCCCAGAAAAACCCAAACCCGCGGACTGGGATTTTTGGCCTGCAATCATTGGCCTGCGTCGGCTGCAAAATCAAATGCTTCCAAACAAGGAAGTGGCACTTTTGCCTTGAAAACATGGTACCCTCCCCCGCACGAGATGGACCTGAAAATTCCCCAGATAAGATCGTTCCTGGTCAAATCGGGCTTCAAACCAATTGGCGGCTCAATTTCGAGCCGACGTGCTGCACGCTTATACGGCAACTTTCCCAGCTTCCTTTCTCGGTGTCGTTTGGCTCTTGGCAAAGATGGGTATATTTCTCACTTCGCTTGCTTCTCGCGATGCACTCCTCTTCTCGGTGCACAATGCGTCTTTTTGATGTTTGTTATTTTTCGTCATGGTCGGTCGGATCTTGGCAATAGCTCTTGCGACGAGCTTGAGCTTGGTGGCGGGACTTCCTGAACCGCTGCCGGTGAAGTTGGAGACGAGGCTCGAGGTCTCTTCCCGACTGTCGAATATCCATATTTCGCACCAAGAAGCCATCAAAAGGCGACTGACCATCACCTACGGCCCCTGTGAGACGAGGTCTCATCACGACGCTCACCACACTGTCGCCAAAGTGGATCCTGGGGTTAGAGCTGAACCACGCCTGGTTTGGGTTCTCCCCGAGGACATCGAGTCGGGAGGATGTCTTTCAGCCTGGGACAATGATGGTGGTCTCCACGGGCGAAGCGAGCGGCAGATCCTTGCCGCACAGCGACTGCGCCGACGAAACGCCATTCCCATGACTGAGAAAACGGGCATCGATGTGCTGGGGCCGTGGTTCGATGGAGTTGCGCTGCTCAAGGACAAGCAGCCCAGCCTCGTCGACGTGGCTGCGGCCAAGGCCAAGTCAGTGGCCATCGTGGGTGCTGGAATGTCTGGTCTCATGACCTACCTCGTTCTCGCTCAGGCCGGGCTTACCAACATCTCCATCATCGAAGCGACGCAGAGGCTTGGTGGCAGGGTACGCACCGAGTATCTCTCAGGTGGACCGTTCGATTATTCGTACCAAGAGATGGGCCCGATGCGGTTCCCGAATACATATACGGACCTCGCGACCAACCAGACGCTCAACATCTCGGACCACCAGCTAGTCTTTTCCCTAGCTGCCGAGATGAACAAGCTCAACGCGGGAAGCAAGGGCCTATCCGTTGATTTTATCCCTTGGATCCAATGGAATACCAACGGCCTGGTGGACCGTGGCGGTGTCAGGCTGGACACGGGGCTGCCCCCAACAGTCGCTCAGTTGGCTGCCAACGCCTCGCTGAACCCCTATGCACTACCACCAGTTCTCGACGCCGAGACCCAAGCTCTGCAGGCGGCCGTGGCTCCGTTCGTTTCCAACGCTAGCTTTGCCACGGAAATGGCCAAGAACATGTTCAAGGCGCACAAAGAGTTTATTGTCAACGGCCTCGGCGGTCTTGGTGGTGACAACTGGTCCGAATTCGCCTTCATGGCTAACTATCTCAACGGCACTCTCAACTCAACCGATATGCTCGGCGCCTCGGCTGCTGAGTCGTTCTGGGAATATCTGACGGTCATCACGTACTTCTCAGCATCCAGCTTCCGCACCATTGACGGCGGCCTCAACCGGCTACCACTTTCCTTCCGCCCACACGTTGAAAACATCACCAACTTTGGCCGCAAGGTCGAGCGCATCAGCCTCACTGCCGCCACCGAAGGCAAACCGGGAGCTGTACACCTCTATTGGCGCGATACCAATTTGTCCAAGCAACCCCTTCAATCCTCGACCCACGACTACGCCATCATCTCTGCTCCCTTCTCCGCAGTCCGCCGCTGGCGTCTCCCCCGCTCCCTCCCCGCAACCATGACGAACGCAATCAACAACCTACCTTACATGACCGGCTGCAAAGTCGCACTCGAATTCCGAACCCGTTTTTGGGAGCATTTCCCCAACCCGATTCTCGGCGGCTGCAGCACCACCACCGACATCCCCGGCATCGGGGAAATCTGCTACCCCTCTTACAACCTCAACTCCTCCGCCGGCCAACCCGCCTCTGTCCTCGCCAGCTGGACAGCCGGGGACTGGGGTCTCCGCTGGGTGTCCGTCACCGAGGAGGAACACGTCACGTACGTCCTCAACACCATGGTTGAAATCCATGGTGATATTGCCCGCGAGACGTACACCGGGAACTACCGAAGAAAGTGCTGGCTTTTGGATGAGGGCGGTTCCGGTGGCTGGGCGCATCCGAGCGTGGGACAGCATCGGTTATATATGCCGGAGTATTTCAAGACGCATGGCGGGTTAATCTTTGTGGGGGAGCATACGTCGTACACCCAGGCTTGGGTGGCTTCGGCGTTGGAGTCGGGGATTCGAGGGGCGGTGCAGTTGTTGCTTGGTGAGTTTGCTCCTGTGCCTACTTCCCCTTTCACTGAGTAAGGTAAGGTAGACTGAGAGGACGGGACTTGCTGACAATCATAGAACTGGGGCTCGTTGATGAGGCGCAGACAGCAGTGCGGAAGTGGATGGCGAGGTGGATCGATGTTGTAAGCTTGAACTCTCGCCACCTCTACTGGCAGGATGATTGCTAATATGTGTGCGGTATTAGTGAAAGCAGTAGCCGTACGCGATGGAAACAGGAGGCGTTTTGAACAAGGCGGCCCCCATTGTAGGACCTGACTTCTTCTGTGGAGACCCGCTGGCCACGATCGGGCTTATCCCAATTCGTAAGCACTTCGAGCACCTTGGTCAACACTTCACAAAGCTTGGCGAGGGTGTCTTTCTTTGTATGCCCGAGGGGGTTGCGAGTACGCCGTACAAGACCATAAAGAGTGAAAAGGGCCCTCGCGATTTATATGCGGTGTTTATAATCAACAATCGCATTGTGTACCGTAAGCGAAGCGTTTCGTCCTGTAGCCCAGGCCCGTGAAAGCCCGTAGAAGTAGAAGCCGTTGATCTTGGTTGTTCATATCTCCAAGGGAAACGGAACGACCGCGTGAGTAGGCTGAACCTTATCTCCAGCGCCAGCTACATGGCGTCCTCTTACCAAGCAGGCCGTAGCTCAACGAAGACAGATGAGCTTTCAAGTCTGAAATTGTCACAAACCGAGGACATTTTCGTCTTCTCTGCTCAAGATATGATTAAATTCTAGACGGGATAGATGGTAGATGCTATAATACACTGCAACCCCCTTGCAGGAAAAAGACCGTTTAATGGTCGAACGTTGTTGCATCCCATCCCAAATAATCATCCCAAATGATAAACTGCTTCCGAGATGGTCTGCGAAACCGCCTAATATGTGAAGCCTGAACCCCAAAATTTTCATGCAATGTCATGAATCTGCAACCCATCAGAACCGCCAAAACACCGAAAAACACAGTAACGAACTCCCTTAGATGAACCCATCTAACACCGTAACATGCAGGATGGCATCCATGTACATCCAGTTCTGCACTTTGCACCCCACGCCAGGCTTCACCTTGAACATGCCATGCGGACCAATCGTGAACTCGGGCTCATCTCCCGTTCGAACTCGCACCTTGCCTGATGCAACAGAGCAAATACGTGTCTTGAACTCTTCTGGGTCGATCTGTAGCGTGGCACCGGAGTAAATGGTATCGACGCGGAAGAAGACATCGTCCATGACAGGGACCACGTGGTTGGTGGAGAGGTAGGATTTGGAGAAGGCAATGTCTGTGAAGGCTAGGTGTTAGCTCAGGGCAGAAATACTGGTAGTAAGGGGGGCATTGAACATACTCTCGGATTCCGCCGTTGCCGTTTCAGTGATACGACCGGGGGCGACCTCCCAAGGTTCCATCTCGAGGATATCGGCGGACTGGATGACGCCTGTATGGACCAGCGAGGAACCCTGGTTTGGCGGGTTTGGCGGGGGCGCCGCGGCAGACTGAGGTTGTCGAGGCAGACCCATCTGCGGTCTCATGTAGATGGTGTTAACAGCCGGAGCAGCAGCAGCTTGGGTCGTGTTTGGTGTTGCTGCTGCGGGCACAGGAGCCGGAGCTTGTGCTGGTGGCTGGGCTTGTTGGGCTGACGCGAGCGGAGCCGGTAGCATTCTTCCACTGGCGCGAAGCGGTGTGTCGAAATCGCCGTCGCTCGAGGGAGCCTCGGGCTCGTGAGCTTGAGCTTCCAACGCCTGAAGCACGTCCTCCCTGATTGTGCAATAGGTTTGATTTCCATGGTACACGCAGTTGGCACACCCTGTGTATCGAGACCTGAGATTATAGGGGGCGTTCGGGTTGATGACGACACATCCCTTCCAAAGACCCTTATTCTCGGCACACCGTTTGCAGGCTTCAGGTGGCCTCTGGCCCGTGAGCTGAATCGCCAAAGCAGCAATGTCTCTAACCTTCTTCTCCACGAAGCCCCGGTGAGCTTTCCTTGGGTTCACCTTAAGATTTCGTAGTTGAGGCATGTTCAGCAGCTCCAGGACGCCCCTTTTTTGCGGCATGATTTGTCGAGGAATGTGCTGCTTCATATACGTCCAAAGGGCCATTGCATCACCCTTACCATGCGTTTGGGCCACGCTGAATGTGTCAGGGTCCAGTTCGCCGTCTGATTCAGCAACTGAGCGCCGATGCCGAGTTCTAATCTTGACTCGAGTCTGGGCTGGTTGCGAGGATAATTTGGTTCCGTTTCTCGAAATGATGATAGCATTTGCGGTGGTAGAAAAGGTCCCGGAAGGAAAAACTCCCACCTCGGAAAGGGTGCCATCTCCGTTGTCGTTCAGGAGACAGGCGAAGTGGGCACGCTGTTGAGTGTGTCAGAGCACAGGCCATTATGTCTCTCAGCCTGAAAACTTTACCTGAAAGTGTAGGCCGAGGTCGCCCAACTTGGCACACGGGCGTCTGCATGTCCGAATGGGGCAAATCCATGGGTTTTGGCTGTTTCTCGAGTCCAGTTGGTAGCCGGCAGGAAGCAAAGCTCCCGAGGTTGACATGAGCGCCCCGGTATTCTCATCTACATCCCGTTAGCGGCCAGTAGAAAAGTTTCAGAGACATCAAAGAACTTACCCGGCCACATATCATAACGCCTTCCGTTCTCAGCAGTCTCAATGGGAGTGTGTTCAGTGGAGCTCTGCTCAATTGGTGTCTGCGTGGAACTGCCACCTGGGGGCAGCGCATCCTCATCCTGTGGTGTGATGACGTCTTGGGTGTTGTCCATATCGGCATCTTCTGCAATCTCGAACGCTTGTCTCAGCATCGGGTCAGCTTTGTAGCGCTCCACTAGGAGAGACTGGGCTCGTTCCGAGGCCCAGTACTTGTGCGAGCAGCTAGAGAGCAAGTGTCAGTCAATCAACAGCCATCTTGACGACAGTATGGTGAGCTCACTAGGTCTGGTTGTAATGATAGAAGCAGTTCGCGCAAGATATGATGGTCCTGAGTGGATCAGTGTGCGCCTCCCGTGCTATCATAATGCAGCCGTCGAAAGGACCCTTTCCAACCTGACACCTAACACACGGCTCAGGAGCGGGTTCTCCTGTAAGTTGGATCAATAGGGCTGAGACGTCTCGCGGTTTCGAGTCCTGGAAAGGGTATTGGGCTTGTCGGACCTCGTTCCACTTCAGATCCCGTACTCTCGGGAGGGTGATGAGTTGTCTCACATATCCCTTGTCTGGAAGTGTTGGGCCATTGTGTACAGTCAAAAAAGCCTGCGCATAGTCCCAGAAGGCTTTCCAATCTTGATCCGGCTCTATGGCCGTTTGAGCGACACTGGGCGCCGCGAGAGCCATGGCTAGGAGCGTCGCATCATCTGACCGCATCCGCAGCGGGGGCATCGGCGGCGGTATGAGCGCCGGGGCTACCGGACTGCCTTCTTGTTCCTCGTTTGCGGCCTTGAGGCCGAGGATCCGTGCCGCAGCAGCGGGTAAAGAAGGCGGAACCGGGGGAGGTTCGTCTGCTGAGGGGGCACCTCGAGAGACTATCATGACGCTGCTCGGGCCATCACTCTTCTCGACGTGGTAATATCCCTTGAGGGACAACGTCCCATCCACATTATCGTGAAGGAGGGCGGCTCGATGTTCGGCCTTGTGATATCAGCTTGAGATGCTGGCAGGTTCGGCAGCGGGCTTGAAACTCACACTAAAATGCGCCCCAAGAGCAGTGACACCAGGAAAGACTTTTCTGCAAGGCCGAATGGGGCAGACCCACGGGCGGCCCGGTATGGCGTCGGAGAATTCATACTTGTCAGGGATCAGAGCGCCGCATGCTTTGCGGAGAGATCCAAAGTCATCTGTGCGCCAACGTTAGAACGAATCAACTTCCTTGACTGATCTCCCCAGGCATACCTTTCCACATCTTATAAGGCCGCCCTGACGGTGTCGTTTCGATATGCTCAGAAGGCCTTGCATAGATGATTTGGGCTGGTCGTGACCCTTGAGGGTCTTGGGCTTGGACCGAGGGTGAGTGGGATGACGTGGCAGGCGTTTCACTGGCAGCCCACTCATCGTCGTCGGAAATCCACTCAGCTTGTTGTTCGCGAAGGGATGGTGTCTCCTGGGCCTGAACGGCGGCGGGCACGCCGGTGAAGGTGATGACTTCTTGCTCTCTCTGCCTGATGCGAGCTTCTTCTGCCAGATACTCTTCCTCTTTCCTCCGTCTCAGAGTGACTTGCCTCTTGCGGTGCACGTGATCCATTGCTCCCGATTCCCATCTTCCTGTTTTTGGCCATGTGAGCCAGTTGGTCAAGGCTAGAAAAGCAGATTCAGCCACACAAACTTACGCTTCAGTGCAAGCCGCAGTGCATTCCGTCTGTCGATGGACCGCTGATCCGGAATTTCGGTGGCAGCGGAAGACCTCGGGGTGTTGACAGCTGGAGATGAGATCGGAGGGTCGACGGGAATGTCGCTGATGACCTGAGACGGCTCTGGGCCCGGTTGGTAACTGGTCGAGGCCGCAAGCGTAGACGTAGGCGCCAGGGCCGGAGGTGGGATGGACCCCGAATGGGCCGCCAAGTCTGTCCATTGGCCTCCGGTTCTCGCGCCCATGGTCAGGGCGGCTGCGTCACTCGCATGGGGCGCCGTGAGGTTCGGTTCCGGTGGAGCGGGCATCCCAAGAGAAAACTCAAAAGCCTCCGGCTGTAGGGTATCGAAGCCGTCCATTGCCGTGATGCTCACGTGCCTGCCGGCGCGGTTCGATTCTCGGCGTTGATGAGACCCCAGCCAGTTCTGGAGCTTGACGCGTTCGGAGCGCGTTTCGCCACTTCACCTCCAGCGCGCGAGGTCACGGGCACTAAAGGTAAGGTAAATTATGAGAGAAGGCCCAAAAGCTCCGCAAACCAACCTGGATTGTCGAAGGCTCGTGGAGGCTGCGAATTTCAGCCCTCAATTCGACAGAATGAAGCGGCGAAGCGCAAAATTGGCTTAAATCCAACCAACTCGGTTGGAGCTTGATTTGATGGTCCGTGCGTGAATGCCTTTCCATGTGATTTAGCGAGCTTGCAGCAGATTGTATTTCTTGTTCGACCCACGCTGCAGATGGACGGAAAGGTCTTGGATAGATTCGATACCAGACTGACACGCGTTTAGATCTTGCAGAGCCTTCAAAAATACCTAGTGACTGTTCGTGCCAAGCTCAACGCATCTTCAATGCGAAGGTGTGCTGCACAAAAAATAGCCGTTTTGCAATCGTGCATCAGGTTGCCAAATTTCAGCCTGTGGTCAATTTTCCACGCTTTTGCGGAGCGCTGGAAAATGCCAAATTGTGCAACCGCGCCACACCGGTGTGTACGGAGTACGCAGAGGACACTGGGTGAGGAGATGGTCGGGGTCAATTGGAGCTAGGTGGATCTGTGACCCTGACTATCTGTTGAGGGCCAATGTGGGAGCACTTGGCCACTAAAGCCCTGGAACCTTATTCGCAACGGTGTTCGTAGTATTATGTTCTAGTGTAAGATAGGCTTAGCACCACGTACTAATAATTATCTGGTTCTTATACGAAGATAGTAGATCACATAATTAAGGTTTAACTAAAATAGGCTAAAATCCTCACAAACTGCCCCTTTAAAGATAGTGTAATATCTTTATAAGCTGTAATTTAAATAATTATAAAAATAATGTTTTTCGCTACGTTTAAAGTCTTAATTTCCGTTCCTCGTACGTTATAATTAACTTTTATATTTTATCTTTTAACTGTTATTGTGACGAGGACCTAGTTTATATACGCACTAACCGAGATAGCAAGGCAGACTTGTTATTTCGGCACACCTTTTGGTAGGTTGGCGCAGTGTGAGTGCGT